>CM077078.1:16829234-17345225 GCA_039513925.1 Platanthera zijinensis | reverse complement strand
TTGTAGGTACCTTAAATTCAAAGTATTCCAATGCTCTCTCGGGGTTGGATAGAAACCTACTAACAGTACCAACCGCATGTGCTATATCAGGGTGGGTGCACACCATTGCGTACATAAGACTGCCAACTGCAGAAGCATAAGGGACCTTCTGCATCTCCTCTTTCTCCTCTTGTGTGCTTGGACATTGGTCAGTAGTAAGTTTGAAGTGAGCTGCAAGCGGCGTGCTCACCTTATTTGATTGATCATACTGAATCTCTGTAGCACCTTCCTGATATATTTTCTTACAATAACCAAAGTAACTTGGAGCCTCTATCTCTCTGAATATGCATCCCTAGGATGGTCTTCGCAGCTCTCAAGTCCTTCATCGTAAATGTGGAGCTCAACTGCCACTTAAGCTCGGCAATGCGTGCAGTGCTCCTCCCAATTATCAACATATCGTCAACATAGAGGAGAAAGATGATGAAATCCTCTGGAGCATACTGCTTTATAAACACGCAGTGATCAAGAGTGGTCCTCTTGAAGTCGATCTCCCCCATAAAAGCATTGAACTTCTTATACCACTATCGTGGGGCCTGCTTCAATCCATACAAACTCTTCTTTAGGCGACAGACTAGGCTCTCTTTCCCTTTCCTAAAACCTTCAGGCTGTTCTATATAAAGCTCCTCCTCAAGATCACCATGCAGAAAGGCAGTCTTGACATCCATCTATTCGATCTCCAGGTCTAGCCTCGCAGCAAGGCCAAGAAAACAACCCGAATAAACGACATCTTCACAACAGGCGAGAAAGATTTCATTGAAATTAACTCCTTATTTTTGACTGAAATCCTTCACCACTAATCTGGCCTTGTATCTTAGTGGTGTTGAGAAATCTCCCTGTTTTACTCTGAAAATCCACTGATTCTTCAGAGCCTTCTTGCCATTAGGCAATTTCACCAAATTATAAGTGTGGTTCTCATGCAGAGACTGCATCTCCTCCTACATAACAACCATCCATTCTTTCTTCTCTAAGCTCTGCATCGCCTCTTCAAAGTACTCGGGCTCCCCGCATCAGTCAACAGAATATACTCATTAGTGGAGTATCTCAAAGATGGGTGTATGACTCTATCAGACCTCCGTGGAGCGAGCTCAGCTGCTGGTATAGGCACATCATTAGTGATGTCCTCTATAGGCTCGTCATCAATATTATCCTCATAATCTAAAAGTGGCTCAGTGCCCTATATCGGCTCAGGTTCTGCAACCTCCTCAGTATCGTCACTTCCAATCGTAGGAGACTCTGTATCAGTGTGAGAGTCGGCTTCTCCATCTTCTTAGGATCAATAATAGTCTGATCCTTGCAAAATACAGCATCACGACTGCGTACAAGTTTCTTCTCAACTGGATCAAAGAACCTGTAGCCAAACTCGCCGCTCTGATCATATCCCAAAAATATGCATTGTTGGGTCTTGGAATCCAACTTCGATCTTTCATCTTGAGGGACATGCACAAAGGCTTTGCATCCAAAGACCCTCAAGTGACTATATGAAGGGTCCTTCCCATACCAGACCATATCAGGAAATCATCCTCTGTAATGCATAGCTGGGAGAAAGTTTGATGACATTTGCAGCTGTGTATAAAGCCTTACCCCAAAACATGTTAGGTAGCTTTGACTCAGACAACATGCACCTCATCCTCTCCATCAAGGTCCTATTCATTCTTTCAGCTACACCATTCAGCTGTGGTGTCTTGGGTGGTCTTTTCATGTCTGATCCCTTGCTCACTATAGTACTCATCAAAGAGACCAATATACTCCCCCCGTTATCGGACCTGACGCACTTTAGCTTCTTCCCAGATTATCTATCCACTTCAGTGTGGAATCTCTGAAAAAAGTTTCGAGGACCTCATCTTTGGTCTTAATAGCATAGACCCAAAGTTTGCTCGAATGATCATCGATGAACGTTCAAAATAAGATACTCATCCTTTTGTCTGGACTTTTAGAGGCCCGCAAACATCAGTGTGTACGAGCTCCAGAGGCTCAGATCTCCTGGTGGGAGTGTGGCTCCGGAAAGATACTTTATTCTGCTTTTCAATCATGCAGTGGTTGCATCTCTCTAGCTTATCCACAGATAAATCAGATATAATCTTCTTCTTAACGAGACATCCTAGGCCCTTCTGATTAATATGACTTAGCCTCCTATGCCATAGAGATGTGGATACATCATCTCTGACAGTGTTGGCCTAAGAAGCTTCAGGCCTCCCTTCCATATAATATAGAACAATATCTCTGTAACCTCTAGTCATTACTAGCGATCCTTGATTAACTTCCAAAAATCTCCACCAAAGACACTTAAGTGTCCCTCATCACTTAGCTTTCCAACTGAAACTAGGTTGAAGCGGATGTCGGGTACATGCCACACATCCTTCAAAATCAGCAAACCTCCTGTGCTAGTCTTCAGATGCATGTATCCCATCCCGATTACTTTAGATATGTCACCATTGCCCATTCTAAGCACTCCACAGTCGTGAGTTGTATAAGTGGCAAACAATTCTCTATTGTGGGAGACATGTGCAGAAGCACCTGAGTCTACAATCCAGCTCTTATCATCGCACGAGACTGTAACTGTGACGTCATCTCCAACAATGATGATGTCTTCCTCCTCTGTAGAGACAGTGGCAGCCGTATGCGTATCTGTCTTCTTATTTAAGGACTCTGCCTTCTTCTTTTGTCATTCTTCAGGGTATAACAAAACTTCTGAATATGACCCATTCTTGTGGCAGTAGTGACACTCCACATCTTGGTAGCGGGACCTTGACTTTCCTCTACTTTGGCTCCTCTCATTATTCCTTTACCTGCTTTTGCTCCCGCCTCTCCCCCTAGAATCAGTATAGAGGACATCAGCTCGTGAAGAAGAGCCCGAAATTCCTTGAGACTTCCGTCTCACTTCCTCGTTCAGGATGCCACTCTTAACAATTTACATAGTGATGATGCCATCAGGAGAGAAGTTGATTAGAGAAACTCTTATTATCTCTCAAGAGTCTGAAAGAGACTTCAGCAGCCACAGTGCATTGACCTCGTCCTCGAATGTCACCTTCATAGCAGTAAGTTGGTCAATAATACCTTGAAACTCATTCACATGATCCAAGATGGGTGAGCCATCTCTATATTTAAACTCTCCAAGCTTCTTTAGTTGATATAGCTTGTTGATGCCAGTACTTTTAACATACAACGTCTCGAGAGTCTTCCAAAGAATCTTTGCATCAACGATCCTCGCAACATGATTATAGACGTTCGGCTCTACGAATCGTCTGACGAATCCATATAGCTTTCGATGCTACACCTTCCACTTATTTGGATCTGTGTCTTTAGGCATCTCCTCAAAAATAAGAGCATGATATCCCTTCATATAGATAAGATCCTCCATCAGTAAGTGCCACATGTGGTAGTTTGCGCCATTTAGTTTCACCATTTGCTCGGAGCCTAAACTTGAAGTAGACTCCATCGCGCTCTGTCACTGATCGGACTAACCTCAGTTCTTTGAGCCGACTATTTCAAAAAAAGGAATCAAAGAGAATAGAGAGCGGACCAATGGTCGTCACCTACCATACCCGATCACTAACTCAAAATATCTGATCGACTCGTCTCAAATCTCAGACAGGTCAGCTCGATAACTGCTCTGATAATGAACCTCCCTCTGATACCACTTGTTGGGCTAGAGAGCACGCAAGTCCGACCAGAGCAGCTGCAAATTAGTTCGAGCAAGTACTTGCACGACCGCTTAGTGGTATGCCTATACACAAACACAGCACAAAATAAGAATATTAAAAGTGACACAGAGATTTAACGTGGAAACCCAAAAGGGTGAAATCACGGGACGATCGGAGTCCAACCAGAAAAGCCGCTACTAAAATGTATGAAACAATAGACAATTACAAGGTTTTCCCTCCTCGATCCTTATAGGATCTTCACCAGCTTCACACTACACAATACAATAAATAGTAACAAAAAAACTGTAAGTTACCGACAGCGGCAGATGAGACGGATTACACAAATCCTCTCTAAAATGCCTCTTCGAATCCTTGCCAATGTCTACTCCAGATCCAATCCGTGTAGGCGAAGTACTCCTTATCAACGTCGTGCAATGACGTTCGAAAGCTCTCCCAAATTAAGACGATTGTCGCAAAAGCCTCTCTAGAAATCTTCCAATGCTTGAGTTTGGAGAGGAGTGGATGTCTTACCTTTCCTCCTTCATCCCTATTTATAGGGCCAAAATCAAGGAGGTAGGTGTGGTAAATGACATGTGGATGAAGCTTCCCTCGGTCAAAAACACATGTCATGAAGCTTCCTTTGGACAATTTCCTAGAAGCTTTCTTTAAGAGCACATGTTGAACTCCAAGTCAAAGACGGCTAATTCTTTTCATACTTGTCATGAAACACATGCTTGAAAAATATGATCAAAGTTGACTAGCTTCTTTCACACTTAGGAGAAAATTATCTTAACATGCATGAACCCAGTATAATATAGATACTTGTACTCCATTGATGCTTTTCACTTGGTGCAAAGCAAACAATATTTTTTCTTAGCCACAGTCCACTAAGGTTTCCTTGGATGTGTATGAAAAAAAGTTGATAAACATTTGTACAAACATTATCTTTGAGGAAGGAATTTGGAACTAAGAACTTGCCGAGATGGGTCGACGACCTACAGTTTTTATATATCGAGCGAAATACTTGCCAAGAGTTCGCGGCCAATAGAATTCCTTACAGTGAAAACAAATCTGAAGATGAGACCTCAATTGCTATGCACCTATGCTCAATCAAAATTCATTACTGGAAAATAAGATTGTGTGATTGCCTTATGTTCACTTATAATATATCCATACTAGTTTTAATTTGAGTTTTATCACTACACAATCAAATTAATCATAGTGATTGAATTTAATTTCACATCAATTCTTTAAAGTTAAATTATTTACTTAAACAATATTTTAATAAAATATCAAATTTATATTATAGTGTTTTATTCATTGAGATAATAATTTTCATTGAGACGATGAACGTTGGGCGTGTTTTCGCGCTGCTAAGGTGAGCGCGGAGGAACCCCATGCACAGTGGCGGATCCAGAAAATTAATAATGGTGGTGCACAAATTGATAATGAGGGTGCACACAAACTTTTTTGAATGCGTCACTGGGTTCTAAAATTTTAACATGGGAGGCCAGACATCAACTTTCTTCACACAAAAAAATTGAACGTTTCAATCTTATCAGAGCTATTTCTCCTTCATCTGGACACTGTTTTTTGACGTAAAGTAGTCAAAATTCATTGTCTCGACGAGAGGAATCTAATTACACTAATCATTTTGAAAAATAATGGGGGTGTCAGTGTCCTTCGAGCCCCCCTCTGGATCCGCCCCTGCCCATGCACTAGAGAATTAAGGGGTGATGTACCCCACTTAATGATTATAATAATTAACTTCTAAACTACGAATTAAACTATTATTGCTGTACTTCGGCTAAAAAGCATGAGCTAATCGCCACCTAATATGCTTAACAACCGGGACCCACTTACAACTAACACGAGGTCTTAAGTTCTAACAGCAAGAACTAATTAACAGTAAAAGCACACATTTGAAATAAATTAAAAAACTCACTAAATAGGCCGGGGCCAGATAATTACAAATAGTTGGGCCGGCTCAGTTGAACCGGATCTTTGCAATAGTTCTATTAAAGGCTCAAGCCAACCCAACCAAAACCATGCAAGTTTATGTGACCGAGGTGCGATGGGAAGGTAGTTGTCATACGCAAATAATATTATGATGGTGGTTTAATTATATTTTGATTTTTGGTGACAAATATTTTTGCTTATATTTTATTTTGGATATGACCATTTATGTCTGCGCGCTAAAGTTTGATCATATTTGCATGATTGTGGTGATGTTTAAGTCTATTTGATGAACTCAAGGCATCTTGGCTCCGTTTGGCACGATGGTAGCGGTCATGAACACAGCGATTATGAACCGTTGTTTGTGAATGTCTGACCTCACCTAGCCTATAAACCTAAGAAAGACGCATAGCGCCCTTGGAGTCTGCGGCTCAGGCTAACCTATGATTTCTGAAATTTTCCGAGGGTCAGCCAAAACCAGCCTCAACGTACAATGTGACACAAATAATGTATATGCACAGTGCTAAAATCGCATTTGATTTTTTAACTGTGAAATGATAAGTCACAGAGAGGTTCACAACAGCGTACAAATGAAAAAGTTGCTTCACCCGCATGGTACTATTTTAAATGTACCACGACATATTTATCGCTATGGAATTTTTGAGGTCCAAACGATATTTTTTTTCTTAAAAATAGATTATCCTTTTTGTAAAATATAGACTAATATGTTCGATTTTTTTCGATAAATCAGTCGACGCGACTTTTAAATACACATCCACTCAAGTTGGACATGTTATATTGTTGATACCCAACTTGTCAATACAAACACAAAAATTATTTCTCTCATGACTCTTAGGCTCCGTTTGGGGGGACTTATTTTCACCGGCCAAGCGGTTACGACCGCATGAACCGGGCCTTAATTAAGGCCCGGTTCATGCGGTCGTAACCGCTTGGCCGGTGAAAATAAGTCCCCCCAAACGGAGCCTTAGTCAAGATATCAGCTAGTTGTTCATCTGAGGGAACAAAAAGAATGCAGATAATCTTCTTCTCGATTTTCTCATTAATGAAGTGTTCGTTCACCTCGATATGCTTAGTGCGATCATGCTGAACAGAATTGTTGGCAATGCTGATTGCAGCCTTGTTTTAACAGTACAATCGGATAGGACTAGACTCATTCAAACTCAGGTCACATATCAAAGAACATATCCATAATCCTTCACATATGTCATGTGTTATAAATCTAAACGTTAACTCAGCTTCTGCGCTAGACCTTGAGATGACAGCTTGTTTTTTACATCTCCAAGTAACTAAGTTCCAACTAACAAATGAGCAATACTCGGATATAGAACGCTTGTATACGAATTAAGGACCCATCCCAATCATCATCAGTAAAAACTTTAATCTCCAAGTATGTATTGGGAGCGAAAAGGATCCCCCTTCCTGGTGAAGTCTTCAAATATCTCAAGATTCGACGAACAACATTCAGATGTCTCGTTTTTGGGAAATGTATATATTTTGCAACGACTCCAACAACATAAGCTATGTTGGGACGAATATGAGATAGATTAATCTTCCAACGAGGTGTTGATAGCTAGCCATATCTTCAATAGGATCATCATCATCTCTTCCAAGATCACTATTCGCCTCTATAAGGAACTTCATTCACTTTTATGCCAAAACCAGTCTTCTTTTCTTGATACCCGTCATAACTGTTGTCAAGGAAAACATATATTTTATGATGATGGTGTTCTTATCCAAGCTCATTGGAGCAAAAAAAAAATCATGCCAAATAGAGCCAACTTATCCCTTGAAATTCCCCATGGTAACGAAGAATCATCCTTTCTGTTTTGGTGCATCAAAACTTAATTTTTCGCCTTCAACTTCCGTAAAACTCTTCAATCTTCCCTAAAAAACTTGCCTCCAGCAACATTTTATCTCGCCCCTTCTAGTCTTAACCTTAAGAGCTGCCTAGCTTGCCCTTCATAAATTAACCATTATATTTGACAATTTTGTATCAAAATTAAGGCTCCGTTTGGCACGGTGGAAGCGATCATGATGGGGGTTAATTTGTCATTCGTGAACACCCACTTAAGGAACTTAATCTATTTTTATGTTCAAACAGATGATGTTTGTTAGGTGATCATAAACGAATGACGGTTTAACTCATGCGTTTACGATCGCTACCACCTAGCCTAAACCTTCAATATTGAGATTAGTTAAGTGTAGCTAATTAATTAAGTTGCTGGAAAAGTTGAACTAATATTTTGATGAAATATGCTCTAGTTGGTGTTATGTCTAAACCCCATAGTAACTTAGGAGAGACATAATACTTCGTCTCAATTATAACTACATATTAGTGATTGATGTATCGTTGCCTAACGACTATTTATTAATTTATGAAATTAATAAGAATCAATTTCATAAGCATATAGCACTTAAACTTGTGATGCCTCAGTATCATATGAAAAGCATTGTGGCGTCACTTTTCAAAACCACGCGGTTAGGAGAGGAGTGACCACCGTTCTTATACACCCAGGATCAAGAAACACGTTGGGCGGTGTGGGACTAAACCACCCCTTTTAATGAGTCGCGATACACGCTCAGACGCCACCGTCCATTCCACGTGGCGCACTCAACACCCTCCCTCTCCACGTGCCCCCCTGCTCTGATACAATGCAAAGCATTGTGGCGTCACTCCCCAAAACCATGTGGTTAGGGGAGGAGTGTAACGGCCCGGCCCGTAAGCTCAGAGGTTGCCGCACCTGCTATGGGCCGCACAGCGTGGTCGTAGACCGGCACCGTTAAAGGGCTGCAACCCAGCTCAGTTGGTGATGAGGGCTGTTGAAGGCGCCTTATGAAGGGTGTCCGGGTTCGAAACTCGGCATCAACAACCTACTGTACTGAGAAACAGCCCTGTGATGGGTTGGGGTGGCGCTGGGCTGCAGCCCTTTAATGGTGCCGGTCTACGACCACGCTGTGCGGCCCATAGCGGGTGCGGCAGCCTCTGAGCTTACGGGCTGGGCCGTTACAAGGAGTGGCCCCTCCACTTATACACCCATGACCAAGGAACATGTTGAGCGGTGTGGGACTAAATCACCCCTTTTAACGAGTTACGACATGCTCGGACACCACCGTTCATTTCACGTGACGCACTTAACATCACACACAACAGTCAAACATGACTACTTTTATAAAGGTAGTTGAATTGGAGAGACACAAAAAACAATTGAAGTGTAGAGATGGAGATTCACTTGAGGGTTTTCTTAACGTCTTGTGAAATGCATTACATAGGTGAGGAACTGAGAATCAGAACTACAAGAATGATCCATTTTTAATAATATGCTCCAATAATGAGCATATATACATATATTAATGTAGTTTGTGTAATTTAAAGATTTTTATTATTTATCTCTCTTAATTTATTTATTTTCACTTTCTTGATATGCTAAAATAGAGTGAGAGAGAAAAATAGAGAAAAGAAAAGGAAGAGAAGACCACAACAACAATAACACTTAAGCATGTATCTTAGTATAATGGGGTTGGCTATATGGATCCTTTGTCATCATCACGTAATATCTTTAGCCATAATCTCACTAATATCTAACTACGTCATGTCTTTCCATATAGTTTTAGTCCAAGTCTTTATTGATCTACCCCTCCCCCATTTAACATGTCGATCTTGTGACTAAACTCCCACAATGTCTAACAGGTGCCTCTATTAATGGTCATATATCTTTGTACTGTCCAAACCATCTTAATCGAGCTTCTCACATCTTCTCTGAAATTTGTGTCACTTCTTTTTTTGCTCATGAACACAGTTCACTGCCAGCACTCAAAACTATATAGAATTACTGGTCTAATTGCAGCACAATAGAACTTGTTTTTAAGAAAGAGAAGAGTGTATCAAAATAAATGTGATCTACTAATGTTCTCTTTTAAGAAAAAGATCTAGCTTGCATGGGAAGTTAATTGTTAGGAAATGATATAAAGCAAGACATTGAAGTCCATAAACGGATTATTTCATTTGTGGGGACATGGAATGAATACAAAGAAAATATAAAACATTTTACCTAGAAATTGGGAAACCAACCAAGAGCTAGTTAGTCACAAACATTCGAGATGAAAATGCCCGGTTGAGATTTTGAAGACCACCGAAGGGAGGGATATACGACATAAGGAGCCATTCCTTGTCAAAAAAGACACCCTTAACCTCATCCAGCATATTATTGACCTAAAGATTAAGGACTTCAAATGAGTCTTTAAGAGGAAATACTATGCTTTTTTGGATGAACTCTAATAGATGGTGAGTCAATTAAAAAATGTCGAGAATTGTTGTGTTAGATTCAACATCTACAAAATTTGAATGAAAAATATTTCTAGAATGTAATTCCAGCAGACAACGGCATGCACTAAGACTTGTTAATTTTGATTAATTTTTTCAAATCAAACCGCACTGTTTGATGTGGGGGTGGTTTTTTCGTTAAAAAATATTTTGGTAGGTATGCATATTTTAGGCTTGTGCGCGAGTAGATCTGATCATATAATCTCTTAGATCAACGATGCAGATTTGTTTGGACCGTACTACGGTCACTTTTTAATATGGCCGGATTCGAGAAATATGATCGTATTTTGCGGAGAATGATCTGCGCAGGATCATACGACCGGATCCACTCGCTGACTCGTGAAAATAGACATATATACATACCAAAAACGGCTTCTTTTCCATTAGCGTAAGGGCCCCATTCCGTTCTATGGGGTTTTCAAAATTTTAAAAACAGATCAATTTACACCGAGCTGAATCATATATCAAATATGCGCGTCAATATATTATTATTTGGTGATTGTTATCCGCACTGCAGTTTTGGTTATTCGCAAATATTTTTTTCCTAATTTTTCGCGTCTTTTGGAAATACGTCTTGTACATGCATTTTCAGGAAAAGTGTTCAACACGAAAGTTGTAGATCTCATCGAGATCTACAACTTTCGTGTTGAACACTTTTCCTGAAAATGCATGTACAACACGTACTTTGGAAATACACTCAGATTTCGCGCCTTTTAGAAATACGTCTTGTACATGCATTTTCAGGAAAAGTGTTTAACACGAAAGTTGTAGATCTCGATGAGATCTACAACTTTGGTGTTGAACACTTTTCGTAAAAATGCATGTACAACACGTATTTCTAAAAGGCGCGAAAAATTAGGGGAAAAAAAAGTACAGATAACCAAAACTGTAGTGCGGATAACACTCACCTATTATTTAGTCATCCAGCCTATGTATATGATGAAGCGTGCATGTCGCATTTAATATTTTAATATAGTCAACGGTTTGGAGGACGTTTTTTTTTTCTTTTGCAGCTCTCATTTTATATATGTTTTTGAATATTTGCAAGGGTCTTTAGTTTTTTTTAAAAAAAATTAATTGAGCTACAGTCCTACCTTTGAAAAATATATATTGTTGCGACCAACTCAACCTTTCTGGTAGATCAGACTAAATTGGACCGTCTTAGCTTGGGAGCGATCGAGCGTGCAAACAGTTACAGAAAATAGAGAGCTGAAGAAGCAATTTTTTTAACGTGAGAAACCGTTAACTAGGGGAAAAATCACGTGATCGGATATGTGCCGACTAAACTTTCACTATCTATTGTCGTGTTACAGGACTTTTGAGGGAAGCGATGAAAACATACTGCTGCTCGTTATAATTATGAGAGAGGGAGAGAGAAGGAAAGTACTGGGCTCGGAGGGTGACATACCACCTCTTGCAGAGCTAATTATGTTTCTCGCTACAATAAGGAGCTTCACACACTTGATGCTTTTGATACTTTGATTGTTGCTTGGAGGCAGAAGCATCGTATTTTGCTTGTCCTGATACCGGATGCTTGGAAGCTTGAGCGGCGCTTTCAGTGCGCTTTGGCCTCTGCGGCTTGCCTCTTGTTGTGTTCGGAGGAATCTGGAATGTTGGTCTCGCCGGCTACTGGTATGCTTGTTCCTGGGTAGAGAGCGTCAAACACTTATAATAATCCTGAGAGTGGTGCCCGCGGTGGCGCACATGGAGCGAGCTTGAGAGCAGAGCGCACGACGACAAACTTGGAGTGGTCATAAGAGCGGAACGCATGCCAGCGCACTGGGAGCGGTGCACACACTAAGGGATGCACGCAATGAGGAACGTGAGCTCTAAGGGTCATGCGCACGTTGGAGGAGAGATGCGCGTAAGGGGAGCGCGCACAAGGAGGAACACACACACACAGGAGGGTGCACACTTTGGAGAAGAGACGGGCATGAGGAGTGTTGAAATTTCACAAGCTGATCAGAAGATAGCTCTGATATCAAGTAAAACTTTCAAAGCTATCAAGCTGACTATTTGATCAAGTAGAAACAGGAACCAGACACATGAACACTCTAATCATAAACTGAGCTAAGTAAATCAGAGACAATAGAGGACAATCACAAATCTTGTAATATCAACTATCTTCATTACAAGGCAAGACATACATGTCAAGACATGATTTCATCAAGTACAATGGAGAAGCAAGCAAGCAACAAGAAGAAAACAAGTCAGGCGGACTGCCTCAGAGACCGCTGAGTCCGCTGAGACCGCCAAGCTGCTGCTGCATCAACTGAACTACGGAGTCCGTGAAATCCGCGGACTACCCGTTATTCTGTTGAACGACTGCTCTGCAAGCCGCCGCTGAACTGAAAGAACAGACCGCCTAGTCCTCCGAAACCGGAAGACGGGTTATTGAACTGGAAATTGCTGGAGAGAAGACTGGTTGGCTGCAAATGCGATTTGCTGCAAACCGCTGATTGATAACCGCAAACTCCACTGATTCCTGACCGCAGTCAAAACCAGACTCCTAGCTTCTCAGTGCTAGCCGCACAACCTGCAAACAACAACCAGTTAATCCTTCTCAAACCGTGCAGACAAGATAATCGAGGCCGCAACAATTAACCAACACTCAACTTACTATTCCTCTGTTACTGTTAATGTGACGGGGGGGGTCCTATTTATAGGCGCGGAGAGAAGTGTGGTCATCGGCATAGTGGATAGACTCACCACCCCAGCCCGCAGCTAGCACAAGGCAGTCTTCCAAGTCCGCAAGGACAAGGCCGGACACAAGCCAAACCGCTAGACACCAAGGCAAGAAGTCAGTCCGCAAACCGGCGGACACCGCATCAGTCCGCATGCTATACAGCACGCGGACATAGCAATAGCTCACACACTACACCAGTCCGCACACTGCATGCGGACACTGCACTAGCCCGTAACAAAAGTCCACGAACAACAGGCACAAACCGCCCGGTCAACCAACGGACATTGCGGACTCTGCGATCACCCTGGACTTATCACAGATTGTGACCAAGTTCAACAACCAACCAAACTCTGGTGCGAGCTCGGCGAATAAGGACCCAGTCCTCTAGCTCCCAAAACAACCCGCCAATACTTGAACTCTGTGGATCACTAAACCGCTCCATCAGAGCGAGGCCAATAGCCGAAATCGTAAGCTCCAAGAGAAGTCCGCATAGGGCGAACTCTGTAGACTCAGAGTGAGTCTGCCCTTCCGCGGATACTCTACCTATCCGCAAGGTTACACCAGGGAACAGCCAACTCCAAGACCACTAGCCGAACTGACGGACACCATCATTAGGCCGCAACAAACAGGCCGTCCAGACCGCACCATCAGTCCGCCTAGGCCGCACCATCAGTCCGCCCAGGCCACGCGGTCTGCCTGATCAACCCTCACTTTCACTTCACAATTTTCAACACTCCCCCTTGAAGTGAAAAGTGGTGACCAAGCCCAGCTGTCCCCGTAACCGAGTAAATGGCACCTTCGGCAGCGGCTTCGTGAAGATGTCTGCGATGTTGCCCTCAGTACGCACATGTTCCACCATAAGAGATCCCTCCAACACCTTCTCTCGAATGAAGTGGTGCTCGATCTTTATATGTTTCGTCCATGCGTGACAAACTAGATTATTCACCAGTTTCATGACACTTTCATTGTCACCGCACAACAGAGTTGGACCGCACACTTTTTCATAAACGTCATCTACTAGTCTCCTGAGCCAGATGGCTTCTCGAGCTGCCAAGGCCAAAGCCTTGTACTCTGTTTCCGTAGTAGAGACGGATACCGAGTCTTGCTTCTTGCTACACCAAGAGATACTGGCTGATCCACATGTGAAGACATAATCGGATGTTGACTTCCGATTGTCTGAATCTCCCCCATAATCAACATCCGAGTATCCTTGAAGAGTAAAACCCGTGTCTCTCCTATAAAGGAGACCCATATCAGAAGTGGCATTCATGTACTACAAAATGTTCCTTACCACCATCAGATGAGGCTTCTTGGGTTCCGCCATATACCGACTTACTCGGCCAACCGCATAAGCAATGTCTGAACTCGTAATCGTCAAGTATATAAGACTCCCAACTAGAGCCCGAAACACCAAAGGATTTGGAAGAATCCTTCCCTCATCCCGCTGAAGTTTGATGCCATAGTCAAAAGGAGTAGAACTACTCTTCCCTTCTCGCATGCCGAATCTCTGAACGATCCGTTCCACATAGCATTTCTGGGAAACGAGTATCTCGCTCTCTTTCCTCTCCACCTCGAGTCCAAGGAAGTGGTGGAGCTCGCCCAAGTCCTTCATCTCGAACCTTATAACTAGTTCTGCCCTGAGTCTAGCTACCTCCTCCTTGGAGTTCCCCATGATGATCATGTCATCCACGTACAGCAACACTAAGACTAGAAGCTCCCCCTTCTTCTTGACAAATAAGCTCGAGTCTGAATTTGATGCAAGATAATCGCAGAACTGGAGGTATTCTGTAATTTTCCCATAGCAGGCTCGAAGAGCCTGCTTCAAACCATAGAGGGCTTTCCGAAGCTTGTAGACGTAGTTCGGATGATCTTCAGAAACGTACCCTAGTGGCTGATCCATGAAGATGTCTTTGTCGATCTCCCCGTAAAGAAAAGCGTTCTTTATGTCCAGCTGCCACATCTTCCACCCTTGGCAAGCCGCCAAGGCCATCACCACCCGAACTGAAGTCATCTTTGCTACGAGACTGAACGTCTCTTCATAGTCTTCGCCATACTGTTGAGAGAATCCTCGAGCAACAAGGCGAGCCTTGTACCGCTCGATGCTCCTATCCGTCTTCTTCTTCAGCTTATACACCCACTTGCAAGTCACATGAGTAATGCCATCAACTTTGGGCACAAGGTCCCAGGTCTCATTATTCTTGAGAGCAACCATCTTCTCATTCATGACATCTTCTCACTCCTTGATTCCAATGACTTCATTAAAGCTAGATGGCTCCCGCTCATCTAGGGGTCCTGCGAAGAAACAAGAGACAAAGCTCACAGTGTTCCCTTTACAATAATGTGCTGGTGGCTTGATGTTCCTCTTCGATCTCCGAAGAGTCTGCTCCTTGCTCACCACCTCCGCCGCTTCTTCAGAATCAGCTCCATTCTCGGGCACACTTGGAGGGTCGCTCCCCCTGCTTCCTGAAATAGAAGCCTCTGCCCCAAAGATTGAAACACCTGGAGCTCCTAGTGACACAGGCAGCTCCACTTGAAGATCTTCAGCAGCCTCCTTTTGCCATTCATCAACACTGCTCTCCTGCAACTCAACAAAGCCACCTTCATACGACGTCGGTTCATCAAAGACAATATCTCTTGATACAACGAACTTCCTTGTCGCAGGATACATGCACTTCCATCCCTTTTTCCGCTCATCGTAGCCCACAAAGACAAGCTTCCTCGTCTTTGCATCAAGCTTGGTCCTCTGAGCATCCAGGATGTGAACATAATAGGTTGATCTAAACACCTGAAGGTGTTCCATGTTAGGTTTCTCCTTAAACATCATCTCAACAGGATACTTCATGTTGATAGGACTTAGAGGTATCTGATTGATGACATAAGTTGCGCAGACTATTCCTTCTGCCCCAAAAGACCTGAGAATGCCCTTTGCATGAAGCCATCACTTGCAGGTTTTCGTCAAATGACAGATCTTTCTCTCCGCCACTCCATTTTGTTGTGGAGTATGAGCACAAGTAAGCTCTCTCTGGATCCCGTGCTTCCTGTAGAAGTTAGAGAACTCGGATGAAATAAACTCACCACCGTTGTCATATCTAAACTTCTTGATCTGCAGGCCAAGCCGACCCTCCACTAGCTCCTTGAACTCCACAAATAACCGGAAGGCATCTGACTTCTCCTTCATGAAATACACCCAAGTGTATCTTGAGTAGTCATCAATCAACACCAACATGTATCTGCTGCCTTCGAGACTAGCGGTAGCAGTTGGCCCCATCAGGTCACCATGGATACACTCCAATGGTGTCTTGCTCCTTGTTTGTGACTTATCATACGGAAGATGATGAGCCTTTCCAAACTGACACCCTGCGCAAACATGACCATCTCCGTAGGATGACAACTTTGGCAAGCCTTTCACAAGACTCCTCATTTTCATAGCTTTCAGCTTGTCCATCCCTACATGCTCTAGCCTTTCATGTCAGATAACATCGCTATCGTTGACCCTCATCCAAAACATAAGAGCTTGTTGATAAAACAAATAAGTCTCTAACTCTTCTCCCTAAATGAGCAACATCAGTCTTTACCGCTGATACGTTGCGGAGAAATTTCACTTCTATTGGGCCAAACAAAATGTGATAGCCCGCGTCAACCGCATTGGTCACTGAGAAAGGTTCTTCTTCATGCTAGGTACGATATACACACTCCTTAACGTGAGAGGATCCTGAGCACTATCCAAAGAAACAACACCCTCCTTCTCTACAATATGAACACAGTCATCAGCTGTAATAATAACTTCATTACCTAAGAATGTTTGCAGCGATGAGAACTTCGACTCGTCTCTAGTGAGGTGATGACCACACACCTAGTCAATTATCCAGTCATCTTGGTAGTCGACGGTAGAAAGAGCACGAACACAAGTGCTCGTCAAGAAAGCTCCTCCCCATCTGGCTTCCTCAGCAGTGGTATCAGCTCCCTCTTTATCTGCAACATGCCCAGGCTGCAGCTTGACCTTGCAGTCACGCTTGAAGTGCCCCAACTAATTATACCTGTAACACTTCAACTCCTTGTTCCAGTTCTTCTTAGGATCATCGCTCCTCTCTTGCTGATAGGAGGTTGAAGGCCCATCCGCAGCAGCAGGCTTCTTCTTCTCTCATCTCTTCTTCTTATCAGTGAAGAGAGCCTCACTACCTCCTTCAGAGATAGTAACACCGACAATCTACCTAATCAGGCTCTCCTGTAATGCCAGCAGATTCTCCAGCTCCAGCAAGGATGGCTGAGTCGCCCATCCTTGAACGAAAGTCACAAAGGCCACATATTCCTTTTACAACCTGCGGACTATGTGCATCTTCAACTTAGCTTCAGAAATGAGCTCATCAAGATCCAAAGCTGATATTTCAGCACACAGGTTCTTCATCTTAAGGAAGAACTTTGAGATGGACAGATCTCCTTGAGTTGTCTTGGCCAACTTGTTCTCTAAGAACTGTAGTCGTGTTATATTCTTCCTGGCTAACAGACCATCAATGGTTGTCCAAATCTCAGCAGTAGACTCATATTCTAAGATGTGATCAAAGATCTCAGGTGAGACAGCCCGCTTGAGAGCAAACTCTGCCATTACATTAGTCTTCTTCCAAGCTCTCACTTGTTCAGCAGTACCAGTAGTAGCAGTCACTTCTTTCCTGTCGTCACCACCGACAACTTCCCACAACTCCTCACCCAGAAGATAACTCTTCATACACGACTTCCACTTCTTAAAGTTAGTCGCTGTAAGAAGTTCAATACCAAGACCCTTTGTAAAAGCTCCTTCCATTGCAACACCACTGATTTAATAGCTTCCAGAAGCCCCGAGCACAACTGAGGTTGATCACCGCTCAAGCCACTGTTCCCTCTAATATAATGTTGAAATTTCACAAGATGATCAAGAAATAGATCTGATACCAAGTAAAAGTTTCAGAGCTATCAAGCTGACTACTTGATCAAGCGGAAACGGGAACCAGGTGCAGGAACACTCCAACCATAAACTGAGCTAAGTAAATCAGAGACAATAGAGGGCAATCACAAATCTTGTAATATCAACTATCTTCATTACAAGGCAAGACATACATGATGAGGCATGATTTCACCAAGTACAAGACAGAAGCAAACAAGCAATAAGAAGAAAACAAGCGGGGTGGACTGCCTCAGAGACCGCCAAGTCTGCCGAGTCCGGCAAGTCCGCTGAGACCGCCAAGCTGCTGCTGCACCAACTAAACTACGGAGTCCGCGAAATCCGCGAACTACCCGTTATTATGCTGAACGACTTCTCTGTAAGCCGTCGCCGAACTGAAAGAATAGACCGCCTAGTCTGCCGAGTCTGGCAGACAGGTTATTGAACTAGAAATTGCTGGAGAGAAGATTGGCTGGCCGCAAATGCGACCTGCTGCAAACCGTTGATTGATAACCGCAAGCTCCACTAATTCCTGACCGTAGTCAGAACCAGACTCCTGACATCTCAGTGCTAGCCACACAATCTGCAAACAACAACCAGTTAATCCTTCTCAATCCGCGTGGACAAGAAAACCGAGGCCGCAACAATTAACCAACGCTCAACTTACTGTTCCTCTATTACTGTTGATGTGACAGGGGGTCCTATTTATAGGCGCAAAGAGAAGCTTGGTCACCACCCTAGTGGATAGACTCACCACCCCAGCTCGCAGCAGGCACAAGGAAGTCCTCCAAGTCCGCAAGGACAAGGCCGAACACAAGCCAAAACGCCAGACACCAAGGCAAGAAGCCAGTCCACAACCTGGAGGACACCACATCAGTCCGCACGCTGCACAACATGCGGACACAACAACAGCCCACACACTGCATCAGTCCGCATACTACACGCGGACACCACACCAGCCCGCAACACAAGTCCACGACCAATAGGCACAAACTGTTGGTCAACCAGCGGATATTGCGGACTCTGCGATCACCCTGGACTTGTCACAGATTGTGACAGAGTTCAGCAACCAACCAAACTCTAGCGCGAGCTCGACGGACAAGGACCCAGTGCGCCAGCTCCCAAGACAGCCCGCCAATATGCGAACTATGTGGATCACTAAACCGCTCCATCAGAGCGAGGCCAATAGTCGAAATCGCAAGCTCCAAGAGAAGTCCGCATAGGGAGAACTCCGCGGACTCAGAGTGAGTCCTCCCTTCCGCGGATACTCCACCTATCTGCAAGGTTACACCAGGGAACAACCAACTCTAAGACCACTAGCCAAACTGACGGACACCATCATCAGGCCGCAACAAACATGCCGTCCCCACCGCACCATCAGTCCGCCCAGGCATCAGTCCGCCCAAGCCGTGCGGTCTGCCTGATCAACCCCCACTTTCACTTCACAATTTTCAACAAGGAGGTGCGGACACAAGAAGGAACGGGCGTACGGGGGGACGTGCACTCTTTGGAGAATAGACGCGTAAGGAGGTGCGCACACGAGGAGGAACGTGCGCACTGAAGTTTGTGCGCACATTGGAGGGGGAGAGAATGAGAAATCGTAAGAGAAATGGGAGAGGAGAGAGAAAATCTGTTGGAGGAATGAGAAAGAAGAGAGAAAATCCCTAGAAGGAATTTGAGAGGAGAGCGAAAATCCGCAAGAGGAATGAGAGAGGAGAGAAAAAATCTGTAGGAGAAATGAAAGAGGCGATAGAAAATCCGTAGGAGAATTCCGAGGAGGAAAGAATAAGAATGAAGAAGGATCTGGGGCCCTATTTATAGGCTCTAGGGACAGTTATGGTGGTTATCAGATTATTTGTAGACCATAACCACCATAATTACTAATTGCAGACCGATTTCATGACGTATCATGTACATATTAATTTATTAATTTTATTAGACATAAATCAATCATATTTTTAGCAACACACTTCCCTATTACGAGAGGTTATACGAGTGGTAATGGCTGGTTACCCACGTAATCGACAGCGGTGATCGCGGAAGCGCGATCGTATGGCAGAGGATTGGCCAAAGGGTAATCCAACCGGCGGGGAAAAAACCGGCCAGCGGCGGCCGGCCGGTGGCGGGATCTAGGTCGAGTACTGAGCGTCCAAAAGAAGCGGGAACACCGGTGGGCCGACTGCCCCCACGATAAGAAAAAAAGGGAGAAGCCGCCTGGATCCGGGCGGCTAGGGAGCCGCCCAATCCAGGCATCGGAGGGGTGGGGCGGCCTTGAGGCCACCCTCCCTCCGTAGAAGGAACTGTTGCTGCCCGGATCTGAGCGTCCATGAGGCCGCCCGTTCCGGGTAGCCAGAGGGCGAGGTGGAGGCTCCCGCCCTCTGTAGCGGGAATGAATGCCAGCCGGATCTGGTCGGCCAGGAAGTCACCCGATCCGGCTGGCCAGTGGGCGAGGGGGGCATCCCGCCCTCTGCAGTAGAGGGTCTGCCTTGATCCAGGTGGCTAAGAGTCCGTCAGATCCAAGCGACCAGAGGGAGGGGTGTCCAGGAGGCCACCCACTCTTAAGGGAGAGGCTGCACACTACGAGCGACCAGATGTCGCGCACGGGCACGTACAACATGGGGCAAAACGCAGGTGTGCGCAGTCAAGGCCACACACGGGCTTACACGCAGTTTGTCAGGGCCGCGCGCATTGTCGCGCGCGGCCGGAAGCCCCGCGTAGGTGGGGGTATGCATACCTGGCTTCGTTGATGCGCGATGGTTCTCGTGGAAGGTGGACGTGTGCACGGGCACAGACGGTGATCAGGGTTGCTCTCGTTGGATCCGTGATTTGACCGGGCAAGTTAAGGGGAACCTCATCAAACATATATCATTTAAGCTCTCTCCCGAACCGGAGAATCAAATTATTTTAGCTCCAGAATGAGTCAAGCTCACAAACAGTTAAAAGAGAATCAACAATAGAGATGAGAGTTTTTTACGTGGAAAACTCGAAAATGAAAAAAATCATGGGGTCTGTTCGGTACCGACCAATTCCACCGTCAGCTTGAGATTACAAGTGTTAGAATATTCGAGAGGGCGACATGTCACCGCTCTGATTTACAAATACTTAAAAGTAAAAAAAAAGGATGCGAAGTATTTCTTCACGCTCTCAGGAGCGGCTTCGGGAGTAGGCACTGGAGAAGGCTCTACGAAAAGCTAAGGCTTCGTTTGGCGCAGCGTTTGGAGCTCTCCGTTTGGGGAAAACGCCGCCGCATGACGGGTAACCAAATGACCGTCGGCGGCGTTTGCTCCATTTGCACCTGCCGCGTCATGGGAAATGGAGGAAAACGGAGGGATTCCAACCTCGGTCTTCCCCCTCCGGTTTCAAAAGCGCTCCTTCTCCTCCCGCCGCCTGAGCAAAATGCCAAACCAAATGAAGCCTAAGTCCCTACTTGAGCGGTTGAGCGCTAGAGAGACACTTGAGCACTTGAGTGGTTGAGTGGTTGAGTGCTTGAGCACTAGAGAGACACTTGAGCTCTTGAGCCAGAGAGCAAGCAACATTCCAAGTCTTTGCCGGGAAATCTTCAGAGTTCCAAGTCTTCGTCGTAGAATTTTCAGAGCTCTTTTCTCTTTTATTGGTTATTTGTCTTCAAATGAAGGTCTAAAGAATTTTGTAGCTTTTCTGAAAGCCTCACGCGTGTGCGTGAGCGGCTGAGTGCTGCGCCCAAAGCTCAGTTGGTGATGAGGCTTTGTTGAAGGAGTCTTTATCAAAGAGGTCTCAGGTTTTATCCCCAACCACAACAACCTACCGCTACTGAGAAATTGGCACAGGGAGGTATTGGGGTGTATGGGTGCTACAACCCGAATGAATTCCGAGGTGACTCTGTCCTGGATCATTACTTGTTTGGCTGGCATTTTTTTGCATCCAATAAGACTTCATTTGGTAGAACGACTGAGGTTGTAAAAGGAGCTATTGTAAATGTAGGTTTGTAAATGGAGCAGTTGGAAACTGCTGTCTGAAAATGAAGATCTGTTTGAAAATTCTGTGTTTCCGGAACTATTCAAAACAGAAAATGATTTGGTAAAACAACTTTTATGATTAATTATATACACACACATTATTATATGATTAATAATTACATATATTATATTTTAATAAAATAATTTTTTATTAAATTTTAATTAAAATTTCCTAAAGTCATAAGTTGCTCCATTTTAATTAACCTCCCGGCTGTGCACGGGAGAGCTCCGCCTCCGGTGAAGTACCGGACCTGCTGTTGCCCCCATCCCTTCACCGTGCATGGTGGCACCCCGAGGCTCGTGTCTCTCTGAAAAGACCCACACCCGCCCGAGAAGGCGCAGAGAACCGCCAAAGGGAGGATTTCAGGCGCCAACGTCTCCAGAGAACTGGGCTCCGGCGAACCCGAGAGCCGAGCTCTTTTAAAATCTCCTCCCGGCGGCCGGCAGCGGCGCCAAGCCGCCGGACCACCTCCGGAAGGTGCGCCTGTCTCCGACGAACTGCTGGAGGCGGTCTCGTGGTGGCCCGCTGGCCTGACACTGGCAGCGAAGGGGGCTGCATTCTCACAGTTCTGCCGCCGCATCAAAGGTGTTGGATTTCCTCCTCCCTAAACGCAGCCAACTGGAGGCGCGGGGCCGCAATTTTTTGAGAATGGAGAAACTCCTATCGATTCGAACATTTGGCGGAAAAACAAATGGAGCCGGGCCCCTCTTCGCATTGTGACAAAACAAATCGGACAAAAAAATGCATTACCGAATGAAGCCTAAATCAATTGACCAATTGACGTACATGCGATGCAAACATCTCCATGTGAGCTCATTCCAGCATAATAGGCGGTTTGCCATAAAAAATAATTATGATTATTATTCAATTTTCAAATGGCGGTCCTTGGTATTGCAGCTTTGGAAATGTCTACACATTGTAAGCACTATAGTAGGCTAATCGGGTAAAAAGTAGCAAATTCTTTGCTTCTCTGCCAGCTTTTGTGGGAATGAAATGATGAAATGGAATACTTGAGAGTGAAGAGATCCCATAATGATGCCATTTGAACTCATTTGTGTTAATTCAGCTTCTTCAAATAACTCCAATGAAAATCTATACATCCAAGCTCGAGCACGATGATTCTGGCCATTAATACATCATCATGAGTTCATTAATTAGGAAGAAGTTAGCTCACTACATTTAATTTAGGAAAATTATATTTGCAGGTCTCAAACTGATAGTTGCAGTCCCACGATAATTGCAGTCCTCATATCAATATTTGCAGTCCAACATGAAATTTGCAACTCAATTAAAAAAAACTAAAAAATTTTAATTTTTTTTCTCTTTGGCACTTAGAAATTCCGTTAACATTAGAATAGTAAATTTATGGAATTGAGTTATAAAGCCAAAATTATGAGCTAAATTCCCAAAATCAAATGTTTAAGCAAATTACAAAATATCAATTAGTAGTAACGAGCAATAAATAACATTGACGATTCATTGTCCCAAAATGATCACCAACCTGCACGATATAATGAACAAAGTCTAAAATTAGCTATGTTAAATTGATTTTCTTCTAATCATCAATATAGTTAGATATACAAATCATTGAACATCTTACAAAATTTTTGCACAATGCAATTGGTTGTTGATTCTCATAGAATTAAAAAATAACAATGGATTGCTGATAACTGTAACCTACAAAAAAATTGACTATCTTCTGCTCGCTTATGTTTAATCTTCCCGCATATGAATGTGCTTCTAAGTGAACCATCAGATGATTATGAACCCCGCACATTACCTCAAGTTTCCATTAATTTAAGTCTTCACTACGCCCTCTTAAGAAAAATTTGCAATCACACCTCTTAGAACTTAATTTCCTAAGATTCTTCTTAATGAATTTTTTTGGATATTGAATCTTCCGTGCAATTCCATATTTATCACAACCAAGAGTTATCCTAGGTTTCGCTCTTTTTTCGAGTTTGTCGGCCCTTAAGATGATCACAACAAATCTGAAGCTTCTACCTATATTTCTTGCTCATTCTATCTCTGCTTCCTTGCTAGGAAAGCTCAAATGTGTAACAAAATGCGAACCAGCATCTAATATTGTATCTTGAGAAAAAATTTCATATGTCAACAACTTTTGCTTTTCACCACTCATTTCAATCTAGAGAAAACACAAGTAAAATTTACAAAGAGTATGATTATTATGCAAATCTATTAACAATAAAGCCCTAGATTATCAATGAAAACCATCATTTTAGCATATGGTAATAATGCTATAAAACTCTAACAATGAAAACCCACATTACCACTAAAAAACATCTACAATGCATCCACAAATGAAAACAAAACCATAAATCAAACCCTTTCATCTCTATTAGTCAGGAGAAAATGGAATGAAAACCCTAAATATAAGCATGAAGAAAACTCACATTGTGGATAATAGTAGAAGGAAGATACAAGCAAGAATAGAAATAACCTTCCCCTATCAGCGAACAAGATGACGGCAGCCGGCGATGCCAGGCGAAATAGAGGGGAAATGATGAAATCACCACAAACCAGATCGGCGAAATGGGCGAGATCCACTTCTGGAATGTCCCTACATTATTCCTTTGAATAAGTGTTATGAAGAACTAGCTGCTAAGAGAGAGAGGGAGGGGGATCTAATGTGCCAAGTGTTGGCGTAAGGCTGAAGATGAAGCAGCTGTTGGATAAATGGTCCCGTCATCTGAAAAGAAGACAATGAAGAAAGCTGCAAATAGAATCAAGTCAGCAGCTCTAAGCAGGAAAGCCAAGGCTTTTACTTTTCATATTTTGTCAACAGCTGTAATAACATAGTTGAGGTACTTAGGAGTCAACCAGCTGGACCTGTATATGGGCCTATAAATAGGCCCAAAGTTGTAAAAATAAAGGCCTACTGAAATAAAACATATAGGCCCAAAAGTTGATACCTTTGTTCTCTCAGTTTTATCTGTTTTCCCATTTACATCAACAGTAAGGGTAGGGAGAATGAGAGTTTAAGGGAGTTCACCTGACTGTTGGGCTATATTTCATACTATTATGTTTATTTATTTTTTAAAAAATTGATGTACAATTTATAGTTGATTTGGTCGAATGAGTTTGAACAAAAAAGTCACCTTCATAAAATGTGTATGGCATGACAAAACCGTCACTTTGTAAAAAAACTAATTTTAACATAAAGATGGATGAAGTTCTTTCGGTGAGGTCGGGCGTTAATGAGCGATGACGCATTCACGACCAGCTCCCGTGTATTCACTGAGTTCTGGATGGCAGCCGGTGGTCAACCAAATATTAAGGGTCAGTTTGTTTCGGCGGTGGCGGTGATAAAAGGAGCTGTGAGAATGAAGTTGTGAAAATGAAGCTGTGAGAATGGAACTGTTCAGAATGGAGAAACAGTTTGGTAAAATAGCGGCGACAAAACTGTTTAGAATGGAGAAACAGCAGCGACGTTTCTGTTACATTTAATTATAAAATAAAATTAAAATAAATTATAATTAATATTTATTACAAATTTAATTTATTAATAATAAAACTAATTGGATATCATAAATCATAATATAATAATAATATTATTATATTATTATTAGTATATAATAATAATAATAATAATAATAACAAATAATAAAATGAACTCAGGACTTGGCATATCTCCGGAAATTGGATTCCTTGGTTCTCCAAGGCGTCCATGGCAGACCTTCTCGCCGGCGTCCTACAGTGGAGGAGGAGATGTGGTGGGGGGGGGGGGGGGGGGGGGGATTCTCCAAGCCGTCCCGCTAGCGTCCTTCGCCGGGCTGCTGCAATTCTCTCCCGTCCATCACCGGAGCACACCTCCTCTGTCCCTAGCCGGATCACGGCTTCGGCAATCATCGCCGCTGCAGATCTGCTCGCAAAGCTCCTGGTTGCGGACGTTGGAAAGCTCCCTTGAAAAGGAGCTCTCAGGTGCTATCGCAAAGCTCCGTTGAGCCAAACTGGTGGGAAAAAAAATGTTGCAGTCGGAACTCAACGGAGCGTAAACGTGAAAACAAACAGAGCCTAAAGGACAAGCAAAGTAGGACACAAGCATTTGAGTAGCTCCTGTGAATTTAGGGATAGAATAAAATTGGAATACTAGAATCTATCTGGATTTTGATGTAGATGGATTATTCCTGGCTTTTGCTTTAATTCCCTTTCTTGAGGAGCCATTCAACCCGTAGCTCTCGGGCACACAATAAACTTAAAATTTCACCCTCAACATACGTCTATAATCTTCATTTATGTTCAGAACAAAATTTGGGTCCTAAATATGGAACCAGGATACTTACAAATGTATAGTATGAGATTCATTTCACGCTGGACATCTCTTTGTTCTTAATTTATCCTAGAGGTTAAAAGGCTCCGTTTGGAGGGATTTATTTTCACCGATCAAACTGTTACGATCGCATGAACCGGAGCCTAAGGCTCCGTTTTGCGTAGCAGTAGTAGTCGTGAACACTATGATTACGAACATTCATTCATGAATGTCTGACCTCACCTAAAGAACTTCATACTTTCCACCCTAGCTTGGATAAAAGAGGGTTTGTTAATTTATTTACTATGAAATAATCCATTAATCCCCTCCTTTTGAGCACATTTGTGGGAATCTAGATCCAGAAATCAGGATGATGCTGAATCAATGGTCCAGATCCGACCTTCTATTTTTCTGACCGTCCTAATTAAGCTCCGAATTCCCAGCAACTGTGGTAAATCAAGACATGATAATAAATTTTTTTTTTAAAAGAGTAAAGAAAACGCATATTTCATCCCCCAGAGCTAATTACAGCTGTTACCGGCCGGCCTTTAATTTGCAACCATGCGGTAGCTCTGGTTAAGGCTCCATTTGGAACGGTGACGGCGTTCATGAACACGGGGTTAAATTGTCATTGATAACACCCACCTAAACAACTCCATCCACTTTTATGTTTTATCTTTAACGAATGACGATTTAACCCATACATTTATGACCGCCTCCACCATGCCAAATGGAGCCTAAATTAGCTTGGAGATCGAAACTATAAAGATAATGAATGGACGTTTATATTGACAGCCCGATTATGACTATTGGCAACCCAAATATAATAGCAGCCCACCAAATCAATATTAGCAGCCTATTAGATATTCAGAGCTCAAAATATAATTTTTTTATTAGACATACAATCACTTCACAAATCAAGAAAAACATAGCAAATGTGAAAATAAATATTCAATAGAATTTGGTATGCCACTAATAACTATGTCCCTATTGCGGCATGTTCTCCTCTGCCACCTCCATTCACCCTTTTATGAACTGAGGATGATAGAGTCAAAAATCTCACACAAAATCAAAACTATAATTCTAATAATTTTAGTAACTACGAGGAGCCATGAAATCAAGAAACCTATACAGTGGAATCAAAAACCTTTCATAGAAATGTATGTATGACTAGACAGGTTATGATCTCTATCAAGAGAATAAACTAGTTTCGAGCATAAAATGCAAGATTTTTTAGGTGAGGTCGACAGGTCGGGCGTTCATGAATACGGTCGATGACCCACGTTCACAGCCGCCGCCGCCGCCACGTCAAACGAAGCCTAAGTCAACTGCTTTGCGATAATCGATCCCTCCACGATCTAATTCTGCCTAAGCCAAAATCAAGTGCCTTAATTCTTGATTTAACCAACAAATATATAGTTCATTGCCATAACTATTACAGATGCAATACAAAGAGATGAATAAATGCACTAGTGGCCATTATAGCATACAATGCATTGCAACCTAAATTCATATCTTCTGCGAATTGATCGACTTAGCTTGATCTGAATATCTCAATCGATGCATAATTGGTGACGGTGACTCAAAATCACAAAGAGATCAGACTACCATTCCAATCGATGTATAATTGGAATGGTGATGCCATCCATGACTAGTTGCCTCCACTCCTACAAACACCGATCCCTCTCCCACCACCTTATCGTACCAAACCTCTCACCTCTTTTGAGACCAGGTCGTCGATGCCCAAGGGTGCTCCTCCGGCGGTATAGGGCGTCTGGCGGCAAGGATTCAACGTCGGGAAGAAGAGCGAAAGGGGGCGACGGGAGAAATGGGGGGATTTCTATTGAGCGTAGGAGGAGACGTAAGAAGGGACTACTTTTAGAGAGGATAAAATTTGGGAATTAGGCTTCATTTAAGGCTTCGTTTGGGGGACTTATTTTCACCGGTCAAGCGGTTACGACCGCATAAATCGGTTTGTGGTCGTAACCCCTTGACCGGTGAAAATAAGTCCCCTCAAACGAAGCCTAAATTTATTGGAGCTGTCAAAATCGAGATACCGGCTGTCAATATAATCACCCATTGTCAATATAATCACCCATATTGAATAGAATCAGGCGAGCTTTAATTAAAAATGTCAAAGTTGACGGGGTGGTGCAGTTTAATTAATTAAATATTCTCGATTCTGAAGTCGGCCGGCGACCAATATTATTTCGCATGTTCAAGCTAGGGTATTTCACTTTCTATTGGCTCCACTAACTTCTGTCGGCATTCCGGTTACTATGGGCAGTCACCTTCATCACCAGTCCGACTCCCTTCATTTTAAATGTTTTGGATGCCGTCCATTTTCAAATTTCAATGAAACGGTCAAAAAGCAATAAAGCAAAAGATATTATTTATATATTTATATACATAGACACACGAGTCATGAGACTCCACCTTTATAGTCAATACACACACGAGTGTGTGATACGGGGCTCCGTCCCTACGACCAAGTGCAACAGTACCCGGCCAACGGCGGCGTGCTTTGCCCGCCCCCGGTGGGCGAAGCCTGCCCCCGATATTTTTGCGACAGTACCCGGCTAACGGCGGCGTACTTTGCCCGCCCTCGCCTGTCACAGGCGGGCTTCGCCCACCCCGGATATTTTTTTATTATTTTAAATTTAAAATATTATATTTATATTTTTCGTTAAATATTGTTTTAATTAAACACATATTTCTTAATTATTAACTTTTTAAATTGTTAAAATTAATAAATTATATATAATATATTTATTATTATTTTTTTATAATAATGGAATTTTAAAAATCTAAAAAAAACCTGGACCCTCTCCCGATCCACTGCCCGTCTGTACAGGCTTCTCCACGCTGCCGACGGCGTGGAAGAAACGTCAATTCGGGCGGGCAAGATGGGGGCATCAAGATTATCTGTAGTCTGGGAGAAAGGTTTTTGGAGAATTGGTTATTTACAAGCCTGATTAACTTGATCCAAAGGCAGATATTGATTGGATGGTTTTTTAATTCATGTCTTTTAAAAATCATTCATATTGTAATCTGGGTCTCACGGGCAAGGCCCTGCCCGCCGGTCGCCGGACAACCCCCGGAGGGTTCGCCGGTGGCCGGCAAACCCACCGGTGGACACCGATCAGGCCGCCAGCGGCTCCGCCGCCGGCAGCAGTGGAAAGAGGGGGGAGGCCGGTGCTGGGCAAAAAAACCGGGAGGGGGGAATTGGCTGGATCGGGATTCAGGAGAGAGTAGAATGAGAGATTTTTTAGGAAAATTTTATTTGCAGGCCGATCTGATCAATCCCAACAACCCAAATTATTTCCATGAATTTTTAATTCATGACTATTTGAAGACCATCATACTTCTTTTTAAAGTAATATATATGTATATATATATATACTATTATTATACGAAAACTACTCATTGGTGAAACATTGTCTGATGTTCCTATATTGTCATTATAGTTGTATTCATAATTACACAAATATACCAAATTTTATATTAGTATATTATAACGATAATATTCATTTAGGTAATTACATAATTTTACAATATTAAAATACAAAAAATAAAAACACTAGATACATTAAATCTATTGTCTCTAGCAAGAAATGACAAGAGAAAAATTAATGTTTTAATATTAAAATATAATTTGTTTTACAAAATAAAATTGTATTATTTATTTATATTTTTTTACGGTCATTTTGAGAACTCATATGTCATTTTGAGCCCGCCGGGAGCGGGCGGAGCCCGCCGGGAGCGGGCGGAGCCCGCCGGGAGCGGGCGGAGCCCGCCGGGAGCGGGCGGAGCCCGCCGGGAGCGCCATCGTCGGTTGGGTACTGTCGCAGGAGGTCATGGGGGCGGGTACTGTCCACGACAAATGTCGCCGCCCACGACAAATGTCGTCGCCCACGACAAATGTCGCCCCCCACGACAAATGTCGCCGCCCACGACAAATGTCGTCCCCACGACAAATGTTGAACCGCCGGCGAATGTCGCATCCCGGCGAATGTCTCACCCCGTCGAATGTATATATATATACATACACTAGCATCTTCGAACGAGCTCCGCCCGCTCTCGATGCGTCGCTGCGGGCTTTGCCCGCAACCAAGCGGGCTTCGCCCGCAACCAAGCGGGCTTCCCCCGCAACCAAGCGGGCTTCGCCCGCAACCAAGCGGGCTTCGCCCGCAACCAAGCGGGCTTCGCCCGCAACCAAACGGGCTTCGCCCGCTTGTCATTCAAGCGGGCTTCGCCCGCACCCGAAGCCCGCCCCCGGTACCTTAACAGGCATTGAGTGTGAACTGAACGCCTGTTCAGGCGTTGAGTGCAGACTCAACGCCTTGCGGGCGATGAGTGCAGACTCAACTCCCCGCAGGCGTTGAGTTGGCACTCAATGCCGCGGGCGTTGAGTTGGCACTCAATGCCGCGGGCGTTGAGTTGACACTCAATGCCGCGGGCGTTGAGTGCAGACTCAAACTCAATGCCTGCAGGCGTTGAGTGCACATCGGGGCCCGCCTGCTGGCCCCCCTCCCTTCCACTTCTGCATGCTGGCCCCACCCCCTCCCTTCGCTTCTGCCTACCCGCGCCAATTCCCGACGCTGCCGCTAGCGGAGCCGGCGGCTGCTTGACCGGTGACCATCGGCGAGTTCGTCGGGGCCCGGCGAACATGCCGGGGGTTCTCCGGCGGCGAGCCAGAGCCACCCTCCTCTGAAACTTCCTGCTGCATGATAACTTCGCAAAAAGAAGTTATCTTGCTCCCTATTTTAACCATATCTATTGATTTGTATCATAATTATGAATGAAAAGTTTAAACATTGAAATACATTATTAATTGTAGTTGAAATGATTAATACGGTTATTTTGGCATGATTTTACGATAGGATTTGTGAAGAAATTGAGTTGAGGAACGAATGCTACAAGTTGTTGAGAAACTGAAAAATGTTGTAACATAATTTGGATGTTATAACATTCCTGGCAGGTCAAACAGTGCAGAAATCCAGAAATTGAAAGGTTACAATACCGCTCTGGAATGTTACAATATCATGAGCAGTTACAGGAAACTGAATCTCGAATTTCAGCCATTTTCAACTGTTGCACTTGAAATTAAAGCACACGTTCAACATAAAAATATTACAAAATAGTGGGCCCCACTGGGAGGAGGATTAAGGAGAGTTTAAAAGAGGATTTATTCGGCCATCAAGAGGGGATCTTCTTCATTTTTTTGGCCATTAAGAGAGGAGGAGAAAAATCTGTGAAGAAATTCTGTGAAGGGGAAAAACGAGTCCAGTTTTCGGCATTCGGGCTAGAGGAAACACTTTCACGGCACTGGAGAAGGGAAGATTTGCATTTCTTTCGAGATGTTTAGTAAGATCTCTTCAGTTTTGTGTTATTTTCCCGCAGTCATGAACTAAAACTCTCTAGTCTTGCATGATGAGAGTAGTATGTGTATTTTGATGATAAACATCTTTGATTTTGAGTTTGTTTTGTGATTATCTTTATAGATCTTGTGATTTTTATGGTGAAATTGTTGGATCATGTCTTTTATTAAATTGCGCCGCGAGAATTGAGAGATGAGCGTCGTAACGTTAATTTAAGGGCTAGTTTATCGCAGTGCGAGAATCGAGAGATGAGCAGTGTGAACCATTAACCAAAATTTCTTTATTTTTACGGCGTTTCAAGAATCGAGAGAGGAGAAACGTGCGTACATCACAAGATCTCTTGAGTTTTGAAAAGTGAAAGAGATTTCCTTTTCATGCCAATGAATTAGATTTTTGCGCTTCATAATATTTTTGTTTTGCCTAAGTTAGAGATAACTAGGGTTGCGTAGATATTAAGACTTCTTGTATCGAGAGATAAAAATTTCTTCTTTAAAAATCATCGCAAGATAATTCAAAGCTAAACCAAATGAAATATTTATTTTATCATCATCATATTATACATATGAAATCGGAAATGCAAGGCTATTTTCCCTAATTGCTAAGAAATTACTTTAAGATCTAGTTAAATTAGTTTTAATATTTATCTAAAAGTTTCAATCTATTTTCAGAAAATCAATTAACCGTTTTACTTGGATTCATAGAAACGGTGCAGCTAGTAATTGTAAGCGCTAAGCCCATCACTTCTCCGTGAGAACGATCTCACTCACTTTGTATTACTTGTACGACACGTATACTTGCGTTTTCAAGCTCCATTTTGCGTGTATCAAGTTTTTGGCGCCGTTGCCGGGGAGGTGCAACGGATTTAGTGTTTTTCTTCTTACAATATTAGTGAACCTTAGTACGTGGAGGTCAAGTTTTATTTTCACTTATTAGTTTATTGTATTTGTGTTATCATCTTTGTTATCTTATAGTGTATGTCCAGGTATCGATCCGTTGAATTAATTCCTCTAAATTCTGAAATCGAACGAACCTGTAGACGAAATCGAAAGTCAACCAGGCTAGAACAACTTAATCAACTAGCAATGGATAATCCCAATCCAGACGATGAGCCTCACCAGAACGGGCAGGATTTTGGTGGTCAAGTAGAACATAATGAACACCACCCAAATGAACCAAGACGAACTTGCCGTGATTATAACATGCCTTTTAGGGGAGGGGTACAGTTTAGTATCGCTAGACCCGCAATAGAGGCCAATAACTTTAAGATAGATTCCATGGCAATGCAACTTGTTCAAAACAACAAGTTTGGGGGTCTTAATCATGAAGACCCTAACTCTCATCTTAGAACTTTCATAGAGATATGTGACACGTTTAAGATTAATGGTGCATCTGATGAAGCCCTTAAGTTACACTTGTTTCTTTTCTCCTTAGAAGGGAAAGCTAAGGACTGGTTGAACTCATTACCTCATGAGTCCATTACTACTTGGGCTATATTAACTGAAAAATTTTTATCCAATTATTTCCCTCCATCCAAAACTGCTAAGTTAATGCGGGATATCTCTACATTCATGCAAGCGATGGAGAAACCCTATATGATGCGTGGGAACGATTTAAGGAATTATTACGCAGATGCCCCCACCATGGGTTAGCCATTCACCAACAAGTATGGACGTTTTATAACGGCCTTCAGACATCTACAATGATCCAAGTAGATGGAGCTGCAGGAGGTTCGCTGATGAACAAGTATCCTGAAGATGCCTACGGTATTTTGGAAGATCTATCTTCCAATAATTACCACACGATTGAGCGTCAAGTACATCCTCCCACTACGGCAGGATTATATCAAGTTGACCAATTAACGTCATTTGCAGCCCAAATGACGTCCCAATTTAATAGCATTAACAAGAGGTTAGATGCTTTGACGTTGAACCAAAATCAAATGAATCCTCAAGTCAATAGCATTATTACTCCCATGGTTTCTCCTAACCCCACCTTAACAATTGAACAACTTGTAGGGGGTAATGAAGAAGTTAATTATTTAGGAGGGTATTATAAGCAAAATACAAACCCTAACCCAAACCACTATAATCCCGAATGGAGAAACCATCCTAATTTCTCCTGGAAGAACAACTCCGGTCCTACTCCACCACACTTATTTAATTCTAATGCTAATCCTCAACATCAAAACAATCATTCCAACCAAGCGGGACCATCTAGGAAGATAACGGATGACTTCATCATAGAATCAATGCAAAAGAATGAAGCCCGTTTCTCTAGCTTGAAAGGGTCAATGAGAATGATTGAATCGCAACTAGGGCAAATCACCACCACTTTAAGTATGTGACCGCAAGGCACACTCCCTACGGATATTACACCCAATCCCAAGGGAGATAATCATCATTGTAAGGCCGTCACATTACGAAGTGGGCGTGAGTTAATAGTTGGTCAAGACACTAATCCACATGAACAAAATAAAAATCAAGACCAAGAAGAAGTCAAGGGTCCTAGTGAGCAAGTAATAATAGGAAGAAATGAGGGCGATAAGAGTGAGGAGGAAGGAGTATTAACAGAAAGAAATGGTAAGGAAATAGAAGGAGAAAAAGAGGAAAGAAGGAAGGAGAGCTCACGAACCTATCCACCACCACCTTTCCCCCAAAGACTAAAAAAGAGCAAATTAGACCAACAATTTCAGAAATTCTTAGAAATTTTTAAGAAGTTGCAAATTAATATACCCTTCGCCGAAGCATTAGAACAGATGTCGAGTTACGTAAAGTTCATGAAAGACATCTTAAATAAAAAACGAAAGTTTGGCGTGAACGAAATGGTAACCCTTACACATGAATGTAGTGCAATTCTCCAAAGGAGATTGCCACCAAAACTAAAGGACCCCGGAAGCTTCACGATCCCGTGTTCTATTGGGCATCAATTCGAGGGAAAGTCTTTGTGCGATCTAGGGGCGAGCATAAATCTTATGCCACTTTCAATTTATAAGAAGTTAGGATTGGGGGAGATTTCCAAAACATCGCTTACATTACAATTAGCCGATAAATCTCTAACCTTTCCAAAGGGGATTGTAGAAGACGTCTTAGTCCAGGTTGAAAAGTTTATTTTTCCGGCAGATTTTGTGGTATTAGACATGGAGGAAGACAAGGAAGTACCCATTATAGTGGGTAGGCCTTTCTTAGCCACGGGAAAAACTTTGATTGACGTTCACAAGGGTGAGTTAATCATGAGGGTTAACGATGAACAAGTGACTTTTAATGTACTAAAAGCCATGAAATTCCCTCGTTTAGAAGAAGATGGCATAGAGGAAGTCAAGAGTATGACCCTTCATGATTACAAATTAAGTGAGAATCTAGAAGAAGACGAAGAGGAGGGGACGGAAGAAGAGAAATCTGATTGTGAGAACGATATTCTAGAGTGCTTTGAAATAAGTGCACGTTCACCGACATTCACTCGTAAGCCGGAGATTTTAGATATGACAGATAAGACATGTGCAAATAAACCTTCCATCATTAGTCCACCCACACTTGAGTTGAAACCATTACCTGAACATCTGGCCTATGCATATCTAGGAGACAATGATACATTATCGGTCATTGTCAACTCAAAATTATCACCATATCAACATCAACAACTAATAGATTTGTTGAAGCAATTTAAATTAGCCATAGGTTGGACGATCGCGGACATAAGAGGGATTATGTTGGAACACCCTATTACTAATTTGGGTAAGGATCACTATGCTTGTCTTAGGAATCCCAGTTGACCTAGTTGTATAGTTGAAAAGGTCAACATTAGAATGAGTCTAGGTCTTAGAACTTAGGTTTGAAGCTGCCCCCAGGATCATTCCAAGATCAAGGTTGAAGAGCTTAGTCTAAGGCAATTTTCGTCGAGCTCAGGTCGACGAATCGTCGAACTCCGTTCGACGCTCTCTGAGCTCATCTTCAATAAATCGTCGTACTCCGGTCGACGATCGTCGAGCTCAGATCGACTATCTGCTTTTGTCTAGCTTCTACGATCGTCGAACTGAGCTAGAAGATAGTAGAGGGGAGTTCGACGACTCAGCAGAAGCTAGACAAAAGCAGATAGTCGATCTGAGCTCGACGATCGTCGACCGGAGTACGACGATTTATTGAAGATGAGCTCAGAGAGCGTCGAACGGAGTTCGACGATTCGTCGACCTGAGCTCGACGAAAATTGCCTTAGACTAAGCTCTTCAACCTTGATCTTGGAATGATCCTGGGGGCAGCTTCAAACCTAAGTTCTAAGACCTAGACTCATTCTAATGTTGACCTTTTCAACTACACAACTAGGTCAACTGGGATTCCTAAGACAAGCATAGTGATCCTTACCCAAATTAGTAATAGGGTGTTCCAACAATCTCCCCCTATTTGGGTTAGGATTACTATTTACAGATAATCATAGGAAATGAAAAGCATACAACAATACATAAGCTAATACAAAATGCAGAGAAGATATATAGCAGTAAAGCAGATCACAGATAAATATCAGCAGATGTCCAAAGGTGGATGAAATGTTTAGCTTACACAGTTCACTTCCTTTCAGATCCCTTTTTAAATAAAATTTCTCTATTTGGATTCTGACTTTCTTTCTTTGACCTTCTGTCATCCTTTGCACCTAGAGAAGTTTGAGATTTGGGCCTTGGAACAACAACCTCTGGGTGCAGCTTCATATAATCTTCTGGATTGAAGAATTTCCTTGATGCATATCTTTCCAGTTCTTTCTTTCTCTGCTCTGATAAGGTAGTTATGTTTGAAGTATCCTTTCCTTGTTCTTTGGCCCTTTTTATTTGATCAAGGGAAGCTAATTCTTTCATTCTGGCTGTCCAGGATACAGGGTTGTTCTCAGGGTCTTCAAAAGGAATGGGAGGTTCATATCTGTTGATGATTTCAGAAACAGTAGAAGGAGTCCTGGAAACAATAGTGTCTTTCAGCTTGTAAGGAAAAGGACCTGAAGAAGGGTCAGGGAGACCTTGTCCTTCCCTTTGATAGAATCTTTGTTCTCTTTGATTTCCTCTGTAATTACCCCTTCTGGGTTGATATCCTTTTTGATGCTGTCCCCTTTGATATGATCTTTGATAATGCTAGGAAGAGCTGTGTCTGGAGACTGGAGCTTGAGGGGCTGAACCTGAGCCTGAATCTGGAGGAGGAGGAGGAGGAGGCTGATATTGAGAAGAACCCTTTTCATATTTGTCAAGCTTCCTCTTCTTCTTCATAGCTTTCAGTTGATTTTTGGAATATTGCATCCAAGGCTCAGAGATTGGGCAGTCATGCAGAATGTAGTATGGAATATCATTTGAGTCTTTGGCTTTGGCAGGAGGGACTGACATCATTGCTTTACTTCTGGCTTTTCTCTTCTTGGCAATAGTTCTAGCAGAATCATCAGAATCAGTCCTGTATTGGTCACTCTCAGAACTTTGATGTTGATCATACAGATCATCAATTCTTCTGATAAGCTCTTCTTGAGCTTTAAGTTTTGCAGAAACATCAGGAGCAGGAGGAGAGGGAGCAACAGCAGAGCAGGCAGAAGCAGTTTCATCAGCATCAGTTGCTGGAATCATTTCTATGTCAGCAGTAGCATCAGCAGCAATTTCAACAAAAGGAGGCACAGTGGCCTTAGTAACAATTGAAAGAGGCACAGTGGCCTTAGTATCAGCATCAGAGATATCCACAGCCTTCCAGGATTTGATGTAGGAATCAATATGGCTTGGATCACAGGTAGCTATAGGCACAATGGCCTTAGACAAATCTTCAGCAGGAATTGCAGGCAGACAATTGAAATGGACTGTATCAAATATAGATAGCAGCCTCTGCAGATTCAGTGCAAAAGCACATCCAAGAGCTGGAGCTGGAGCAGACATAATATCAGCAGCTGGCACAACCACTTCTTCATAAGGCATCTCCCCCTGCCTTGGTTCAGAGAGAGATGAATCAAGGCACACAGAAGATGGGATAGCCAGGGAGGAGGAAAGGAAGGCAATCTTGGTAGACAGCTCCTGTACTTGCTTTAGGAGTGGAGCCAGGGAAGACTCCAGTAGAGATGTCAGCTTGGGAGCTAGCAACTCATACAGCCTGTCTACCAAAATAGGAATATCTACATGCTCAAGTGGGGCTTGAGCAGAGGTAGAGGCAAAAGTAGATGGAAGGATGGTGGCTGAACCTGAAATTGTGGAGAAAGGTGGAGAGGGAATGGTTGGTTCAGAAGATGGAATAATGGAGATAGAGGAGGTTGAGGTGGAGATAGGGGAAGTAAGAGATGGTGTGAAGGAGGGTTGAGAGAGAATGTCATGGAGCAGTTGTTGAAAGGAGGAAGTGGAGGGTGGCTCAGGAGGAGTAGAGGGTGAATCATCCATGAAGGAGTCATCTGTAAGTGAGAAGGATGGAATGGTGAAGGTTGAATAAGAAAAGAGAGGATGGAATTCCTCTGAGGTGGATAGAGGAGGGGATGGCATAGGTGAGGAAATGGTAATTGGGGATGAGATGATTATGGTGGATACTGGTGGTGAGGAGGTGACAATTTGGGTGGTTAGGGTGGTTATGGCTGGAAGAGGGGAGGAAGCAGGCAGCTCTTCTGCTGAAGGAGTGACTAAAATAGTCCTTGTGCCTGAATGAAGTGTTACAGCAGCCCTGGAGGGGTTTATAATCTGCCTGTCCCATTTACTGAAGAGGGCACAGGAAAGCCTCTTGGATGCATTGATAAACATGCTAGAGGAGGTTAATAGGTCAGGACACCTGTTGTGCAGAAAGACCCCTAAGATTCTTCCATAACTAACTGCATTCTTGTTGATCTTCTTCTTAATCAGAGTGAAGAAGATGGAGCCCCAGTCCAGGTGTTTCTTGTCTAGTAAGGCTCCCATTAGGCAGAACTGATATCTGGAAATGGTGTCATGGGCTGAATGCTTGGCCAACAGCACCTTCCCAACTACATCAGCCAGGAATTGAAATTCGATTGCCAGATTTTTCTTCAGCAGCTTATTAGGGTTTACTGCATTGTGACCCATCCTATCCAGCATGGTGTCAAACTCCTCTCCAGATAGTTCAATGGAGTCTTCTCCAGTGCTGAGTTGAAAGACTTCTGTTAGAAGAGCCGGGGATAGAAATACCTGAGTCCCCTTAATGGTGCCGACAACAGAATTCTCAGACTCGTCTGTTGCGGTAAAACACCACTCTTTTATCTCTTCTGAGGCGATCTTCATCCTTGTAGTCATTATTGGAGTCAGCTGTTGTTCTCGGAATAAGTTTAGGATGTCCTTGAAGCGTTGGTCGCTTCCGTTGAAGGAGTTTATGTCGATGCCAAAACCTGTGTCAAACTTCATCTTAGCAAAAGCAGCACTCGATTCAGCCATATTCACCTGCAACAGAAAACCAAAAACGACCAAGCGTAGAGAATTTGGAGGGAAAAGAAAGAGAGTTGCAGAGTATGAAAGCGCAAAGGGAGAACGACGGCTGAAAGAAAGATTTTATATTAGGGTTCGACGCGAAAAAGGAAAATAGTTAAGCTCAGTTCGACGAAACGTCGAGCTCAGCTCGACGATTTGGGCTACAGAGGGAATCTGAAGAGTCTTCAAAATCGGCGATCTTCGTTCAACGATGTTGAAAAACGTCGAGCTCAGCTCGACGGCCTCTGATCAGAAGGAGAGAAAGCCTAGCTCTAGCGAGGGCTCTGAACTCAAATCGACGACTGCAAAAGCGTCGATCTCTGGTCGACGATTTTTGGAAAATCGTCGATCTCTGTTCGACGATTTTGGGGAAAACGTCGAGCGCAGTTCAGAGTCTAAACTCATTCTACAGACACAAAAAGAGGGAAATTTTTGACCTAGTCTTGGTCTGTTTTAGCTTTTCAAAATCTTGTAATTTAATTAAGGCTTCCTCCATCTAACATACCTAACTGATTTAGGAAGAAACTGTGTTTCTTTTCATCCAAAGGTTTGGTGAAAATATCTCCCCTTTGCAAATCAGTAGGAATATATTGAATTTCAATTTTATTTTTCTCTACATTATCTCTTAGAAAATGATGCCTAATTTCTATGCGTTTTGTCCTACTATGGAGGACTGGATTTTGTGCTATAGAGATAGCACTAGTATTGTCACAGAAAATTTTAGACTTCTCTATGTTGTAGCCATAGTCTAAGAGCTGATTCTGTATCCACAATATTTGTGAACAGCAACTGCCTGCAGCCATATACTCAGCTTCAGCAGTTGAAGTTGACACAGATGTTTGTTTCTTACAGAACCAAGAGACAAGTCTATCACCAAGGAACTGACAGGTTCCACTGGTGCTTTTCCTGTCTATTCTGCATCCAGCATAATCAGCATCTGAGAATCCAGTTAAATCAAATGCTGAATCTTTTGGATACCAGAGACCTAGATTTGGACAACTTTTAACATACCTAAGAATTCTCTTAACTAAGATTAAGTGTGACTCTCTAGGGCTAACTTGGAATCTAGCACAAATACATGTGGCAAACATTATATCAGGCCTACTAGCTGTAAGGTATAATAAAGAGCTAATTATTGCTCTATATGTTGTCTGATCAACAGGTTTCCCATGTTCATCAGCATCTATTACAGCATTTGAGGGCATGGGTGTTTTCATACATGATGCATCAGACATACCAAATTTCTTAACCAGCTCTTTTGCATACTTGGTTTGAGAAATAAATATGCCTTCAGCATGTTGCTTGACTTGCAGTCCTAAGAAGAAGGATAGCTCACCCATGCTACTCATTTCAAATTTAGAGTGCATAAGCTTGGAAAACTTTTTGCACAATTTTGAATCAGTAGAACCAAAAATAATGTCATCTACATAAATTTGCACTAGCAGGGTGTGGGACTTATGGGTTCTAATAAAAAGAGTTTGGTCTACTCTCCCCCTAACAAAATCATTTTCCAGAAGAAAGCATGCTAGGGTCTCATACCATGCTCTAGGGGCTTGCTTGAGACCATATAATGCTTTATGCAATTTGTAAACATAATCAGGGTGAGTTAGAGAGATAAAACCTGGAGGTTGTCTAACATAGACTTCCTCTTTGATGTCCTCATTGAGAAATGCACTTTTTACATCCATTTGATACACTTTGAAACCTTTGTGGGCAGCATAGGCTAGGAATATCCTGATGGCTTCCAGCCTTGCAACTGGTGCAAATGTCTGATCATAGTCTATTCCTTCTTGTTGAGAGTACCCTTGAGCAACTAGCCTTGCCTTGTTTCTGACTATAACTCCTTGATCATCCAGCTTGTTCCTGAATACCCACTTTGTTCCAACAATGGGATGATCCTTTGGCTTAGGCACTAGTTTCCAAACCTTGTTCCTTTCAAATTGATGCAACTCCTCTTGCATTGCAATGATCCAGTGTGGATCTTGCTCTGCATCTTGAATGGATTGAGGCTCAATTTGAGATAGAAAGCAAGTGTGCATCAGGTTTTGGTTGACCTGACTTCTAGTTTGCACACCAGCTGAGATCTCTCCAATTACTTGGGTGATTGGATGATCTCTTGTTGTTACTAAGTCAATAGGGAGTGTTGATTGTTCACCAGCCTGTGTTGTTGTCTCCTCTAGTGGAGCAGCAACTGGCTCTTCAGGATGATTTTCTTCAAGATGTTGAACTTCTTCTTCATCATCACTACTATCATTCTTTTCAGCAACTTGCAGTTTGTTCAAGTCTTCAGCTAGAGAATGTACCTGCAGAGGTTCTATGGTAGAAGCATTCTTCTCCTTGAAAGACATGTTAGCTTCATCAAAAATAATATGAACAGATTCTTCAATTTTACAGGAAGATTTATTATAAACCCTATAGGCCTTGCTGATCATGGAGTATCCCAGAAACACTCCTTCATCAGCTTTAGCTTGGAATTTTGCTAGATATTTCTTGTCATTATTATGAATAAAACAAGTGCAACCAAAAACTTTGAAATAGCCTATTTTAGGTTTCTTTCCTTTGAGCAATTCATAAGGAGTCTTGCCCTTCAGCTTGTGTATCAGGCTTCTGTTCAACACATAGTTGGAGGTGTTCACTGCCTCAGCCCAAAAGGACAGAGGTAAGTGAACATCTGCCAATAATGTAGTTGTAGATTCAATGAGTGTTCTATTTTTCCTTTCAGCTACCCCATTTTGTTGAGGAGTTTTAGGAGCTGAGAAAGTGTGCCTGATCCCTTCACTCTGACAGAACTCTTGCATGAGAAGAGAATCAAACTCTGTCCCATGATCACTTCTGATCAGGGCAATGCGAGTGTTAAACTCAATCTGAATGCATTTGAGAAAATCTGTCAAACACTTGAAGTTATCAGACTTCTTCCTCAGAAAGAATACCCAAGTGAATTTTGAGAAGTCATCTACAACCACTAAAGTATAGGACTTCCCTCCTAGGCTTTGCACAGATATGGGTCCAAAGAGATCCATGTGCAACAGGTACAAAATCCTAGGTGAATCACTCTTATTAATTGATTTAAAACTACTTTTAGTTTGCTTGCCTAATTGACAGGCCTTGCAAAGTCCTTCCTTCTTGTAGGGACCAGAAGGTAGTCCTTTAACAAGGTTGTCTTTAGATAGCTTAGCAATGGTTCTAAGGTTAATATGTCCTAGTCTCTTATGCCATAACACATTAGATTTTGAAATGGAATTAAACAGGCAAATATCTACCACTGGTGAATGAAAATCCACTAAGTAAATGTTACCTCTTCTGTTACCTGTGAACACAGTTGTGTTGTCCACAGACTTGACTTTGCATATGGCTTTGTTGAAGGTTACTTGATATCCTTCATCACACAATTGACTGATACTTATCAAGTTGTGCTTGAGTCCTTCTTCTGTGTTATTAAGTTTTTAGGGAATACACACAGAAGTGAACACACAGAATAGAATATACTGATAGCAGAAGAACAACAGAAGAACTGTGACTCAAAAATCTTCTTGCTGACTGAAAAGTGTTCACAATCTCATTACTCCAGACACCTCACCTTCAGCCTTCTTGCTGAAACCATCTTGTGCTGGAGATCAAAGTTTTGAAGACCTATCACCCTAGAGCAAAGCTTCTTCTCCTAAACCTTTCTACATCTCAGGGGGAGCTTTGACATCATCAATCCACTTGTGCTTCTCTCATTTGATTGAGAACAGAGAAGACACCCTTCATTCTTATTTTTCTTTTCCTGCTGTAAAAGGGTTCTTGAACTCCCTTCAAAAGTTCTGTCTGGTTCTGAGAGCCTTGTCAAAACTCAGTGGTGGCAAGACACCTTATCAAAAAATCTAGTTTTGGTTTTTGGGCACCTTATCAAAAGCTCATTGGTGTCAGGACACCTGATCAACTCATCCTGAGTGGATTCCTACCAAGGGTGGTAGAAGAGTGGATGTACCCAGGTTTTTGGGGAACCACTATAATTCCTTGTGTCTTCTGGTTTGTTTGTGTAATTTGTTTGCTGTGTGCTGTGCTTTTTACTTCTTAGCTTTTAACATTCTTACTAGCACTCTACACTATATCATAAATTAAATTTTATATGTGCTGTTCATTTCAACTGTGAAAAATTATTTTAAAATACTCTATTCACCCCCCCCCCCCTCTAGAGTTGAGATAGATCTTAGCCTCACTTTCAGATTAGTCCTTCAGTATGCATGCACAAGATTCTCCTAGAAGAATCTTACAAAGGTTCAATTGAGCCTCAACGCCGCCTCAGTCCACCTATGAAAGAGGTCGTAAAGAAAGAAATAATAAAATGGTTAGATGCAGGGATAATATACTCTATCTCCGATAGTTTTTGGGTCTCTCCGGTTCAATGTGTTCCGAAGAAAGGAGGGATGACCGTAATAAAAAATGATAAAAACGAATTAATATCGACTAGAACTATTACCGGATGGCGCATTTGCATGGATTATCGAAAACTTAACAAGGCTACTAGAAAAGACCACTTTCCATTGCCTTTTATCGATCAAGTTCTAGATAAGTTGTCCGGTAATGATTTCTTCTGCTTCTTAGACGGCTATTCCGGGTATAACCAAATCACGGTTGACCCGGAAGATCAAGAGAAAAAAACCTTCACGTGCCCTTACGGAACATTCGCCTTTAGGAGAATGCCATTTGGTCTATGCAACGCACCCGCCACGTTCCAACGGTGAATGATTGCTATATTTTCAGAAATTATGGATCATGGTATAGAGATCTTCATGGATGATTTCTCCATTTTCGGAAAATCATTTGGGGAGTGTTTGGAGTGCTTAGAAAGAGTGCTTGTGCGATGTATTGAAACTAACCTTGTGCTGAATTGGGAAAAGTGTCATTTCATGGTACGCGAAGGCATCGTGCTAGGCCATCATGTGTCAAGCAAGGGGTTAGAAGTAGATAAGGCCAAAATTGAGGTCATTGAGAAATTACCTCCGCCTAGGAATGTGAAAGAGTTAAGGAGTTTCCTAGGGCATGCGGGATTTTACCGAAGGTTTATCAAAGACTTTGCAAGGATTGCAAAACCTCTTAGTGGATTGTTGGAAAAGGATACGAAATTTCATTTTGACGAAGACTGTTTGAGAGCATTTAGTAAACTGAAGAAGCAATTAACCACAGCACCAATTGTGATGGCACCCAACTGGGGGGAACAATTTGTGCTTATGTGTGATGCGAGTGACTATGTCGTTGGTGTAGTGCTAGGTCAAGTTAGGGAGAAACTTTTTCACACCGTAGCCTACGCGAGCAAAACTCTGATCGAAGCTCAAATCAATTACACTACGACTGAGAAGGAGTTGTTGGCAGTAGTCTACGCCTTCGAAAAGTTTCGATCTTATCTTTTATGCACTCGAGTTACCGTTTTTACTGATCATGCGGCCATCCGTTATTTGATGGAAAAGAAAGATACAAAGCCGAGATTGATTCGTTGGGTACTATTATTGCAGGAATTCGATTTGGAGATTAAGGATAGAAAGGGCGTAGATAACCCTGTAGCAGACCATCTTTCTAGGATCGAACCAGAGGAATCTTATTATCATTCAGAGATTGAGGAGAGAGTTCCAGATGAGCAAATCTTAGCTATATCAGAGGGGTTAGTGTCATGGTACGCCGATTACGTCAATTACCTCGTTAGTAACATCTTACCTTCATATTTAAACTACCAACAACGAAAGAGGTTCTTACACCAAGTGCGGTCTTATCTTTGAGACCCACCTTATTTGTTTAAAATTAGTGCTGACGGAGTAGTGAGGAGATGTATCCCGGAAGTAGAAATGCATCCTATTTTAGAAAATTGCCATAGTTCTCCCTACGGAGGACACTTCAAGGGAAATAGGACAGCTATGAAAGTCCTAGAGGCCGGATTCTATTGGCCTACATTATTTCATGATTCTAGAGAACATGTGAAAAGGTGTGACCGATGTCAAAAAGAAGAAAATATTAAGAAGAACGAAGCTATGCCTATGAACCCAATTCTAGAAGTTGAGCTTTTTGATGTATGAGGTATAGACTTCATGAGACCATTCGTTAATTCGAATGGTAATTTATTTATCCTCTTAGACGTAGACTATGTATCGAAATGGGTCGAGGCCATTGCCACGATCAAAAATGATGCTAAGGTGGTGCTATACTTCCTGAAAAACTTCATATTTAGTCGATTTGGAACACCCAAAGCTATTATAAGCGACGAAGGAAGTCACTTTTGTAATCACCAATTTGCTGCATTGTTGAAAAAGTACGGGGTTAGGCATAAGGTAGCATTGGCATACCACCCCCAAACAAATGGGTTAGCAGAAGTATCTAATAGAGAGATCAAGAAAATCTTGGCTAAAACAGTTAGTGTAAATTGCAAGAATTGGTCTCAAAAGCTTAACGATGCTTTGTGGGCATATAGAACTGCTTTCAAGACCCCGATTGGTGTTATCCCGTATCGTTTAGTTTATGACAAGGCTTGTCACTTACCGTTAGAGTTGGAATATCGGGCATATTGGGCCATTAAGAAAATAAACTTTGACTTTCAAGAAGCCGAAAAATCTTGACTACAACAGTTAAATGAATTGGAGGAGATCCGGACGCAGGCGTATGAAAGTGCAAGGGTTTATAAGGACCGTACTAAAATGTGGCATGACCGCCATCTTACGGAAAAATATTTGCAACCAGGGCAATTAGTTCTATTATTCAATTCACGACTAAAAATTTTTCCTGGTAAATTAAAATCTAGGTGGTCGGGCCCATTTCGGGTCAAAGAAGTGCTTCCTCATGGCGTCGTTACTATCATCAATGAAAAGGACCATTCAGAGTTTAAGGTCAATGACGGACGTCTTAAGGCTTATTTAGGAAACGAAAATGAACGAGTCATATCGTTCATTCACTTGAAATAAAATTTTCGAGCCGCCGCCCGTCCTGCCGGGACGCTAAATTAGGCGCTACTTGGGAGGCAACCCAATCGCCATTTCTATTAGTTTTATTTTTATTTTTATTTTTTTGTCTCAATCCTTAGTTGTAATATTTGTTCAAACGCATGTGTGTTTCGTTACTCAAAGGACTGTTCTGAAATCGACATTTAAAATGAGTGTATTGAAAATCTCGAAAATGTCATAACACCTGCGCAAAATGTCATAACCTTCTTTTCTCTGCCTTTTCCTCCTATTCGATGTTGATTAAAAAGTCCTGAGCCGGTTCAGTTGAACCGGCTCGTTATTTTAATATATATATATATATATATATCGTCGACCCTTCTTCGACTATTTGGCGACACAAGAGCGGAGGAGGGCGCTAGGGCATCGATCCAGGCGGTGAGTCCCTGTACTCCAGGCGGTGATCCCCTTTGACAAGAGCGGCGGAGGGCGCTAGGGCATCGATCCAGGCGGTGAGTCCCTGTACCCCAGGCGGTGATTCCATTTCCCGCAGGCGGTGATTTCCTCTTCCTCGGTCACTTGCAAACTATTTTTAGTATACGCAGGCTAACCCGGTAAGCTCCCCTTCTCTCATTTTAACTCCTCAATTTGATTTCGTTTTCGATTTAGCTTTCTCCACATTGGTCATTAGGAATGGCTCCACATAAAAGCAAACACAAGACTGTAGCACATAAGGACTCCAGATTTGCCAACAAAGAGGCTCAAGTGCGATATGAAACTATCAAATTAGCACCCTGTATTTTTGAACGAGGATTCGAGATGGAACACAGGGGCTGGAGTGCTAATTATGTTAGGAGGATCAATTTATTCGGTTGGGAGAGATTTTGTCATCCACGTAAAGAAGCTATTGTATCATGGTTCCATGAGTTTTACGCGAATCTTAAGTTTTAGAAGGACAACATCGTCTTAGTGCGGGGCAGAGAAGTCCACTTTTCGGCTGAGGCAATCAATGATTTGTTTGAAATCAATGCACCTCTGGTGGATGAGTTGGCTCATTCCAGTTTCTCTCCAATAGAGATTGGAACTCTTCTTTATCATTCGCCCGATCCTAATTGGGCTGGCCAAGAAATAAAAATTTTGGAATCTTCAAAATTCTCAAGAGAGGCCAAAGCTTGGTTATTATTTGTAAAGGCGAGTCTCATGCCTACGCGTCACTCCAACAAAATCTCCTTCGAAAGGGCCCTTCTAGTCTTTGGAATTCTTAGTGATGTCCCTATTAATGTAGGGCGTATCATTTCTCAACAAATGTTGAAGAAAGCTTCTCAAGATAAAATCCGACCATTATGGTTCCCTACCCTAATAACTGAATTATGTCGGAACGCCGGTGTTAGCGCAAGGGAAGGTGATCTCATCACCGTAGTCGAACATCACATCACCCAAACAGTTATCATGACTAACATTAAGGAGTCCGTCGACGTTTCTAAAAAGGGAGATCATTCTACGGAGACTACCGATTTTGTCGTACCACATCAGCCCTCTTCGTCTACTGCGGCTAATCCGCCTATTACTACCAACCCGGAAGTTCCCTCGCTGCATCAAGACAAGGAGTCAAACCAGGGCAACAATGAATACGTTAAAGATTACCTAAGGTATCAACATGTTTACCTCAATTCTCGTCTGGACTATTTGACTCAAAACCAAGCCAAGTTAATGAAAAAAGCAAAGATTCAAATTCCCGCGCCAGTTTTTCAATCTCAATCAAGGTTCGATGCGGAAGGGTTCTTATTACATTGCAATGGCAAACGTGTGGATCCTAACTTCTACGAAGTTAGTGCAAGTGATAGTGATGCATGAACATTTTTTGTGTTTTGGCTTCTTTTTGATGGCTCCTCTCAATGGTAGTGCTAGTTGGATTTTGTGAAACTTATATTGGTTATCTACGAACAATATGCTAATGTACTCATTTCAAACTTATCATGACTATGCTCTGTTATGTTGGTCTTACTTGAATTAAAATCTATACTGTTAGTTTAACAACATCCTGATTATAATCTTTTTAAATGTTGACAATAATGAGCTTTTATTTATTTCTCCATATTGATCTTTTATGGTGCTGCTATGTTTACATAACATGTTGGTGGTGATGAATGACTCATTTATTTATACTGTGACCTTGAGAGCTCATGCTCAAATTTTTGGTGATTCTTCATAGTTGTCATTCTTCTTATATACCACATCTAAGGGCTTTTCACCTATTAGTATTATCATGGTGCCACCTGCATCACTTTACCTGGTAATTTATTTTTACTAGGGACTAGTAAAGGTACAGGTATGGGGATGGCACGTCCCTCAAATGGCACGTCCCTCTGTCACTTACAAGACAAATGTTTTATAAAGTGTAATGCGCGAAATTCTACTCTTATTTTTTTTTAGTAATAAAGCTATTCAAGTCTTCCAATTTAACTTGAAGGATAGACGAGTCAATCCAGCGAGTTTGGATTTTAAAATTGTAATCAGAAAGATTTGTTAAAGCTCTATTAAAAAGTCTGTCTCACAATTATGCACTATAGTTCTTAAAATGAAGTTATGCCCTTTAAATTTATTTAATTAACTTCGGATCTTAATGTGAATAGATCGAGTATGATCAAATTCGATGATAGTAGCCAACATATCGAGTGAACGTAGTAACTTCGCTTCCACATAAATCCTTGCATTTGTTGCCATCCCTATTACTTCTGAGCGTAAAGCAATGGTTCTTTATTTCCCTATGTTCCTTACCTTTGTATCCAGTAGACTGACCAGTTATGGGTGTTAAAAAAATATTTATACCATAGTGACATGAGGCCTAAGTGTGCTCCCGCGTACTTAGAATGATCCCAACTATGGTGAAAAATAAAAAAGTATATATATGTATCATAGTGATATGTGGCCCAAGGATGTTTACGCATACTTGGATCGATCCCAACTATGAAAATATGAAGAAAACAAAATGTGTGTGTGTTATTGAAAGTTGACCCCATAATTTGGAAAGCTACTAAGATGTATAATTCGGGAAATAGCTGCCCACCATTCCAAATTCATCAATTCATTTTATTTGGCGTCAGTTTCTACTAAACTCATGTAGAGGTCATATCAAAGTCTTAGTCCGCTCTTGATCTATCGTATTGGTGACGAAGTTTATCAATAATGAATTGTAAGGGAAGTCGATAATTTTTAAGAACATTACACCTAACACTCGAATTTCTAATTGAGCTTTATCCTATATCTAACTGATGAATTTGAAAAGTTTTGAACTCTTATGGATTCGCGAGTCTAACATCAGTTAATGTGAATTACTTGAATCTATTTTGTTTGACTTATAATGAAGAGTAGGATGGATCAAATTTACGCAATCATAAACATTTGTCAATTTTATAGGATGTACCTTTGCTAGGGACTAGCAAGGATTCAAGTATGGGGGTGTGATAACTTCGCAAAAAGAAGTTATCTTGCTCCCTATTTTAACCATATCTATTGATTTTATATCATAATTATGAATGAAAAGTTTAAACATTCAAATACATTATTAATTGTAGTTGAAATGATTAATACGGTTATTTTGGCATGATTTTACGATAGGATTTGTGAAGAAATTGAGTTGAGGACCGAAGGCTACAAGTTGTTGAGAAACTGGAAAATGTTGTAATATAATTTGGATGTTATAACATTCCTGACAGGTCAAACAGTGCAGAAATCCAGAAATTGAAAGGTTACAACACCGCTCTGAAATGTTACAACTTCATGAGCAGTTACAGGAAACTGAATCTCGAATTTCAGCCATTTTCAACCGTTGCACTTGAAATTAAAGCACCCGTTCAACATAAAAATATTACAAAATAGTGGGCCCCACTGGGAGGAGGATTAAGGAGAGTTTAAAAGAGGATTTATTCGTCCATCAAGAGGGGATCTTCTTCATTTTTTTGGCCATTAAGAGAGGAGGAGAAAAATCTGTGAAGAAATTCTGTGAAGGGGAAAAACGAGTCCAGTTTTCGGCATTCGGGCTGGAGGAAACACTTCCACGGCACTAGAGAAGGGAAGATTTGCATTTCTTTCGAGATGTTTAGTAAGATCTCTTCAGTTTTGTGTTATTTTCCCGCAGTCATGAACTAAAACTCTCTAGTCTTGCATGATGAGAGTAGTATGTGTATTTTGATGATGATCATCTTTGATTTTGAGTTTGTTTTGTGATTATCTTTATAGATCTTGTGATTTTTATGGTGAAATTGTTGGATCATGTCTTTTATTAAATTGCGCCGCGAGAATCGAGAGATGAGCGTCGTAACGTTAATTTAAGGACTAGTTTATCGCAGTGTGAGAATCGAGAGATGAGCAGTGTGAATCATTAACCAAAATTTCTTTATTTTTACGGCGTTTCAAGGATCGAGAGAGGAGAAACGTGCGTACATCACAAGATCTCTTGAGTTTTGAAAAGTGAAAGAGATTTCCTTTTCATGCCAACGAATTAGATTTTTGCGCTTCATAATATTTTCGTTTCGCCTAAGTTAGAGATAACTAGGGTAGCGTAGATATTAAGACTTCTTGTATCGAGAGATAAAGATTTCTTCTTTAAAAATCATCGCAAGATAATTCAAAGCTAAACCAAATGAAATATTTATTTTATCATCATCATATTATACATATGAAATCAGAAATGCAATGCTATTTTCCCTAATTGCTAAGAAGTTACTTTAAGATCTAGTTAAATTAGTTTTAATATTTATCTAAAAGTTTCAATCTATTTTCAGAAAATCAATTAACCGTTTTACTTGGATTCATAGAAACGGTGTAGCTAGTAATTGTAAGCGCTAAGCCCATCACTTCTTCGTGGGAACGATCTCACTCACTTTGTATTACTTGTACGACACGTATACTTGCGTTTTCAAGCTCCATTTTGCGTGTATCACTGCACGACGCCCTTCTCGGCCACCGGAGCCTCCGATGACCTGCCCGGTGCCCACCGGCGAACCCGCCGGGGGTTGTCCGGCGTCTCACGGGTAGGGCCACAGCCGGCGGTGGCCCTGCCCGTGAGACCCAAAACTGGAGCTCACGGGCAGGGCCACCGCCGGCGGTGGCCCTGCCCGCTCGCCGCCGGACAACCCCGGGCGGGTTCGTCGGAGGCCGGCGAACCCTCCGGTGGGCGTCGGGCTGGCCGCTGGCCGCTGGCGGCTTCGCCGCCGACGGCGGGGTGAGCCCTTGAAGGGACGGGATGCGGAATCTTGGCATCGAGTTTTTTGGGATGATGAACAGTATTGTTTTTGGAGCTTTGGTTATTGGCAGTCCTGCTACTTTGAGTCCAACGGCCTGTTTTTGATGATACTTGATCCGACGGTCCAGATTTCACTGGTGGTGTGCTTTCAAATATGAGTATTGTTTTATATAATAAAGATATATATAAACAATATTGCATTCTTGAAGCACACAACACTTTTAATATTAGCCTACGGATCATTCATTAATCAACGGTCACAGATTGTCCACATAAGTAAAATCTCCCGGATCCCTAAATCCAACTCCGATTTTCACGCGTATAACCTAAGGAAGAACTCAAATACCCGCAACCACCTTTTATCACGTGGTCTCCTTCCCGATCCCAGACCTTGCTCCCATGCTCTCCCGGAAACCCTAAATCCAACGAGCTTTCTTCTTCGCAGGCGCGCCTTCCCTCTCTCAAGCCTAATAGTGACCCTTTCCGCGCCAACACTCGCACCCACAACTTTCATTTCCCCCCTCGATGGAACACGCAGCTCTCGGCAAAACGGGGTCGCCTGCCGCCTCTCCTCTACTCTAAATCGCACACCGGATCTTGGTAAGTTCTCAAACATCTTCTCGCTGATCTACTCCAGCATCCTATACCTAAATGGCGCACGCCTTCCCGCGACCTCAGTGCGCCGCTTCCTGCCGACTACTTTTGCTTCGACCGACATCTCTCCGGAAAATACATCGCTAACAGGATCTTCCTTCCTTCCACCGTCAGATGTAGGTAATATCACTATTTTTCTCCGGTTTTCACTTTCTGATTTACAAAAAAGATTTTTCAACATATATACTGTCTATGTGTAGAAATACAATCCTCTGTTTGAGAGGAATGCCAAGATGGAGAGCTTCTACCTTCAGTCAAAGATTCTTAAGGCCAAAGAATGCTTGGAGACCATACCACAAAAATGATCGAAGTTTAAACACATTTTTAACATTGTATTCACCTGATTATCACAGAGTTAAAACTAATTTGTAAATAAATATTGAACCATCCTATTCATCTAATGTTATTATTTTAAGCACGAGTCCTGCTCTGATGGAGCAGTTGTTTGTTAGGTTGAGCTTTAGTTGGGGATAACGGAAATTGAGATTTTCCTTCAGGATTAGCCCCAAATAAAGTGTTATCACGCTCCTCGTCGAAAGTCGAGTTGTTTGCCGCTTGCCCGAATTATTTGAAGAATAGTAAGGCAGGCCACCACAGATCCTGTGTGTACCAGCCTTTTTGAATCAAAACCGTTCGTACTGGTGTGAGAAGTTCGACGACTCAAGGCGATAGGGAGATGGGTACCACGGGTGACCGACCGTTATATTTTTTTCCGTTGGGTTTCCTCCGCTGTTCGACTAAAATACATAATCGTTGGATGTCGCACACATCCAAGAATACACATGGTAGTACGTTGGGGTCTGGGTAGTGTGGTATAGTACGACCACCCCCAGAAGTGGTAAGACTGGCCATACCGACGGCCACATCGATGAGGCCCGCGGGGCTCGTTACCCTGCTTGTTAATAGAAGCGCACCATATAATGTCGGCATAGGGTGTGTGCGCAACTTTGAATGCCTGCGGAGTACTGGCAGGTTTGAATACCTATAGTTTGAATACGGGTTGTAATATCTGTCAGGCTGATAGCTAGTGGAGCGTTTATTATAACTGACATATAATGTTGTTGTTTTTCTATTTATACTATGTTGCGCTTTAATTTGATAGTTGATCATAGCTTATATATGAAATGTATACCCTCTCGTGTTCCGGTTATTTACTTTTGTTGGGTGCGTGAGCTCGTCCATAGGATGCGGATCCGGGGAGGAGATGTGTTTCCACTTAGCTCTGTGAATAACGATTATGTTAATAATCATTCATTGGAGACGGAGCACTGTGATGACCGGTTGTCGTAGGACTTCAGGAAAGCTAATAGGATCACCCGAGCAGAGACACCCCCATCGTCTCCAGAGTTTTGAGACGTGGGTTTTAGCGAGCAGGATTGAGAGTGTGGGGAGTTAATAACAGTACTTTGGTAGCCTACGGGCTCTATGTATAAACAGTGGTTGCGGCATTTGCGTAGCTTTAAAATATATATTGTTATATATATATTTGTTGTGGCCTCCTGTTAATGTTTTTGCAATACTCTATGATGTGATGTAAATGTTGTGATTCAAGCCGAGCAAGAAGGTCAACTAGTGCTTGATAGAGTGGGTCAGTACCACTTAGAGAGCATTGGGTGGATGTCTTGGGCAAGTAAGACCCCCTCCGGCCTGACTCGGGCAAAGGTTTGGGAGGGGGATTTTACACGCACCCTCGGGTGCACGCCCGCGCGCACCCCCAAGTGCGCGCCCGCTCGCACCCCTCGGGTACGCTCCGCGCGCATCTCCAGATACGCGCCCCCCGGGCGCATGGAGGTGACTTTGCTTCGGGAAGCACCCGCCTGGGAAATCTTGGTTGGTGGACTTCCTCCCGCGTTAGTGGGCTCTGCCCGTCGGCTTGAAACTTCCATTTTAAGATTTACCTTCGCTTGCGAAGCGTTGTCATATGCCTTCTCTGGCGCCTCCCCATTCTTCATCACCATCATTATCGCTGATTGAATCATTCTTAAGAGGAGAAGAATTCCTCACTTTTCTAAAAAAACTATTTCTAACACCGAGGATTTCAGGGGCAATTGATGAGACCAAGTCACTTTTGTAAAACGCTCAGGGTGTGATTAGCCTACTCCCCCATAATCTTACTATCCAAATGGGGTCACGGATAAACCATCGCGCATGCGATCCCCCACGCACCGATCCCACTTCACCCACCTTTCGAGTACCCACCTTCGTTGGTGCTGGGCGGCTCGCGCCCAGCCGCCCCTTCCCCACGACCACCTCATGTGGCCGCAGGCTCCGCCCGCAAGGGGTGGCGCGACCGACCACCCCTTTCCCGTGGCCGCCTCTCGCAGTCGCGAGCTCCGACCGGAAGGGGAGGTGCGCTTGGCCGCCCCTTCCCCACAGCCGCCCCTTCCCCACAGCCGCCCCTTCCCCGCGGCTGCGGGCTCTACCCGCAAGGGGCGGTGCGCTTGGCCTCCCCTTTCTCGCGACCGGCCGCCTCCCGCGGCCGCGGGCTCCGCCTTTTCCTCGCCAGCTAGCATTCACCGTCGGTCCGGCGGTCCGTCCATGACGGGCTTCCCGCGCCATTTGATCACTCTGTAACGATCACTGCCGTCCATTTCTTAAGTAACCACCCACTAACCATCATGATTAGTAGGGAACCATCATGATTAGTGGGGAAGAGATATTAATTAAATATTTGGTACGCAAACAACAAATATAATGAATCAAATATATGCTCAAAACTATACCAAAAATAATAATATCGATTGGTACGGTGTGCGGATAGTCATATAACTACCGTAACCATCTCCGGGAGACTATAAAAGGAGCCCTAGGTCTCCTCATTTCTCACATTTTCGCTCATCTGCATTCTTCTTCCTCAAGCCAGAGTTCTGTCGGATTCCTTCCACGAGCCACCTTCAAGCCATCTTCGAGCCTCCTTCGAGCCACCAACAAGTCATCGCCTCGTCGCCAAAATCTGCCCCAAGTCCACGAACAAGCGACGAGAAGGAAGATTCTACAGCATCAGGTGTACGTTTGTGCAGTTCGCCAAAGCAACAAACCTCACGCGGAGCAAACTGTTGCCCTCCGTGTGCCTAAGTCTCCCTCTCTCTCATTACCAAAGTGTAACGAGGTGTGACATGTCGCACTCGATTCTCCGAGAAAGCCGTAATCACAAGCAAATAGTGGAGTTTTTTCGGCACAGATCCGATCTCGTGGTTTTTACCCAGTTGAGAAGTTTTTTCACGTCAAAACATTGTGTGTACAATCTCTCTCTAATTGGTTGTGTGTGTGCTCGACCGCTCCGTGAGTTATTCCGGTCCGAATTATTCCGGTCCAACTGGAGCTTCAAGTTTTGCCGCAACATAAATGATTTGAGTTATAATTTCATTTAATGCTTAAATTCTTTACAGCTTGATTTGGTGATTTTACAGTTGTTTAGAGTTGTGAGGGAAGTGGATAGTACATGCTAACAAATAGCTAACAAGAGAATTTTATTATACCTACAGTTTTTACATCAGGCTGTAATTTTGTTAGTCTACATTAATTTTTTACAATTTTCATTAAATTTAAACTTTATTAAGAATTATTTGATGCTTATCTATCATTCCATAATCTTACAGTTTTTAGGGTCAGAGCAAATGAAACCAAAAAGGCAGATGTCAAAACGGCTTCCACCATTGATGCTCTTGCTGTGTAATTTAGGGCCTGTTTGGGAGGGCTTTCTAGCTCCTTTTCATTTTCTAGAAAACGCCACCGCACATAATAAACCGTTTGGAATGTCTACCGATGGGAAAAGCTATCACCAAAAACTCCTTTTTCTCCTCTATTTGAAAAGTCACTAGCCTCCTACTTTTCAACTTTTCGAAAAGTAATTTCTCATCATGATACACAGTTGATGCTATGAAAATATTTTACTCTTCTGGATCCAGTTCGACAATACTGCGAAAACACTAGTCTTTCTCTAAATGAATATTTCGCTCGGGCGCGATTTTTTCGCACGGGTGATTTTTTCGCCCTAATGCGAATTTTTCGCCCGGACGCGAAATTTTTGGCCCGGGCGCGGAATTTTTCTCCCGGGCGCGAATTTTCTATCGGGGCGCGAATTTTTAGCCCGGTCACGAATTTTTCACCCGTACACGAATATTTCGCCCGGGGGCAAATTTTTCACCCGGGCGCAGAATTTTTCAGCCGGGCGCGAAATTTTTCGCCCGGGTGACATTCTTTCGCCCTTGCGCGAATTTTCCACCCGGGCGCAATTTTTTTCACCCGGACGTGAATTTTTTTTCCCGGCGCGAATATTTTTCCCGGGCGCGAATATTCGCCCGGGAGCGAATTTTTTGTCGGGGCGCGAATTTTTGGCCCGGTCGCTAATTTTTCGCCCGGACGCGAATATTTCGTCCGGGCGCGAATTTTTTGCACGGGCGGACATTCTTTCGCCCGAGCGCGAATTTTTCGCCCGGGCGACATTCTTTCGCCCGGGCGCGAATTTTTCGTCTGGGAGACATTCTTTGGCCCGGGCGCGAATTTTTCATCCGGCCGCAAATTTTTTCACCCGAGCGCGAATTTTTTCTCCCGGGTGACATTCTTTCGCCCTTGCGCGAATTTTCCACCCGGGCGCAATTTTTTTCACCCGGACGTGAATTTTTTTTCCCGGCGCGAATATTTTTCCCGGGCGCGAATATTTCGCCCGGGAGCGAATTTTTTGTCGGGGCGCGAATTTTTGGCCCGGTCGCTAATTTTTCGCCCGGACGCGAATATTTCGTCCGGGCTCGAATTTTTTGCACGGGCGGACATTCTTTCGCCCGAGCGCGAATTTTTCGCCCGGGCGACATTCTTTCGCCCGAGCGCGAATTTTTCGTCTGGGAGACATTCTTTGGCCCGGGCGCGAATTTTTCATCCGGCCGCAAATTTTTTCACCCGAGCGCGAATTTTTTCTCCCGGCGCGAATTTTTCTCCTGGGCGCGAATTTTTCGCCCAGGCGCTGTTTTTTCGCCCGATTGTGCATTTTTCGCCCGGGAGCAGTTTTTTCCCCGGGGGCGGTTTTTTCGCCCGGGAGCGGTTTTTTTCCTCCGGACGCAGTTTTTTCGCTCGATCGCAGTTTTTTCGCCCGATGACAATTTTTTCACCCGTGCACGATGTTTTGGCCCGGGCGCGAAATTATCGCCCGGGCGCGATTTTTTTCGCCCGGACTCGATTTTTTCGCCCGGGCCGATTTTTTCGCCCGGACTCGATTTTTTCGCCCGGGCGCGATTTTTTCGCCCGGGCGCGGCTTTTTCGCCCGGACGCGATTTTTTCGCCCGGATGCGGTTTTTTCGCCTTGTCGCGATTTTTCTCTTCCGGGCACGATTTTTTTTTATTGGGAGCGGTTTTTTGCCCGGGCACTATTTTTTCGCCCGGGAGCGAATTTTTTGCATCGACGTGATTTTTTGCCCGTTCGTGGTTTTTTTGCCCGATCGTGTATTTTTTTCGCTTGTAACCTATTTTTTCCACTCGAATGCAATTTTTTTCGCTTTTGAGCGGAAATATCGCGTCCGTGCGAAAAATTCTTGTCTGTGCAAAAAATCGCGTCCGGGCAAAATTTTCCCGCCTTGTCGAAAAATTAGTGCCATTCCGAAAAATTCGCGCTCGTCCGAAAAATTTGCCGTCATCCGAAAAATTCGGGCTCGTCCGGAAAATTCGCGCCCGTTCAAAAATTTCGCGTCCGTCCGAAAAATTGGCACCCGTCCGAATAATTGGGGCCCAGCCGAAAATATAGGTCTCGGCCGAAAAATTGGCGTCCAGGCGAAAATATCGCGCCCGGGCAAAAAATTCACGTCCGGATGAGAAAAACCGCCACCCGGCGAAAAATTCACTCCCGGGCGAAAAAAAGCTACCTCGGCGAAATAATTGCGCATTTTCCCCCTGACGCGCAATTTTAATAAAAAAAATTACCGCAACGAAGATTTGTCAAACGGTTTATAAAGTGTTTCTCTTTTTTGAAAAGCTCTGCAAAAGAAGTTCACCCAAACAGTTTTCCTTTTCTAATAGACATTTTCCAAAAGCTCCTTTTTCTACCATCCTTTTGCCACCACTCCTTTTCCTTTCTGAAAAGCCTTCCCAAACAGGCCCTTAATTGGTGTGATCCATTTAACAGCTCTTTGTACAAAGTTTTTTTGTTCTTCTTACAAAGAATGTGTTAGGATGAATATAAGAGTGGGCAGAGCATTGAAAGACTAAATTATTTATTTCAACAATCATTTTTTTGTTCATTGTTTATTGCTATGACAATACAGCTTCTATATAGATTATAGGTATATCTTTTCTTCACTGTTTATTGCAACAAGTCTTTTTTGTGTGATATGTACTGGTACTGCTTTCTTCTATCCATACTTTAAAAATATATGAGGATTGTATGACAGCCATTAAATTCATTGTTCTATACAGTCATGCTACGAGGCAGCAAAACTTCTCTGACCATCAATTCATCTCACACTTGTCTCCTGCATTCAGATATAAAATCATGTTTATAAATTCGTAGAATTTTGTTGAGTAGTTTGAGTAACTTTTTAAAATTAATGATTTTGATAGGGTACTGACTTATAGTATTGATGGGGTTCCCCTGAAATTTTCAAAGCAAATCGGCAAGACGTAGACCAAGTATGCATGGACTCGACCGGACCAAACCCGCGCACCAAAGTCGCAAGACCTCGGATCTCGGCGGCCATCACCGCAGCCATCGCCGGCGACTCTCGCCGTCGCCGGCTGCCTCCTTCGCTGCTACCGCCGCCTCCGGGTACCTTGCCCGAGCCACCCGAACTACCCGAGGGAAGGGGGAACTCTCGTTATTTTGACAAAAATGGTGATCCAGGTAATCAAAACGGACCAACGTCATTCGCCAGCACAAATCACTAGTCAGCGCAATTATCACCATGACCATACAAAAAATTATAAATAGGCTCTCAGACTTTCATTTGAGAAAAAGTAACTCCAGAGCGAGGAGAGAGCTCTAAGGTTTTCCGGCGAGAACGTGAACTTATTTCGATTCTCCTCTCAGGAATTATCTACGCTCTCTTCCTTGCGCTCAGGCTCCTGCACATCTCAAGTCACGTCAACCGCTTCCGCAAGAGCGCTCCCATCAAGGCTCTACATCAACGCGAGCACCCCCACTAAGACTTCTGTGGACTTAGAGAATTTTCCAACTGGAACACTCACACCCAGGTTCCGCGAGTTCAGCAACTTTCCAAGGCCGGATCGCTTTCATCGAGGCTTCGAGGACTTAGCCGTTTTCCTCATTTTTTGCACTTGTAACGGAGTAGCGGTCTGTCGCCCTCCGAGACCAAATCAATCTCTGTAAAACTCCAAAAAACTAGTGAATTTTGGCTCGGCACAATACCAACTACGTGGTTTTTCACCATTTTCGGGTTTTCACGTAAAAAACGTCTATTATCATTTGTTGCGGTTCTTTTTGACTGTTTGCACGTCCGGTCCAATTTTTAGCTAAGACGGTCCGATTTCTCCGAACCGGAGAAAAACCGGCCAGCAACCCGCATTAAGTATTATTTTAGAGACGGTTGGCATTTCTTCTTGGATAAATATCATATATTTGGTACATGGTTCAAATTCATTAAAAAGAAAACATTTCAAATGCTTTATATTATAATTATACTATAATAATAATTATGTCTACTAATTCATTAATGATGTTTCCTATAGTTAATTCATGTGTTTTTGTAGACTAATTAATCATCACTTATTGCGTCTATATGCTAGATGATTCCTAATGAATTGTATTTCTCTTCCTTTAACCCGTGAAAGCATCATGTCTTTATCCTTCACTTTTTCTAAACTGCACTTTAGGCTTCCCTTGGGTGACTTATTTTCACAGGTCAAGCGGTTACGGGTCCGGTTCATACGATCGCAACCGCTTGACCGATAAAAATAAGTCCCACAAACGGAGCCTTAATAAGATCACTGAAATGGGTTCTTATACTCAAATATGCAGATTTGTAGACTATTTGGTTTGTTTATCAATTTTATTTCTACATAAATTACCTTGTAATCAAATTGATGCCATGAACTACTGCAAGTGGCATTCCGGATGGCATACTAGAACTTATAAAACTTCGACTTCATTTGGGGGACTTATTTTAACCGGTCAAGCGGTTACGACTTAAGGTCTGATTCATGCGGTCGTAACCGCTTGACCGGTGAAAATAAGTCCCCCCAAACAGAGCCTTCATCGCTAAGATGTAGTCTGCTGTTGAATGTTTATTTGGGTTTTTGAATTGTGTTTTCTAATTTTCTTTAGGTGAAGCATTTTGTTTAGGGTGATGTTACTAGCAAACCCAATTTGATTTTTAGCAAATCATTACAATTGGCAAACCCTCATTTTTCAAAATGGCTATTTGAAAACCATTTTGTTACTAGCAAACCAACATAATTTTTTTTAAGAAAATAAATTTTATTTAAAACATTCATTCTTTCAAAATAACCCGCTGCATATAATGACATTATAAATGATTTCAAATGTATTCATTCAAACACTTATGTTAGCATTATAGATGGGTCAAAATGCCGCAAATATTTACTATGTCCAAAACTATTTTTTCAACAAAATATCATTATCTGCATCAAAATCTTTAAACAAAATATCGGTCGGTTTAGAAATATATTTGATTTCTAATTCCTATAAGAATGTGTTGTATATACGAGTTAAGTGTATATAAGAATATATACGACCTTTTGAACTGCGTCTTATACGTACAATTTCATGATAAGTGTTCAACATGAAAGTTGTAGATCTCGACGAGATCTACAATTTTTATATTGAACACTTTTTGATTTGAAGCACTTTAGCCCCCTGATTTGGCTCCTGAAAAAAGTTACGTGGTACATATGTACGGACGCCCGGGATCGGCGTGACTTTTTTCGGGGGTCAAATAGGGGGCATAAACGGCTTCAAATCAAAAAGTGTTCAACATGAAAGTTGTAGATCTCGTCGAAATATACAACTTTCATGTTGAACACTTTTTGATTTGAAGTAGTTTAGACTTCCGATTTGGGCCCCAAAAAAAAGTCACGACGAAAATCTGTACGTTTCGTGCATGTCTTTTTTAGGGCCCAAATTGGAGGCCTAAACGGTTTCAAATCAAAAAATATCAACATGAAAGTTGTAGATCTCATCGAGATCTACAACTTTCATGTTAATCACTTTTTCAAATGAGAAATATTTGGGGCTCAAAATTCAAAAATGCAAAAATTGCCAAAAAACAAGATTGATTTGCTAGTAGTAATTTTTGGGAAGAGAAAAAAAATGCAAAAAATAATAGAATCTGTTTTTTTTCTGATTTGCTAGAAACCCGTTGATTTGCTAATAACAAGCACCCTTTATTTATGATAGCAAAAGATGACTCAAGTAGAGAGATATAAGAAGTAGAGAGAGAGAAAACAAACGAAGTGAATACAAATTTTATTCTTGAAAATGGAGTCAATTGCATATGTTACAGCAGGCATGTGTGCTTCCCAGCTCAAAAGCAAGGCTTTTAATTCGAAATTATATATGATTTCATTTTCTCCCGATCTAAATTAGAAATAATTTTTTCTTAGGCTATACTTATTTGGGCATTTTGCTACTCTGTTTTGGGTAAAAGCCGCATGAAAGAGGGTAAATAAATGAATTTCCGATGGCGTTTGCTCCGTTTTCACCCGCCCGCTTTGAGAAATGCCATCAAAAGCTCCGTTTGGAGCAGCCACCTCCCCCCTCCGATTCGAACACTCCGTTTCCACCCGCCGGATCAACCCGCCACCGTCGAATCAAATGGAGCCTTACTCTCAGTTCCATATGGTTACTAGGGTGTGCAAAAATACCCGAAGAACCGAAAACCGGACCGAAACCGAACCAAATGATTCGGGTCAGTTCCTATTTCTGTTAATTTCGGTACGGTTCCAAAAAATATACAACTGATGGTTGAGTTCGGTTCTCGGTTCCGACAGTCGGGTACCCGAGAACCGACCCAAACCGAATATAAATTACAAATTTTAACTTAAAAAAAATATATATTATTACAAATTTTAACTATAAAGATTCGGTCGGCTGGCGGCTGGGCGCTAGCGTGAGTCGCGGAAAGCTAGATTGGAAATGTTATTTAACAATTTAACAAATCAATCGTATTTAATGCCCAAAGTAAAAAAATCTTTTATTTTGATATTTTTCTAATAGTTTATTAGTCTCATGTTATGAACCGAAAACTGAACCGTAACCGACCCGAACCAAACGGTTCGGATCCGGTTCCATAATTTAGAACTGTGGGTCCGTTCCGGTTCCAAAAATTTGGAACCAAACCTATACGGGTCGATTTTTGGTTCTATGTGGAACCGAACCGATCCGAGTTGCACCCCTAAATTGATTACTGATCAAGCCATGGACTGTAATACATAATCTTCAGGTATCGGACCTTAATTAAGACCCGGTTCATGCGATCGTAACCGGTTGACTGGTGAAAATAAGTCCCCCCAAATAGAACCATCATTTGATATTGTTTGTTTCTCTTTCTTTCAATTTTTTATTTGTTTTTTTTCATTTACTTTTATTTGATGTCATATACTTTCCTATATTTTTTCTATTGGAATTCACCCTCCTTCCTAGAGTTATCTTCTAGCATAATACACTTAATTAAGAGTGTCAATTTGCCAAAATATATGTTTTAGGGACTTACCTTCACATTATGTAGTTGTCAAGTAGATGTCACAACTGTAACATATTTCAGATTTACCAGCATGATCTTGCAAGAATTTTCATGATATTCATATTGTTGTGCTCTACTTTTACTTTTTATCATTTCAATAACTTTAATTTAAATAAAATATTGAAAAGTAGAATCTGAAATCACCCAATAAAAATCAAAAGATACAAGAAATAGAATATCCTTATTTAGAGATTTAGGGATTGTGGGGAATTTATCGTTAGAATAACATCAAATCAGTTTGGAACAAAGGAACACCTTCGTTGAATGTCACCTCGCCCTCTAAATGTCGCTTTAACGTCGAATGTCGCACCATCGACGAATGTCGCATCACCGACAAATGTCGCCACAACCGATGAATGTCTCCTTCCACGATCAATGTCGCCGCTCACCACCAATATCGCCGCCCACGACATCCTATGACAAATGTTGCCCCTACACGACAAATGTCACCACTCACAACAAATGTTACCCCTCATGACAAATGTCACCCCTCACAAAAAATGTTAAGCTCATGTAGGGCCGGAGGCCCGTGCCTCTCACTTGTGTGTGTGTGAGAGAGAGCAGGAACACGCAAAGATATATCATATGCTAATTAGAATTCGAGGTGTAACTGCCCACCAAATAAATATAGATCATCAGATCTGGTTAGATCATAAGATCCCAGCCGTTCGATCACACAGAAGAATCATGATTGTCTGTCATCATTTTCTTAGGTATCAAAAACTTAGGATGGTAGTGTTGAAGCCGAGAAATATCTCAACCTCAGAAATCGGACTAGGCCACCTGAAGTTACTGGTCGAGCGGTCAGAAAGACGGTCTCTGGTCAGGAAACAGAAGCAAACTGTTCGAACAAGACCCCAGGTTGCTGCGGCAGGAAGGTCCCACCACGTACCCAGTTGCTTAGGAGAAGCAACCCCTTCTCAACCAGATTGGCCGAGCTAGGTACGAAGGAGGCGAGCTTGAGCAATAACGAGTCAAGGGCAGTTGTTGGAACTCGCGAGGGCTCAGGCCGAGATTTGCTTGTCACTCCCTCGTACCCCTGGGGTCCTATTTATAGGGAAAACCAAAGAGAGGGGGGGGGTCTTACTTATACCCCCACCCTGGCGAGTTGGCGACTTCCCTGGGGAGCTCGCCTGGAAGAGGCGAGTAACTGGTCCCGTAATGAGCTTCCTTGATGCCTTTTCAGGGTATCACCAGATCTGGATGCATCCCCCCGATTGCCGCGACGTTTCCTTCATCACCAGCGACGGATGCTATAGCTACAAGATGATGCCCTTCGGGCTCAAGAACGCCGGCGCGACATATCAAAGAATGATGGATCACGTCTTTAGAGAGCAAAAGGGGCGGAATCTGGAAGTCTACGTGGATGACCTGCTCGTTAAGAGTAAGAGCGCCGCAGAGCACGTAGCGGATCTGACAGAGACCTTCGCCACCCTGAGGAGGTACAAGATGCGGCTCAACCCGGCCAAGTGTGTTTTCGGCGCGGGAAGGGGGAAGTTTCTAGGGCACCTCCTTACTCCCCTAGGGGTGGAGCCTAACCCCGACAAGGCGAAAGCCATCGTGGAGATGGCGTCCCCGAGGGATTCCAAGGAAGTTCAAAGGTTGACCGGAAGGCTGGCAGGTCTTAGCCGGTTTCTCTCCAAGGCCGGAGAGAAGTGTTCCCCATTCTTCAAAGCCCTTCGGGGGAACCAGAAATTCGAGTGGACCCCGGAGTGCGAGGAGGCCTTCATAAAGCTCAAACAACAGCTGACCCGAGCTCCTCTCCTTCAGGGTCCGCAGGGCGGTGAGGACCTCTTGCTCTACCTAGGGGTAGGTGCTGAAGCAGTCAGCTCGGTGTTGGTCCGAGAGGAGGGAAAGAAGCAGCTTCCAATCTACTACGTGAGCCGGGTGCTAAGGCAAGCCGAAACGCGGTACCCCATCCTGGAGAAGTTAGTCTTTGCCCTGGTAGTTTCGGCCAGGCGACTCCGTCCATATTTCCAAGCCCACTCTATCAAGGTAGTCTCCGACCACCCCTTGAGGAGTATCTTGGACGGAGTGGAGCACTCCGGGAGGCTCGCCAAGTGGGCTGTGGAGCTGAGCGAGTTTGACATCTCCTACCCCCCAAGGGTCGCGATCAAAGCACAAGCCGTGGCGGATTTCCTGGCCGACTTCTCGGCCGAGGTCGAGGCAGACACGGATGTCTCTCGGCCGGTCCCCTGGAAGATGTTCGTAGATGGCGCGTTAGGGAGACACTCCGTGGGAGCCGGGGTGGTGCTGGTTAGTCCTCAGGGGACCAAGATTGAGCAAGCCGTCAAGATCCTTTTTTCGGTCACTAACAATCAGGCGGAGTACGAAGCCATGGTGGCTGGCTTGCGACTCGCCAAGGAGCTGGCAATCAGAGATATCCAGGCTTTTACCGACTCCATGGTGGCCGCATCTCATATCCAGGGAGAGTTCGAAGTTCGAGATCCCATTTTACAGCAATATCTGGTTAAGGTCAAAGGCCTGATCGGGGGGTTCCGATCCTTTCACGTTGAGCACGTGCCCCGAGAACGCAACTCCGAGGCAGACAATCTTGCGAAATACGGCCCTCGGACTGGGGGAACCGCCATCGAGTTATTTCGACCATCCATCGAAGAAGGCGAGTTGATGGAGATCGATCAGCGGGCCTCGTGGAGAGATCCGTTCATCGCGTTCCTGGCGACAGGCTGACTACCATCTGACGGGTGTTGAAGCCGAGAAATTTCTCAACCTCAGAAATCGGACTAGGCAACCTGAAGTTACTGGTCGGCCGGTCGAGAAGATGATCTCTGGTCAGGAAACAGAAGCAAATTGCGCAAACAAGACCCCAGGTTGCTGCGGCAGGAAGGTCCCACCACGTACCCAGTTGCTTAGGAGAAGCAACCCCTTCTCAACCAGATTGGCCGAGCTAGGTACGAGGGAGGCGAGCTTGAGCAATAACGAGTCAAGGGCAGTTGTTGGAGCTCGCGAGGGCTCAGACTGAGATTTGCTTGTCCCTCCCTCGTACCCCTGGGGTCCTATTTATAGGGAAAACCAAAGAGGGGGGGGGGGTCTTACTTATACCCCTACCCTGGCGAGTTGGCGATTTCCCTGGGGAGCTCGCCTGGAAGAGGCGAGTATCTGGTCATAGTCGCCACCTGGCGAGTTGGCCTGGGGAGCTCGCCATACTCGCCTGAACCTTCCGCGGCCCGGGGTGCTGGTCTGGATCCCCACCTTGTCTTGTTGACTTTGACTTTTGATGACCTGGCGGTGGTAGGGCCCTCCCTCGTCGAATATGGGTTGTACATAATCCCCGCTCTTTTTGGGCGACGTAGGAGCCCGGAAAGATTCATCCAACACCTATTCGGCGAGCATCCCTGCCGGGTATATGGTCAGCTCGCATCGTCGTCTGCTGGTAGAGTAGTCTATAAATAGGGGGGGCTTCGTTTTTGAGACGGTCCCTGGAGCTCGCCGAAGATGTCGGACGCTGAGCAGTTGTTGAAGGACAATCTCGCCGCCCTGTCTGGCCTCCTCGGCATAGCCAGGTCGAAAAGACCGCGCGAGGATGATCCTACTGTCTTGCCCCCGCCGAAGAAGAAGAAGGCGAAAAAGGTCAAGCAGCCCGCCACTACGGTGGTCAGCTCGCCTCCACTGCTGCACCAGGTCGCCGCGGCGACTGAAAATCCCGTAGTGTCGTCCAGCACCCAGAGGGTGTTGCACGACCTAGGGCTCGACGACCTCCCTGGGTCGACCCGGGGCAGCCCGCTGGAGAACCCGGGAGTGACCGAGGAGCTCCCGGCCGTGAAGGAGTTCGCGGCGTCTCAGGCCGAGGTCGTCACCGTGATAGGTCGCTACCTCGAACTCTTCCCTGCTGGGTTGTCGCTGCTCCTTTGCTGACTTCTTTTCTTATGCAGATTATCCGATTGCCGCGGACGCGGCACTTGATGTCGTCCCCCTCAGCTCGGCGCCCTTACTCGCCCTGGCGGCCGACAGGCCGTCCAAGACCGCCTACACGGTCAGGATAGGCCTCAGCTCGGGGAAGGCGTCTGGGGCGGCATTGGTGAAGGGCCCCCCGCCTGCGAGTAAGGAGCTGCCGGCGAAAGCCACTCCCGCCGGGTCATCTGGGCCGGCGCGCGAGGTTCCTCCGGCGAGTACGGCGGCCTCTGTTGTTGCGAGCGGCGGGAAGATACCCCCGGTGAGCGCTCCATTGCCGCCGCCGCCGCCCGCGGTCGCCACTCCTGGCCAGACGCCGAGCACCGGCTTGCCCCCTCCGCCGCCTCTGTCTGCTCTGCCGAAGTCGGACCATCCGCGACCTCCTCCGCCTCCTGCGCCGAGGGCTCCGCACCACTCTGCGAGCTCATCTCAAGCTCCGCCGCCGGTGAAGAAGCCGGAGAGGCCGCGGCCACCCTACTTCCCTCCGCGGGTTGGAGACCCCGACTACGTCGGCCGAGGGTCTGGAGAGCGCGGGCAGGGCAGGCCTGCCGATCTTCCGAGCAGCTCTTCGGGGAGGCGAGATACCTCCGGGCGACCTCCTTCGCCGCGGCGATCCCGATCTCCTCGCCGTGGTGAGCCTCCTACTACTTTGACTACCGCTCTGCTTTTTCTGACCTGACGATCCATCTTCCTGCCTTGTCAGATCGCCCGGTGACCTCTGGGGCGGCTTTCATCGACGCTATCGGGCTGTCCGGGAGCGAGTATCGCCAGGCCGCCATTCGCGCCCACATGGAGCTGGAGAGCAAGTTCGACCAGCTCGCTATCTGCGATCCTCACCGACGCATCTCGGCTCTGGATGCGAGGATGTCCAAGGTCGAAGGGCTCCAGTCGACCTTGGAAAACTATGAAGCTCGCTTTCACGTGGTCAAAGAAAATGACCGCCAGCTGCAGTTGAACAACCACCGTCTGCAGCTGGTGCTTGACGAGCTGGCCGGCATCCGGGCGAGCATGGGGTCTGCTGGACGTCTGGCGAGGATGGAGGAGCAGCTCAGGCTTGGCGACGATGCGACAGCGCTGGCGACGGAGCATTACCGGCGTGCACGCGAGATCGGCTGGGCTGGGCGACATCCGCACCCTCCTGAGCGGCCGAGGGCGCCATAGTTTTTCTTTGTTTTTCGAATGTAACTCGCCTCGCGCGACTTGTACTTCCGGACATCTATTTTTAATTTGATTAATTCATGTGTGCGAATATTCTCGCCTCTGTGTGCGCGCTTTATTTCTTGATGTGCCGAGCTTTAGTTCACCTGATAATGTCGCAGGTTTATCTTCATCGTGCGAGCTCGTTAGATACTCGCCGGGACGGCTGACCCCCCTTGGGCTTGTCATATCTATAAATAGGAGGGGTAGGTGAGTCATAAAGCGTATTGTTGTAGCGACCTTCTTTCCTCCTGACGAGTATCTGAACAACCAACTTGTCGCTCTCATTGCTTACGGATCTCGCCAACATGGTCGGCGACGACGCCAGCGCTCGCCGACAGGCCCACGTAATTAACTTCGCAGACGCGGCTTTCAAGAAGTCCATAACCACCGAGAAGGAACTGGCGACCTTCAAGGAACGCTTCCTGCCTGACGAGTACTCGGCGAGACTCCCCACTCGCAGCGAGCGCCTCAATACCCATATTGAGGGTTCGCTTGTAATATCGCTGCGTCACTTCGACACAGGCCTGCGGCTACCCTTCTGGCCGGAGTTCTGCGAGATCCTGCGCTACTTCGGGATCGTCCCCGCGCAGATCAATCCCAACGGCGTGGCGATCATCATGGGGTTCCTATGCTTCCTTCGGGAAGAGAGGATCGCCTTCGACCTCTCCGTCTTCCGCCGCATCTTCGCCTTTGCGGCGACCTCGGAGGGAGTCATCTTTTTTAGCAGCCACGTCTGCACCTTGGTCGGGACCGCGAATAAGGTCCATCGCTGGAGCGAGCAGCTGGTGGTCGTCCATGGCGACTTTGGCGGTATTCTCGGCAGGCCGCACCAACCAGCCGACGTCGCCTTCCTTCCTCCCATCCTCGAAGGAGCTCGCGAGCAGCTCTTCGAATACTTTCGCGGTCGGCGTTTTGACGTCATTTTCTGGCGACTAAACGTCAACGTGCTCGAGGCAGTCCACCCTAATGAAAGTAAGCCAAGCTCGAAATGCGCCCTGGTTACTCGCTCGCCCTTTTGCCGCTGAAGCTAACTTTGTCGCGCGTTTTGCAGTTTCCAACGAGCTTCCGGAGAAGCCGCTTCCTTTGGCGAAGGAAGTCGCCACCACGCAGTCGGATGCTCGCCCTCCTGCCGACGTTGGGGAGAAGAAGGCGGTCAAGGGAAAGTCGCGGGCCAGCTCGCAGGGTCCCGCGAGGAAGAGGGCGAAGACCTCGTCGCCACGATCCTTCGATCGCCGGTCGCCGACGGGCGCCCAGTCGCCCCACTTCCACCCCAACTACGGCCTCGGGCAGGGGGTGGTGGACGCCTACGGTCGCCCGCTCGTGACATGGTCGGCGGGGGACAACTCGGTGTCGCTGAGCACCAACCTCCTGTCCTGGTCGACTGACTGGGAGGACAAGGGGGAGGCGTTCGCCGTCCTCCACGCCATCTATGGTCGGGTCGACGCGGAGTCCGTCCTGGAGCTGACCCCGTCGGAGCTCGCCCACCAGTCGGCCTGTGCGCTCGCTCGGTCTGCCGAGCTGGGTCACTACTCGGCGAGGAAGCTGTTGGAGACGACCGATGCCCTTAAGGTCGTTTCCAAGAAGGCCATCGACCTCGGCATGCAGTCAGTCCGCTGGAAGGACTTCGAGGTGAGCTGTCCTCGGGTGAGTTTGCTCGATTCGCTTCGTTGATAGATCCTGACGTCGATCATTTTGCAGGCTGCCGAGATAGAAGCGGCGAAGAAACTCTCCGAGTGCGAGGAGAAGCTCGCCGCCTCCCAGGCCGAGCTGGAGGCGGCCCAAACTCGCACAGCGGTGATGGAGACGAGGCTGGTCGCTGCCGAAGGACGGCTGAGCTCCTCAACCCCGCTACCCGAGGACCCGGCGCGAGTGGTGAAGCAATCACGCGTCCTCTGGGAGGAGAGATCCTCCGTTCGCTGCGAGATTGCGCGGGCGGCGGGGAACGTCATACTCGCGCGCCTTAGGCTCGGGGGCCAGCTCGTCGAGGGGGAGAAGCCGCTCACTATCGACGAGCTCATTCCCGAGCTGCTCGCCGAGGGGACTGTCCCGCCGTATAGCGCGTCGTCGCCGACCAGCTCCGGTGATTCTAACAGTAGCGGCAGCGGAAGCAGCAGCGACAGCGGAAGCAGCAGCGGCAGCGGAAGCAGCAGCGGCGAGAGCGCAGAGAGCGACGACTTTGCAGATATCGGCGATATCGGGGATGATGAATATCGGCCTGATACTGGCGACGACGAGTCCTAGTTGCTCGCCGATATTCTTTTTGTAAACCAAATTTTTGACTTAATGATTTATACAAAGTTTTGATTTTTTTCCTTTCTGACTAGATGTAACTCGCTAGGCTCATAGGCTCGGAGAGGAACGCTCGCTAGGTCGCAGGGGGATGGTCCCGACATCGACCATCCGCTCGCCGAGACCTACTCGCCCCTGCACCCGGATACTCGTGAGCCTGCTGAGATAACCGCGCGGGTGGCGTGTGGGACATACTCGCATGCCCCTCGGGGCTCGCTTACTCGCGCGGTTCCAGCTCGCTTCCCCGCATGGGATCTGCTCGCCTACTCGCACGAGATCAGCTCGCCTGCTCGCGCGAGGTCTGCTCGCCTGCTCGCGCGAGGCCTGCTCGCCTGCTCGTGCGTGACAAAAATTGAACCGGGCTTAGTCGTCGAACATAGCCTGCGGGCCCCTCATTCTCGTCATCGAGGAGATCGGCCGATTCCCGAGGAGAGGAGCTCGTGGGGGTACCGGGCTTACGACGCTGCTCAACTCGAGGTCTTGGATTGCAATCGAGGAGATCGGCTGATTCCCGAGGAGAGGAGCTCGTGGGGATACCGGGCTTACGACGCTGCTCAACTCGAAGTCTTGAATTACAATCGAGGAGATCGGCCGATTCCCGAGGAGAGGAGCTCGTGGGGATACCGGTCTTACGACGCTGCTCAACTCGTAGTCTTGAATTACAATCGAGGAGATCGGCCGATTCCCGAGGAGAGGAGCTCGTGGGGATACCGGTCTTACGACGCTGCTCAACTCGAGGTCTTGGATTACAATCGAGGAGATCGGCCGATTCCCGAGGAGAGGAGCTCGTGGGGATACCGGGCTTACGACGCTGCTCAACTTGAAGTCTTGAATTACAATCGAGGAGATCGGCCGATTCCCGAGGAGAGGAGCTCGTGGGGATACCGGGCTTACGACGCTGCTCAACTCGAAGTCTTGAATTACAATCGAGGAGATCGGCCGATTCCCGAGGAGAGGAGCTCGTGGGGATACCGGTCTTACGACGCTGCTCAACTCGAGGTCTTGGATTACAATCGAGGAGATCGGCCGATTCCCGAGGAGAGGAGCTCGTGGGGATACCGGTCTTACGATACTGCTCAACTCGAAGTCTTGAATTACAATCGAGGAGATCGGCCTATTCCCGAGGAGAGGAGCTCGTGGGGATACCGGTCTTACGACGCTGCTCAACTCGAAGTCTTGAATTACAATCGAGGAGATCGGCGGATTCCCGAGGAGAGGAGCTCGTGGGGATACCGGTCTTACGACGCTGCTCAAGTCGAGGTCTTGGATTACAATCGAGGAGATCGGCCGATTCCCGAGGAGAGGAGCTCGTGGGGATACCGGTCTTACGATGCTGCTCAACTCGAAGTCTTGAATTACAATCGAGGAGATCGGCCGATTCCCGAGGAGAGGAGCTCGTGGGGATACCGGGCTTACGACGCTGCTCAACTCAAAGCCTCGAATTACAATCGAGGAGATCGGCCGAGTCCCGAGGAGAGGAGCTCGTGGGGATACCGGTCTTACGACGCTGCTCAACTCGAAGTCTTGAATTACAATCGAGGAGATCGACCGATTCCCGAGGAGAGGAGCTCGTGGGGATACCGGTCTTACGACGCTGCTCAACTCGAAGTCTTGAATTACAATCGAGGAGATCGGCCGATTCCCGAGGAGGGGAGCTCGTGGGGATACCGGTCTTACGACGCTGCTCAACTCGAAGTCTTGGTTAATATCCTGCATCCTTGTATAACTTGGAGATTAATCGCAGAGATACCTTGACAAGAAAGAAACTCTCCGGAGAGATGCTCTTGACCCTGCCGAATCGGGGGATTGGCGTCCAGACCCGTTCCTAAGAATTCCTCTAGTCGGAGGAGAGATGCACTCGGGGAGACCTAGGCCGGCCTGCAAAAGGGGGGGGGGGGCTGACCTCGGCCAACAATGCAGAGGCTCGGTCTTACAAGAGCGCTTAAAATCCTGAAGCATCGTCCCATCATCCGAACTAGGCTATTCAGTGAGAACGGGTTGGAGTCCCGTATCCCGATTTGACAGTGAAGGTCGCTTCCAGGTACGATTAGGGTGGGGGTGGTCATCGTGGGTCCTTTTCGAACGCACTCGGAATCCACACACCTCCCTCCGGGCTCGTTCATACCCTTTCTTTGGCAGGTTATCCTGTCTTTTTGCTCGCTTGAGATCTTCTCCCTCTGGGTGTTTTACGAGGCCGACCTCTCCTCGAGTCCGGGAGATCAGGGTGCAGATCTGTTCCTCGCAGGTCCTCCAGACGGAAGAGAGATGCACTCGGGGAGACATAGGCCGACGTGCAAGGGGGGAGCTGATCTCGGCCGACAATGCAGAGGCTCGGTCTTACAAGAGCGCTTAAGACCACGAAGCATCGTCCCATCATCCGTACTGGGCTATGTATGAGGAACAAACCGACCGCTGCCTCCCGAGGTCGACTACGAGGCGGACCATGGAAACACTCAGAAGCCTCGAGGCACATTTAACACAAAAGAGATGAAATCCCGCATCCTTTGTACATTAAGTATGTTTACATAAATAGATACATGAGTTACCGCTACGGGTAAAATCTTTTCAAATCATCCCCGCTCCAGGTCCCAGGCAGCTGCTCTCCCGCTTGGTCTTGTAGGTAATAGCCTCCTGTGGTCAAGGCTTCTTGGACGATGAAAGGTCCTTCCCAGTTGGGATGGAGCTTGCCTACGGAGGCTCCCCGCCCAGCGGCGTCCACCTTCTTCATGACCAAGTCCCCTGCGAGGAAGTTCTTCAAGCGGACGTTTTTGTCGAAGTGTCTCGCCATGCGCCTCTTGATTTCTTCCTGGCGCATGGAGGCCAAGTCCCGAAGCTCTTCCACATAATCTAGGGAGAGCCTCTGAGCCTCTTCATTCTCTAGCCGCCATTCCTCGCTTCCGTCTTCGGCTGCGATGACCCGTGGACTATGCACCTCAAATTCGACCGGGATGAGCGCCTTGGACCCGTGTGACAGCTTGAAGGGTGTTTCCCCTGTGGCTGAGTTTGGGGTGGTCCTGAGGGCCCAGAGGACGGAAGGGAGCTGTTCGGTCCAATTCCCCTTGAGGTTGGTGATCTTCTTCTTCAGCAAGTTGATGATGAGCTTGTTTGCGGCTTCTACTTGCCCATTGCTCCGAGGGTGATGTACCGAGGCGAACCGAAGGTCGGTTCCCAACTGTTTACAAAAATCCCCCAGTTCCAGGCTGGCGAACTGCGGCCCATTGTCGGTGATGATGGCCAGAGGGATCCCGAACCTGCATGCGATTTCCCCCCAGATGAAGTTCTTGACGATTTGAGACGTGGTCCTGGCCAGAGCCTTAGCCTCGATCTACTTCGTGAAGTAGTCGACCACTACCAGAACAAACTTCCTTTGCCCGCTAGCTAGAGGGAACGGGCCGATCAAATCCATTCCCCAAATTGCGAAGGGCCACGGAGCGGGAATCGAGCGAAGCTGCTGAGCCGGCTGGAGCGCGAGGGGCGCGAAGAGTTGACATTGGGAGCACTTTCTGGAATGGGCCTCTGCGTCCTTTCGGATGGTCGGCCAGAAGTAACCGTGCCTCAGAATCCTTTGCTCCAGGGTGCGGGTCCCGGAGTGACTGCCGCACTCTCCCGAGTGAATCTCCTCGAGGACCCGGGGAATCTCGAGCTCTGACAAGCATCGGGCCAGAGGGCCTGAAATGGTCTTGCGATAGAGTTCGCCGTCCTGTAGCAAGTAGTACGCGGCCTTATACCGAAACTTTCTTTGATCTTGCCCGTCAGATGGTAGTCGGCCTGTCGCCAGAAACGCGATGAACGGATCTCTCCACGAGGCCCGCTGATCGATCTCCATCAACTCGCCTTCTTCGATGGATGGTCGAAACAACTCGATGGCGGTTCCCCCAGCCCGAGGGCCGTATTTCGCAAGATTGTCTGCCTCGGAGTTGCGTTCTCGGGGCACGTGCTCAACGTGAAAGGATCGGAACCCCCCGATCAGGCCTTTGACCTTAACCAGATATTGCTGTAAGATGGGATCTCGGACTTCGAACTCTCCCCGAATCTGAGATGCTGCCACCATGGAATCGGTAAAGGCCCTGATATCTCTAATTGCCAGCTCCTTGGCGAGTCGCAAGCCAGCCACCATGGCTTCGTACTCCGCCTGATTGTTAGTGACCGAAAAAAGGATCTTGACGGCTTGCTCAATCCTGGTCCCCTGAGGACTAACCAGCACCACCCCGGCTCCCACGGAGTGTCTCCCTGACGCGCCATCTACGAACATCTTCCAGGGGACCGGCCGAGAGACATCCGTGTCTGCCTCGACCTCGGCCGAGAAGTCGGCCAGGAAATCCGCCACGGCTTGTGCTTTGATCGCGACCCTTGGGGGTAGGAGATGTCGAACTCGCTCAGCTCCACAGCCCACTTGGCGAGCCTGCCGGAGTGCTCCACTCCGTCCAAGATACTCCTCAAGGGGTGGTCGGAGACTACCTTGATAGAGTGGGCTTGGAAATATGGACGGAGTCGCCTGGCCGAAACTACCAGGGCAAAGACTAACTTCTCCAGGATGGGGTACCGCGTTTCGGCTTGCCTTAGCACCCGGCTCACGTAGTAGATTGGAAGCTGCTTCTTTCCCTCCTCTCGGACCAACACCGAGCTGACTGCCTCAGCCCCTACCCCTAGGTAGAGCAAGAGGTCCTCACCGCCCTGCGGACCCTGAAGGAGAGGAGCTCGAGTCAGCTGTTGTTTGAGCTTTATGAAGGCCTCCTCGCACTCCGGGGTCCACTCGAATTTCTGGTTCCCCCGAAGGGCTTTGAAGAATGGGGAACACTTCTCTCCGGCCCTGGAGAGAAACCGACTAAGACCTGCCAGCCTTCCGGTCAACCTTTGAACTTCCTTGGAATCCCTCGGGGACGCCATCTCCACGATGGCTTTCACCTTGTCGGGGTTAGGCTCCACCCCTAGGGGAGTAAGGAGGTGCCCTAGAAACTTCCCCCTTCCCGCGCCGAAAACACACTTGGCCGGGTTGAGCCGCATCTTGTACCTCTTCAGGGTGGCGAAGGTCTCTGTCAGATCCGCTACGTGCTCTGCGGCGCTCTTACTCTTAACGAGCAGGTCATCCACGTAGACTTCCAGATTCCGCCCCTTTTGCTCTCTAAAGACGTGATCCATCATTCTTTGATATGTCGCGCCGGTGTTCTTGAGCCCGAAGGACATCATCTTGTAGTTATAGCATCCGTCGCTGGTGATGAAGGAAACGTCGCGGCAATCGGGGGGATGCATCCGGATCTGGTGATACCCTGAAAAGGCATCAAGGAAGCTCATTACGGGAAACCCGACGGCGGAATCAACCAGCGCGTCGATTTGAGGCAAGGGGTAACAATCCTTGGGGCAAGCTTTATTGAGCATAGAAAAATCAATACATAGCCTCCATCCCCCTCCCGATTTCTTCACCATTACAACATTGGAGACCCAGCCTGGATACTGGATCTCCGAAACAAAACCTGCTTCTAGCAGCTTCCCTACTTCCTCCCGGATTGGTCCCACCAGAGCGGTGGCGCTCTTCCTCTGCTTCTGACGGACTGGGGCCGTCGCTGGATCCAGGTTGAGGCGATGACAGGCAACATCAGCATCAATCCCTGGCATCTCGGCGGCGCTCCATGCGAAGACGTCCGCGTTTTCCTGCAGGCAGGCAGCTATATCCACCTTCCCTTCCGGGGGCAAGGCTCCTCCGATCTTCAGCAACTCCGGCTCTCCTCTCATGGAGATCACCTCTACTTCCTCCAGCTCCTCAACAGCTTGCAGGCCCTCCTCCTGCTCCATCATCCTTTCCAACCTTTCTGCGTCGCCCATCCAGCTGATGGTGCTGACCGCATTCAGGTAGCATTCCCTGGAGGCCCTGGGATCTCCCCTGATCCTGACTTGGACGTCGTCCCTGCAGTACTTCAGGCATTGATGATATGACGAGGGGACGGCCTTGAAGTAGTTGATGAGGGGTCATCCGAAGATGGCGTTGTAGCCGCTGGGTGCGTCGACGATGACGAAGCGGCATCGGATCGAAGTTCCCCCGAGGGTGACCAGCAACTCAACTCCTCCTTCCACCTCTTTCTTCTCCCCGGAGAAGCCGAAGAGAGGCCCATCTGCTGCCTGAACCCGGGACGCTTCCACCTGAAGGCCGACGAAGGTTCTCTTGAAGATGACATTCACCGAGCTCCCGTTATCCGCGAGGATTCGGTCGACGGTGAAGTCCTCGATTGCTGCTTGAATCACCAGGGCGTCATGGAAGGGGTTCTCGTTCCAGAGCATGTCTTCCTCCGAGAAGGTGATCTCGTTCAAGGGAGGGGGGGTCTGAGACGTCGAGGCGACGCTCCTTTTGTAGATTTGGTGGAGACTTCCCTTGCGGGAAGCTCCTAGCCCAGCCCCTCCGTTGATTACTCCGACGTGTCCGCCTCCCGGACCGGGAATGACATTCCCCCTTCCTCCTTGGTCGATCCTGTCCTCGTTTCTCCTCCTCTGCGGTACCTGGTAAGCCACCTGCCCAACCTGGGCCTCCTGCTGCGGCTGCTCCCTCTCGTCCGCCGTTGCTTCCATCCTCCTCCTTGCTTCCCAGAACTCAGGGCAAGCCAAGGTTCTGTGCCCCTCCACTCGATGGATATCGCAGTAGAGGGGAATCGCCGCTTCCTGCTGCCTTTCCTGCCTCCTCTCCTGCTGCCTCTCCTTCCGCCGGCGCTTAGCGGCTCGCTGCGTGATGGCCATGGTCTCCCTTCTTCCTCCTCCCTGCTCCCGAGGGTTGTAAGTCCTCCTCTCCTCCTGATGGGTGGGCTGCCTCCACTGGGGGCGATCCCTCGGGTGCTGGAATCTTCTCTCCTCGCTCCTCGTCTCTCGACCTCCGACGGGCCTCCTATCCTCCTGCCTTCGAGGCCTCTCCCGCCTCTCCTGCCTCTCCGCCTTTCTGATCTCCCTTCCCCTTTCTCCCTTCTCCTCTTTCCCCTGCGGCCTCTCCTGCTTCCTGTCGTTGCGCCCCTCCGGCGCCCTCTCCCTCTCCAGCAGTCTTCCTCTGTCTTGCCCAAGCGGTCGGTCTCCATCGAGCCGTGTCAGGAACTCCTTGTTCCTCTCCTCTCCCTTGATGAACACATTGGCTCTCTCCACCATCTCCTCGAACGATTTGGGCGGCCTGTGCCCCAACTCCATGTTGTACAGACCCTGCTTCAGCCCGAACTTGAGGGTCACCATCAAGGTGAACCCGTCTACCTCTTCCACCTCCAGCACCTCCTCCTGGAATCGATCGATGTACCGGCCCAAACTCTCGTGCTGCCCCTGCACGATCTTGAAGAGGGCGGTTGCCTCCTTCTTCCTCCGCTTGGACGTCGCAAACCTTGCTAATAGGCCCCTTCGAAGATCTGAGAAGCAGTAGACTGACCCGGCTGGCAGCTGGTGGAACCAATCTCTCGCGCTACCCTTGAAGGTAATGGAGAAGAGCCGGCACTTGAGAGCATCAGACATATTGCGAATGGAGACCACATCCTCAAACCACTGAAGATGTCCCACCGGGTCGTCCTTGCCGGAGTAGTACGAGAGGACCGGCTCTCTGAAGTTGTCAGGGACGAGGGCTGCGAGGATCTCGTTGCAAAAGGGGCTCCTCCCTTCCTGGCGGCGGTGAGTATCCTCCCCGCTCGAGCAGTCATACTCGCTCCATCGACGAGCATCTCCATACCTCGCCGAGAGTTCCGGATCTCGAAACCGGATTCCTTGACTACTCGCTGGGTGATGTCGCGGCGGGATCACCTGTTCTCCACTCGCCCAAGCTGGCTCCTTCCCTGCTCGCCGAGTTAATTGGTATCTCCTCGCCCGGGGGTGTCTGGCGGCGGGGGGAAGTCGTCGTCACCTCAGGCGGATTGGACAACCCGTCGAGTATTGCCTTCTCCACTCTCCTCGCGAACTCTGCAAAAGCCGCCACTGTCACATACTCGCTACCTTGCCCCGGGATTCCAGCTCCCACCGAGTTACCTCCCAACTCGCCCCGGTCTCCACCATCGGCCATCTTCCAACCACGACTTTCTTCTTCGGTCGCTATCCACGCTCACCGCACCAAGTGTTGAAGCCGAGAAATTTCTCAACCTCAGAAATCGGACTAGGCAACCTGAAGTTACTGGTCGGCCGGTCGAGAAGATGATCTCTGGTCAGGAAACAGAAGCAAATTGCGCAAACAAGACCCCAGGTTGCTGCGGCAGGAAGGTCCCACCACGTACCCAGTTGCTTAGGAGAAGTAACCCCTTCTCAACCAGATTGGCCGAGCTAGGTACGAGGGAGGCGAGCTTGAGTAATAACGAGTCAAGGGCAGTTGTTGGAGCTCGCGAGGGCTCAGGCCGAGATTTGCTTGTCCCTCCCTCGTACCCCTGGGGTCCTATTTATAGGGAAAACCAAAGAGGGGGGGGGGTCTTACTTATACCCCCACCCTGGCGAGTTGGCGATTTCCCTGGGGAGCTCGCCTGGAAGAGGCGAGTATCTGGTCATAGTCGCCACCTGGCGAGTTGGCCTGGGGAGCTCGCCATACTCGCCCGAACCTTCCGCGGCCCGGGGTGCTGGTCTGGATCCCCACCTTGTCTTATTGACTTTGACTTTTGATGACCTGGCGGTGGTAGGGCCCTCCCTCGTCGAATATGGGTTGTACAACGGACAAGATCAAAGAAAGTTTCGGTATAAGGCCGCGTACTACTTGCTACAGGACGGCGAACTCTATCGCAAGACCATTTCGGGGCCTCTGGCCCGATGCTTGTCAGAGCTCGAGATTCCCCGGGTCCTCGAGGAGATTCACTCGGGAGAGTGCGGCAGTCACTCCGGGACCCGCACCCTAGAGCAAAGGATTCTGAGGCACGGTTACTTCTGGCCGACCATCCGAAAGGACGCAGAGGCCTATTCCAGAAAGTGCTCCCAATGTCAACTCTTCGCGCCCCTCGTGCTCCAGCCGGCTCAGTAGCTTCGCTCGATTACCGCTCCGTGGCCCTTCGCAATTTGGGGAATGGATTTGATCGGCCCGTTCCCTCAAGCTAGCGGGCAAAGGAAGTTTGTTCTGGTAATGGTCGACTACTTCACGAAGTGGATCGAGGCTAAGGCTCTGGCCAGGACCACGTCTCAAATCGTCAAGAACTTCATCTGGGGGGAAATCGCATGCAGGTTCGGGATCCCTCTGGCCATCATCACCGACAATGGGCCGCAGTTCGCCAGCCTAGAACTGGGGGACTTTTGTAAACAGTTGGGAACCGACCTTCGGTTCGCCTCAGTACATCACCCTCGGAGCAATGGGCAAGTAGAAGCCGCGAACAAGCTCATCATCAACTTGCTGAAGAAGAAGATCACCGACCTCAAGGGGAATTGGGCCGAACAGCTCCCTTCCGTCCTCTGGGCCCTCAGGACCACCCCGAACTCAGCCACAGGGGAAACACCCTTCAAGCTGTCACACGGGTCCGAGGCGCTCATCCCGGTCGAATTTGAGGTGCATAGTCCAAGGGTCATCGCAGCCGAAGACGGAAGCGAGGAATGACGGCTAGAGAATGAAGAGGCTCAGAGGCTCTCCCTAGATTATGTGGAAGAGCTTCGGGACTTGGCCTCCATGCGCCAGGAAGAAACCAAGAGGCGCATGGCGAGACACTTCGACAAAAACGTCCGCTTGAAGAACTTCCTCGTAGGGGACTTGGTCATGAAGAAGGTGGACGCCGCTGGGCGAGGAGCCACCGTAGGCAAGCTCCATCCCAACTGGGAAGGACCTTTCATCGTCCAAGAAGCCTTGGCCACAGGAGGCTATTACCTACAAGACCAAGCGGGAGAGCAGCTGCTTGGGACCTGGAGCGGGGATGATTTGAAAAGATTTTACCCGTAGCGGTAACTCATGTATCTATTTCTGTAAACATACTTAATATACAAAGGATGCGGGATTTCATCTCTTTTGTGTTAAATGTGCCTCGAGGCTTCTGAGTGTTTCCATGGTCCGCCTCGTAGTCGACCTCGGGAGGCAGCGGTCGGTTTGTTCCTCATACATAGCCCAGTACGGATGATGGGACGATGCTTCGGGATTTTAAGCGCTCTTGTAAGACCGAGCCTCTGCATTGTCGGCCGAGATCAGCTCCCCCCTTGCATGTCGGCCTATGTCTCCCCGAGTGCATCTCTCTTCCGTCTGGAGGACCTGCGAGGAACAGATCTGCACCCTGATCTCCCGGACTTGAGGAGAGGCCGGCCTCGTAAAACACCCAGAGGGAGAAGATGTCAAGCGAGCAACAAGACAGGATAACGTGCCAAAGAAAGGGTATGGACGAGCCCGGAGGGAGGTGTGTGGATTCCGAGTGCGTTCGAAAAGGACCCACGATGAACACCACCCCCACCCTAATCGTACCTGGAAGCGACCTTCACTGTCAAATCGGGATACGGGACTCCAACCCGTTCTCACTGAATAGCCTAGTTCGGATGATGGGACGATGCTTCGGGATTTTAAACGCTCTTGTAAGACCGAGCCTCTGCATTGTTGGCCGAGGTCAGCCCCCCCCCCCTTGCAGGCCGGCCTAGGTCTCCCCGAGTGCATCTCTCCTCCGACTAGAGGAATTCTTAGGAACGGGTCTGGACGCCAATCCCCCGATTCGGCAGGGTCAAGAGCATCTCTCCGGAGAGTTTCTTTCTTGTCAAGGTATCTCTGCGATTAATCTCCAAGTTATATAAGGATGCAGGATATTAACCAAGACTTCGAGTTGAGCAGCGTCGTAAGCCCGGTATCCCCACGAGCTCCTCTCCTCGGGAATCGGTCGATCTCCTCGATTGTAATCCAAGACCTCGAGTTGAGCAGCGTCGTAAGCCCGGTATCCCCACGAGCTCCTCTCCTCGGGAATCGACCGATCTCCTCGATTGTAATCCAAGACCTCGAGTTGAGCAGCGTCGTAAGCCCGGTATCCCCACGAGCTCCTCTCCCCGGGAATCGGCCGATCTCCTCGATTGTAATCCAAGACCTCGAGTTGAGCAGCGTCGTAAGCCCGGTATCCCCACGAGCTCCTCTCCTCGGGAATCGGCCGATCTCCTCGATTGTAATCCAAGACCTCGAGTTGAGCAGCGTCGTAAGACCGGTATCCCCACGAGCTCCTCTCCTCGGGAATCGGCCGATCTCCTCGATTGTAATCCAAGACCTCGAGTTGAGCAGCGTCGTAAGCCCGGTATCCCCACGAGCTCCTCTCCTCGGGAATCGGCCGATCTCCTCGATTGTAATCCAAGACCTCGAGTTGAGCAGCGTCGTAAGCCCGGTATCCCCACGAGCTCCTCTCCTCGGGAATCGGCCGATCTCCTCGATTGGAATCCAAGACCTCGAGTTGAGCAGCGTCGTAAGCCCGGTATCCCCACGAGCTCCTCTCCTCGGGAATCGGCCGATCTCCTCGATTGTAATCCAAGACCTCGAGTTGAGCAGCGTCGTAAGCCCGGTATCCCCACGAGCTCCTCTCCTCGGGAATCGGCCGATCTCCTCGATTGTAATCCAAGACCTCGAGTTGAGCAGCGTCGTAAGCCCGGTATCCCCACGAGTTCCTCTCCTCGGGAATCGGCCGATCTCCTCGATTGTAATCCAAGACCTCAAGTTGAGCAGCGTCGTAAGCCCGGTATCCCCACGAGCTCCTCTCCTCGGGAATCGGCCGATCTCCTCGATTGTAATCCAAGACCTCGAGTTGAGCAGCGTCGTAAGCCCGGTATCCCCACGAGCTCCTCTCCTCGGGAATCGGCCGATCTCCTCGATTGTAACCCAAGACCTCGAGTTGAGCAGCGTCGTAAGCCCGGTATCCCCACGAGCTCCTCTCCTCGGGAATCGGCCGATCTCCTCGATTGTAATCCAAGACCTCGAGTTGAGCAGCGTCGTAAGCCCGGTATCCCCACGAGCTCCTCTCCTCGGGAATGGGCCGATCTCCTCGATGACGAGAATGAGGGGCCCGCAGGCTATGTTCGACGATTAAGCCCGGTTCAATTTTCGTCACGCGCGAGCAGGAGAGCAGGCCTCGCGCGAGCAGGCGAGCAGACCTCGCGCGAGCAGGCGAGCTGATCTCGTGCGAGTAGGCGAGCTGATCCCACGCGGGGAAGTGAGCTGGAACCGCGCGAGTAAGCGAGCCCCAGGGGGCATGCGAGTATGTCCCACACGCCACCCGCGCGGTTATCTCAGCAGGTTCACGAGTATCCGGGTGCAGGGGCGAGTAGGTCCCGGCGAGCGGATGGTCGATGTCGGGACCATCCCCCTGCGACCTAGCGAGCGTTCCTCTCCGAGCCTATGAGCCTAGCGAGTAACATCCAGTTAGAAAGGCAAAAACCGAAACTTTGTATAAATCATTAAGTCAAAAATTTGGTTTACAAAAAGAATATCGGCGAGCAACTAGGACTCGTCGTCGCCAGTATCGGGCCGATATTCATCATCCCCGATATCGCCGATATCTGCAAAGTCGTCGCTCTCTGCGCTCTCGCCGCTGCTGCTTCCGCTGTCGCTGCTGCTTCCGCTGCCGCTGCTGCTTCCGCTACCGCTGCTGTCAGAATCACCGGAGCTGGTCGGCGACGACGCGCTATACGGCGGGACAGTCCCCTCGGCGAGCAGCTTGGGAATGAGCTCGTCGACAGTGAGCGGCTTCTCCCCCTCGACGAGCTGGCCCCCGAGCCTGAGGCGCGCAAGTATGACGTTCCCCGCCGCCCGCGCAATCTCGCGGCGAACAGAGGATCTCTCCTCCCAGAGGACGCGTGATTGCTTCACCACTCGCGCCGGGTCCTCGGGTAGCGGGGTTGAGGAGCTCGGCCGTCCTTCAGCAGCGACCAGCCTCGTCTCCATCACCGCTGCGCGAGTTTGGGCCGCCTCCAGCTCGGCCTGGGAGGCGGCGAGCTTCTCCTCGCACTCGGAGAGTTTCTTCGCCGCTTCTATCTCGGCAGCCTGCGAAATGATCGACGTCAGGATCTATCAACGAAGCAAATCGAGCAAACCCACCCAAGGACAGCTCACCTCAAAGTCCTTCCAGCGGACTGACTGCATGCCGAGGTCGATGGCCTTCTTGGAGACGACCTTGAGGGCATCGGTCGTCTCCAACAACTTCCTCTCCGAGTAGTGACCCAGCTCGGCAGACCGAGCGAGCGCACAGGCCGACTGGTGGGCGATCTCCGACGGGGTCAGCTCCAGGACGGACTCCGCGTCGACCCGACCATAGATGGCGTGGAGGACGGCGAACGCCTCCCCCTTGTCCTCCCAGTCAGTCGACCAGGACGGGAGGTTGGTGCTCAGCGACACCGAGTTGTCCTCCGCCGACCAGGTCACGAGCGGGCGACCGTAGGAATCCACCACCCCCTGCCCGAGGCCGTAGTTGGGGTGGAAGTGGGGCGACTGGACATCCGTCGGCGACCTGCGATTGACGGAATGGGGCGACAATGCCTTCGCCTTCTTCCTCGCAGGGCCTGGCGAGCTGACCCGGGACCTTCCTTTGGATGGCCTCTTCTTCTCCCCGACGTCGGTAGGGGGGCGAGCATCCGACTGCGTGGCGGCGACTTCCTTCGCCAAAGGAAGCGGCTTCTCCGGAAGCTCGTTGGAAACTGCAAAACGCGCGACAAAGTTAGCTTCAGCAGCAAAAGGGCGAGCGAGTAACCAGGGCGCATTTCGAGCTCGGCTTACTTTCATTAGGGTGGACTGCCTCGAGCACGTTGACGTTTAGTCGCCAGAAAATGACGTCAAAGCGCCGACCGCGGAAATATTCGAAGAGCTGCTCGCGAGCTCCTTCGAGGATGGGAGGAAGGAAGGCGACGTCGGCTGGTTGGTGCGGCCTGCCGAGAATACCGCCGAAGTCGCCGTGGACGACCACCAGCTGCTCGCTCCAGCGGTGGATCTTATTCGCGGTCCCGACCAAGGTGCAGACGTGGCTACTAAAAAAGATGACTCCCTCCGAGGTCGCCACAAAGGCGAAGATGCGGCGGAAGACGGAGAGGTCGAAGGCGATCCTCTCTTCCCGAAGGAAGCATAGGAACCCCATGATGATCTCCACGCCGTTGGGATTGATCTGCGCGGGGACGATCCCGAAGTAGCGCAGGATCTCGCAGAACTCCGGTCAGAAAGGAAGCCGCAGGCCAACGTCGAAGTGACGCAGCGACATTACAAGCGAACCCTCAATATGGGTATTGAGGCGCTCGCTGCGAGTGGGGAGTCTCGCCGAGTACTCGTCAGGCAGGAAGCGTTCCTTGAAGGTCGCCAGTTCCTTCTCGATGGTTATGGACTTCTTGAAAGCCGCGTCTGCGAAGTTAATTGCGTGGGCCTGTCGGCGAGCGCTGGCGTCGTTGCCGACCATGTTTGCGAGATCCGTAAGCAACAAGAGCGACGAGTTGGTTGTTCAGATACTCGCCAGGAGGAAAGAAGGTCGCTACAACATACGCTTTATGACCCACCTACCCCTCCTATTTATAGATATGACAAGCCCGGGGGGGGGGGTCAGCCGTCCCGGCGAGTATCTAACGAGCTCGCACGATGAAGATAAACCTGCGACATTATCAGGTGAACTAAAGCTCGGCACATCAAGAAATAAAGCGCGCACACAGAAGCAAAAGACGAGAATATTCGCACACAAATGAATTAATCAAATTAAAAATGGATGTCCGGAAGTACAAGTCGCGCGAGGCGAGTTACATTCAAAAAGCAAAGAAAAAACTACGGTGCCCTCGGCCGCTCAGGAGGGTGCGGATGTCGCCCAGCCCAGCCGATCTCGCGTGCACGCCGGTAATGCTCCGTCGCCAGCGCTGTCGCATTGTCGCCAAGCCGGAGCTGCTCCTCCATCCTCGCCAGACGTCCAGGAGACCCCATGCTCGCCCGGATGCCGGCCAGCTCGTCAAGCACCAGCTGCAGACGGTGGTTGTTCAACTGCAGCTGGCGGTCATTTTCTTTGACCACGTGAAAGCGAGCTTCATAGTTTTCCAAGGTCGACTGGAGCCCTTCGACTTTGGCCATCCTCGCCTCCATAGCCGAGATGCGTCGGTGAGGGTCGCAGATAGCGAGCTGGTCGAACTTGCTCTCCAGCTCCATGTGGGCGCGAATGGCGGCCTGGCGATACTCGCTCCCGGACAGCCCGATGGCGTCGATGAAAGCCGCCCCAGAGGTCGCCGGGCGATCTGACAAGGCAGGAAGGTGGATCGTCAGGTCAGGAAAAGCAGAGTAGTCAAAGTAGTAGGAGGCTCACCGCGGCGAGGAGATCGGGATCGGCGCGGCGAAGGAGGTCGCCCGGAGGTATCTCGCCTCCCCGAAGAGCTGCTCGGAAGATCGGCAGGCCTGCCCTGCCCGCGCTCTCCAAACCCTCGACCGACGTAGTCGGGGTCTCCAACCCGCGGAGGGAAGTAGGGCGGCCGCGGCCTCTCCGGCTTCTTCATCGGCTGCGGAGCTTGAGATGAGCTCGCAGAGTGGTGCGGAGCCCTCGGCGCAGGAGGTGGAGGAGGTCGCGGATGGTCCGACTTCGGCAGAGCAGACAGAGGCGTCGGAGGGGGCAAGCCGGTGCTCGGCGTCTGGCCAGGAGTGGCGAGCACGGGCGGCGGCGGCGGCAATGGAGCGCTCACCGGGGGTATCTTCCCGCCGCTCGCAACGACAGAGGCCGCCGTACTCGCCGGAGGAACCTCGCGCGCCGGCCCAGATGACCCGGCAGGAGTGACTTTCGCCGGCAGAAATATCTCAACCTCAGAAATCGGACTAGTCCACCTGAAGTTACTGGTCGAGCGGTCAGAAAGACGGTCTCTGGTCAGGAAACAGAAGCAAACTGTTCGAACAAGACCCCAGGTTGCTGCGGCAGGAAGGTCCTACCACGTACCCAGTTGCTTAGGAGAAGCAACCCCTTCTCAACCAGATTGGCCGAGCTAGGTACGAATGAGGCGAGCTTGAGCAATAACGAGTCAAGGGCAGTTGTTGGAACTCGCGAGGGCTCAGGCCGAGATTTGCTTGTCACTCCCTCGTACCCCTGGGGTCCTATTTATAGGGAAAACCAAAGAGAGGGGGGGGGGTCTTACTTATACCCCCACCCTGGCGAGTTGGCGACTTCCCTGGGGAGCTCGCCTGGAAGAGGCGAGTAACTGGTCATAGTCGCCACCTGGCGAGTTGGCCTGGGGAGCTCGCCATACTCGTCCGAACCTCCTGCGGCCTGGGGTGCTGATCTGGACCCAGGTCTTGCCTTGTTGACTTTGACTTTTGATGACCTGGCGGTGGTAGAGCCCACCCTCGTCGAATATGGGTTGTACAGGTAGGGTGTTCTAAACCAATATTTTCGTAGGGCTCCTACTCTACATTCTACAATATCATCAGTCGTTGCGATTGCACGGTGTAATAATGGGGGGCCTCCAAATACCTTTTGACCGTCCATTTTTTCTATTTTCTTTAAAAAAAGCCCAAATGAGCCGCCAGAACACGTTAAATGACATGAGCATAATTTACCCAAGCCGAACAACACAAAGATAACAAAGTCCAACAACACAAAGTCCACTATCAAAATAACAACTAACAATATTCTATGTATTTTTCATATATATAGCAAGAAACAATCATCCCATCCATTAGGCCAACTGATCTTAATAGCTAAATTATGAAGTATATTGATAATATGAGAGGTATAATCGAAGAGCGGTATTAGGATTGGCGTGCCCCACACGACAGTACCATTCCCTCCCCGGCAGGCTTCACCCGGCCCAGGCGGGATTCACAACCCCCAACACGCATCCAGTTATTATTCTACTTTTTTTTTTACAAAAAATCCGTTTTTGTAAATTATTTATAGATAATATATTTATAGTTTTTATAATAAGAAAAATTAAAAAAAATTCACCGGGCCCGCCTCTCCCGATCCCGCCCCACCGGTACATGAGTTTTGTGCAGCCGCCGCCGACTTATCTCCACTGCTCGCCGGGGGTTGTCCGGTGGCGAGCGGGCAGGCCACCGGCAAAAGAGCAAAAAGTTTGCTAAGACGGGGCGGAATCGAAGAGCGGTATTAGGATTGGCGCCTACCAACTCTCCCAAAACCCTGAAGTGTTAGGAAGGGCACTACCAATTCCTTTATATTATTTTGGCAGGACCGGTCAAACTGTTTGCATGACTCTCTCGCACTTAAACGTGCCCGAAACTTCCATCTACTCAAGCCCGGAGCCAACCCGACTCTCTTGCAATGAACTGTACCATGGAGTTTCTTTGCACCCATGCCAGGAGCCAACTCGGGTGCGCCCGGGAGGCACCCAATCCAACACCTGGATGGCGGGCCACGCCCAACAAACTCCCCTTGGAACGCCATCCAGGGGATCGAACCCATGACCTCCCCCCCCCCCCCCCCCCCCCCCCCGCCTTTGATACCACTGTTAGGAATGACGTCTACCAACTCTCCCAAAACCCCGGAGTGTTAGGAAGGGCGCTACCAATTCCTTTATATTATTTTGGCATGACCGATCAAACTGTTCGTATGACTCCCTCACACTTAAACCGTGCCCGGAACTCCCATATACTCATGCCCGGAGCCAACCGACTCCCTTACAATGAACCGTATCATGGAGTCTCTGCACCCATGCCAGGAGCCAACCCGGGTGCGCCCGAGAGGTACCCCATCCAACACCTGGATGGCGGGCCACACCCAACAACAGAGCGGGCAAGCCACCGGCGACAGAGCAAGTATTTTGCTAAGGCGGGGTGGAATCGAAGATGGTGGGTCTCACGTTACGGCCTTAAATTTTATTGGTTGTCCATATATTTTTGTATATGGTTATATATATATATATATATAATTTAAAAAATATGAAAGAAAAAGTGACATATTCTTCAAAAAAAAAAAAATGTCACAGTGCAAAGTCAAAAAAAACTTTCAATTGTGATAGTGATCATGGCATTGCAAAACTTTATTTGTAGGCATTCATCTCAATAAGATCCAAAATTTAATTTTTGTGATGCTGATGACTCATTCAAACTCCCACAAGATGATGATACTATAACATGGTATGATATTAAAATTGATATGTTTGACGTACGAGATAGAATTGTTGAAGAATTGTATGACAGTAGCAGATAAAAATTCAGACTTCATTTTTGCAAACTCTAGAAGTTGTCATATTGAAAAATTTGATTGACATCAATTTTTTAATTGCACTGTCAAATGAAAGTGAATAAAGAAAACACTGCGCTGCAACATTTATTTTTGTTTAGTGAATTATGTAAAATATTTTTGTTTTTTTATCTTTAATCTTACACAAGAATAATATACATTTCAATATTTTGCTTTAAAAAAACGGCTTTTAAAAAGTTGTTTTCAAGCCGTTTAATTGAAAAAATTTCACTCGAACAACACTTATGTCCAGGCAATCCAAACAGTCTTTAATTTGTCATTATTACTTCTAAAACAGCTATATTTAATCTGCTCTATTTGATTAGCAATTTTTTCATGCGGACGTAGAGATTTTTCTCTGTAAAAGCGGTATATGAAAAATATCAAAAAAATAAAATGAAAATATTACTACTATGAATAAAAAATAATAAATAAATGTGACATACAACGAAAATAAATAAAAAAAATGTGTAATAAATATAATGATAAATAAATATGTTAGAAAATAAAATAATAAATAAATATATATGTAATAAAAAATGTGACATGCATAGGACTTGAGTCTATGATCATATAGTTAGATATCATACACTCTATCAACTTGGCTAAAATACTTAGTTGAATTTTTTCATGATATATATATGTATATTTTATATCTGTGCATTCTGCTATTGTTAAATGATATTTTTAAAAATTAGTATGGGTGACCGCCCACACTAGACCCCTCTATCAACAACAACTCTAATGCACGATACGAGTTAAAAATAATTAGCGGATGGGTAGAAGGAGCAAGACTGGATACTAGTTAAAAATAATAAAATAAGGTAATTGTTATGGGCAAAACTATTATGGATATGTGCAAATCAAGTTTTAAAATAAAACTCTTAAACAATTATTTTAAATGTTACGGTAAAATTGATAGGGGCAAACCATTTCTCCATCATGTCGACAGGAGCGAGCCATACGTGACGACACTGTTAGAAATTTTCCGTTACGTGGACTCGATTCATCGGGGCGACCCGTTAAAGTCGTACGCGTATATTAGGTCTATTTGGACTCTTACGAGCACGCGTTAATTTAGTCGCGCGAACAGTCGAAGCCTGTGATAGGTGGGCCAGACTGTCTCATAAATTCAGTCGCGAGCTCGGTCTCACCCTTGGCACAATCTTTTGTCATAATTATGAGACCTATTTATTTTGATGGTTTCATATATTGCATTTAATTTGGAGAGTTTATTGGGTCTTTATTAGTCCTTTTTGTAACTCCCAAATCGGCTCTACCTATTAAGAGCAAGAAATTTTCATGATATGTAATATATTGAACTGATCTTGGCGTGAACAAGGGTGAATAGCCGCTAAGGAAAAATCCTGATTGTCGTTCTGAGAAACCGGCCCTATTCCTCTTCCCTGTTTTGGCATTGTGCAGAGCAGATTGGCTCTTTGGGAGAGTAGATCGCCAAAGGCGTTCACGGATCGTCACCGCCGGCTGCGCTTCCATTTCTTCGTTTGCTCCTTTTGGATCATCACTGCCGGCAAGGATTTTCAACAGCACGGGAGAGGAATTGCTGGACTCATCTTCTCCAGCCAATAGGCGTTTTCAGGAAGCCCTAGAACACTGGGATTGATTCTCTTCTTCATAGCAAAACTGCCAGAGCCACTCCTATTGAAGTTTCTTGGTTTTGGGACACTAAAAGAAGACAACCGCCATTTTTGCTCTCGGTTGTGACATGTGGCAGTGCTGAATCTGCATCAGGTAAGTCCTGAATACTGATAGTGTTTCATTAGATAAAAACGTATTTATATAGATTCCTAGATCTGCATCGAGGATCACCTTACTCAGATCCAAAGTTCCTAAGTGAAAATGTGTAGATTTAAATTCTGATTTTGTGAACTATCACATTCGGAAGAAATTTATATCTACATACAATCCAACATATTATTTCACTTTTACTACCACCATAAAACCACTGCATCAGATCTCAGGAAGTGGACAAAGCTTAACAAATACCCTTTTTTGTGTGTGCTAATTTTTTCTAAGTGCAGAGGATAAGGTCTCAAAAAATCTTGGACAAGTATTGTATGTTAGTGGGATACGCCAACGTCACGGAGTACATAAGGAAAAATACACCAAGGTTATTGGGTATGACTGCTACCATGAAGTACGAGCTTGAATTCAAAAACGGTATGAATTAATCCGCACTTCATTTACCGTTTATTTTAGCTTGTTTAATTTTTGTGTACTTAACTTAGGAAAATAATTATTGTGTTGTGCTTCAATTGAGATTAATAGTGTTTAGTTGAACGATCCTATAGGTTTATGTGTCGTTGCGTTTGTCAGAAAATTTTGATAATATTAATTCTCGTAGCGACACATACACCTATATTCACAGACACCGCCACCACCGCTGACGCCTCTCTCTTCACCGCCGCCTACGCCGCCGCTGTCGTCGTAACCGCCGCCAACGCCTACCGCAAGTCATACGCGATGACACCTACCACACATCCTCGCTTCTGACCACTGTGGCACTGTGAGAGCTCCAGATTTATTTGCGTCGGACATTCTCGCTTATTTTCAGCTCCTTTGATCTGAAGTAAACCGTATATTTAAACATTTCTTTTCGTATTTCTCATTTTCATCATTTGTTTTCGTATTACTCCAGCGAAGAAAAAGAATATTGAAAAGTTGCACCAATCATTAAAAAAAAAATTATGCGATGAATTTGAAACTTTTGTAATGCGTTAAATTTTATAATATTTTGGTAAAATACTTGTTCAGATTTTGCGAATTTTTTTTTTAAAAAATTTAAATTGATTTGCACGTAATAATTTATTTTGCATATATAAATTTTTAATTTGCTCGCAAAATTAATTTGCACCTATTCAAAATTGATTTGCCTATATCAATCCCCTAAAATAATTTCAAAAGTTTTTTGTGAAGCACGCGTCAAGTATGAGCTCCATCTGTCCTGGGATGATTCGCTGTTACAAGCAGGTCAACTACTCTCGTGACTCGTCAATCACTTTTGTAGCTATATATATATATTTAATATAAAAAATATATGACTGTTCTTTAATATTTATTGCATTATTAAGCATTATGTCATTAATGATCCACGTCAGCGACCCATTTCGGACGGGCTCGCCGACGGCTGGAAACAATTGCCGGCCAATGCTTTCAACCATGAATTAGTCATTTTATCATTACTTTATGAAGATTCGTGAGAAGGTTTCCATATTAATGTTTTCATTAATTATTATTATTACTATGCTTAATTACTATTATTTTGTTTAGCCATCCAAAGTGATTTCTAATAATTAATGGTAAAAGTTATTGTTTGGCCATATACATACGAGATCTCGATCCTAGAGTACAATAAAGCTCTATTCGGGAATTTTTTTTGGTGATTGTTATCCGCACTGCAGTTTTGGTTATTCGCAAATATTTTTTTCCTAATTTTTCGTGTCTTTTGGAAATACGTCTTGTGCATGCATTTTCAGGAAAAGTGTTCAACATCAAAGTTGTAGATCTCGATGAGATCTACAACTTTGATGTTGAACACTTTTCCTGAAAATGCATGTACAAGACGTACTTTGGAAATACACCCAGATTTCGCGCCTTTTAGAAATACGTCTTGTACATGCATTTTCAGGAAAAGTGTTCAACACGAAAGTTGTAGATCTCGATGAGATCTACAACTTTGGTGTTGAACACTTTTCGTAAAAATGCATGTACAAGACGTATTTCTAAAAGGCGCGAAAAATTGGGAAAAAAAAGTGTGGATAACCAAAACTGTAGTGCGGATAACACTCACCTTTTTTTTAATGCGCTACCCGCACGCGGTGTGGGGAAAAGATGAGTCATCCATCATGCTTTGTATTTAGTGCATCCATATTATTTTTTCTATTTTATTTAGATGACTGTTATTAGCACTGCACTTTTGGATATTCGCACTTTATTTACTCTTAATTTTTCGCGCCTTTTGAAAATACTCCTTGTACATGCATTTTTAGGAAAAGTGTTCAACACGAAAGTTGTAGATCTAGACGAGATCTACAACTTTCGTGTTGAACACTTTTCCTAAAAATGCATGTACAAAGAGTATTTTCAAAAGGCGCGAAATCTGAGCGTATTTCTAGAAATACGCTTTATACATGCATTTTTAGGAAAAGTGTTCAACACGAAAGTTGTAGATCTCGTCGAGATCTACAACTTTCGTGTTGAACATTTTTCCTAAAAATGCATGTACAAGAAGTATTTTCAAAAGGCGCAGAAAATTAAGAGTAAATAAAGTGCGAATATCCAAAAGTGCAGTGCTAATAACAATCACCTTTATTTATCTTGTTTTTGCCTATCCTTGGATTGCTCAATGAATGTCTTGGATTCTACCCGCACGGGGGGCTGCAAACGATACACGTACATAAATATTGCTCCTATTTGGGAGAGCTTCTCCCCTTGGGTGCGATAGCAACGAATCGTCATCGTCGGGAGTTTGGACCGTTTGTTTATCCTCCTTCCCCGTCATTTTCCACCGCCAACCCTTACGAATGGGGAAATATCGTTGTTCTCAGCCTCAGCCCCCTACGAACGGCAAAATACCGCCGTTCTCAGCCATCGCCCCTACCTCCAAACCAAAACTTGGACGCAGTTCATCTCTCTTCCTACCACTGTTGGAGTCTCAAATAGAGCCTTCCACTGTTGTGGGTCACCCGGTTTTTTCCTGGTACGGAGAACTGGGCCGCCTTAGTTCGGAATTGGATCGGGCGCGCAAAAAGTAAAAAAAAAAACAACAGTAAATGACAAAAGTTTTTTTTGATGTGAAAAACCCGGAAATATATGATGAAAAATTACGTGGCCGGATCTATACTGTCCAAAATTCACTATATTGTTGGAGTTTATAAGAGTTTTGGATGATTCCTAGTAGGGTAACAGACCACCTCTTCGTTACAAGCAAAAAAATACAAAAATGACGAAAAAAAACTAAGTTCCCGGAGTCTCGATGGAAGCGCTCCGGCTAGGGAAATTGCCAAGTCCACGGAACCTCAATGGAAGCGTTCTGGCTGAGAAAAATCTCTAAATCTGCAGAGCCTCGAGATGAAAGCGCTCATGCTGAAGCGGAGCCTTAGTGGGAGCGCTCCCATGAAGAAAAACGTCGTGTATTGGAAGCATGATGGAACCTTTGCATTAGGAGGGGAGCGAAGCGAATTTCTAAGAGAAGAATCTGCCTAAGTCCACGACCACGTTGGAAAACCTCAGAACTTTTTCTAGCCTCTGAAGTTTCTTGTTCTCAAATGAAGACCTGATGACCTATTTATAGTTTTCTGAAGGAATATGCCAATAATTGCACCAGAGCGAAATTTGTGCTGACAAATGACGTCGCTCCATTTTGATCACATGGATCACCAAATTTAGCAAAATGTCAAAAGTACCCTCCTGACAGTCCTGGCGGCCCGGGCAGGTTGTTCGACAAAGGCGGCGGTGGATGACAGCGGGAGGCGGCAACGACCGCCACCGGCGCGCGCGCGCTCTCGCAGATCGCACGCACAGGCCAGCCAGGTGCCCAAGCGTAGGCTATGCCTGCATGAGTTGGTCGGCCGCGCGCACCAGCGCGGGCCGATCGTGCGCATGCAGGGGCGTTGTCAACGCGCATGCGCGGGCGGGCGGCTTGCGCGCCGCCCGCGTGCGTGTGCTCTTTGTACGGGTGCGTGTTTGCCTTTGCCCTCTTCTCGAGTGTTTTCGAGCCTTGGGGTGAGCAGCTTTTTGCGTGCAACTTGTCCGATCGAGTTGGTTTTGTTAGGGCACTTGAAGCATCCCGGGCGGTGGTCAAATTGGAACTACCTCCCCGTTGCTCATAGCTTGGGTTTTTTAGGCAAACCCTAGGTTTAATACGGGTATTGGATATTCAGGTATCCGAACCAGACCCGTTAAGCATCCGAACCCGTTATGCACAAAAATATATATTGACGAACTCCTCCTATACTTGTGGTATATAATTTTTATGTTTCATAATGCAGGAAAGTGAAAAACACTAAAGCTTTATTTGGTTCAGTGGTGGTGGGAGCACCCAGTGGGTCGAAACCAGGCTTTGGGACCAGAGGGGGAGAGACGTTGCTCGAAACGGCGGCTTTTCCCGGTGGTTACTCCTTCCTGCGGGCACAAACAGAGCTAACGGAGATGACAGGTCATTTGGTTACCCACCGTCCGGCGGCGTTTGCTCCAAACGGCGTCTGAAAACATCAAACCAAATGCAACCTAAGTTTCAGACTTTAAACATTATCATAAAAGAAAGCATAATTGCACATAATAGAAATTTTGCATAAACAAAAAAAAAAACAAATATCCAAACATAAAAGTGCATCTCATGAATAAAAACCTGAAAACATAGAAAAAAATGGATCAAGCATGTAACAATTATACTCAGAGAATATCATCATCATCCATGTCAATGTCTACTTTCTCTCATCCATTTTCACTAGTGTCTACAATAAATTTCATGAGTTTAAACTTTATAAATTCATAAACATATGCAGTGACGTTTTAAAGTAAACTAGCTCTAACTAAATGATCTAAGAACTTGTAGCAGTAGTGAAGTGACGCAGTCAGCATCTCTATCCAGTCTAATTTGAACCAATCAAATTTTGATTTTAATATTAAATCAATTATTGTTATCTTACTCATTAATAATCACTATGTACTGTATCATTAAATGTGGAATGATATGACACACCATCACATGCAACATTATCAAGTATGGAATAATATGTTATGATCATTAATGTTAGATTAACCTTTACAAAGACTTTATATTCTCAGTTGAATAATTTTTGAATCAACTTACAATTAGAAAGATATTAAGTCATCAAATATGAATGACTAGCATATAAACATCTTGAGTTTTCATTAAAAAGTTATTTAGGATTTTCAACATGTTATTAGATGCTTGAATATTCTGATTATAGGTTCTTACTATCAAAACATAAACATGACAGGAAATTTTCATATTTCTATGAATTTTAATCTCATCTCCCCCGATGTTTTGATTGTGAGAACTTTATTTAAGCTTTTTGTCAAAGCATCTGCAATATTATTTTTTGACCTCACATTAATTATGGTCATAATTCCTTGAGAGAGGTCAGCCTAACTTGTTTCATCTTAATTAGTTGTCTTCTTTTTTTATTGAACAAAGTATTCGTAGCAATCATTTTAGTAGCCATATTGTCGCAATAAACTGCAATAGAACTCAGTGTTAGGCTCGTCAGTGGAATATTCATCACCAAATCTGTTAACCCCAAAATCGGCAATCCTCTCCAAGGTACCCATTTTTTCTTCTCCTACAGGTTCCCACCAGCAAGGAGCAGGATACCCATGATGTCCACCAAGTTCGCGCAAGTCGGACTGTCGAGCCCAAAAATCAAGGATGGATGCTCCGCCAGCCGCTTGCCAGGAGCGACCTCCGCTCGCCTCCGCGGGCCGCCCGCAAGGGGGCGGCCTGGCCCAGCCGGGCGGACTCCACCCGGAGTCCGCCCAGGCCGCCCGCTAGGGGGCGGCCTGGCCCAGCCGGGCGGACTCCTCCCGGAGTCCGCCCAGGCCGCCCGCAAGGGGGCGGCCTGGCCCAGCCGGGCGGACTCCACCCGGAGTCCGCCCAGGCCGCCCGCTAGGGGGCGGCCTGGCCCAGCCGGGCGGACTCCACCCGGAGTCCGCCCAGGCCGCCCACTAGGGGGCGGCCTGGCCCAGCCGGGCGGACTCCTCCCGGAGTCCGCCCAGGCGGGGCCTGGCCCAGCCGGGCGGACTCCTCCCGGAGTCCGCCCAGGCCGCCCGCAAGGGGGCGGCCTGGCCCAGCCGGGCGGACTCCTCCCGGAGTCCGCCCAGGCCGCCCGCAAGGGGGCGGCCTGGCCCAGCCAGGCGGACTCCACCCGGAGTCCGCCCAGGCCGCCCGTAAGGGGGCGGCCTGGCCCAGCCGGGCGGACTCCTCCCGGAGTCCGCCCAGGCCGCCCGCAAGGGGGCGGCCTGGCCCAGCCGGGCGGACTCCTCCCGGAGTCCGCCCAGGCCGCCCGCAAGGGGGCGGCCTGGCCCAGCCGGGCGGACTCCTCCCGGAGTCCGCCCAGGCCGCCCGCAAGGGGGCGGCCTGGCCCAGCCGGGCGGACTCCACCCGGAGTCCGCCCAGGCCGCCCGCAAGGGGGCGGCCTGGCCCAGCCGGGCGGACTCCTCCCGGAGTCCGCCCAGGCCGCCCGCAAGGGGGCGGCCTGGCCCAGCCGGGCGGACTCCACCCGAAGTCCGCCCAGGCCGCCCGCTAGGGGGCGGCCTCCGCTCTGGCAAGGGAGGACTCCTCCTGGAGTCCCCCCAATTAGCCGGAGTTGCCTGCTCCAGATCCGCCTGCTTGCTCCTCAGGTCGCGCAGCTTGCCTGCCCTCTCCTAGCCGCCGACAGGAAGACTGCCCCAGCAGAGGAAGGTCCAGTCCGCGGAGTCCGCCGAGGTCGTCGACCTCATCTTCTCAGTCCGCCGAGGTCGCCGAGGTCATCAAGGATGACGTCACTGGACCAGATTCTCCCCGGGCCTATAAATACCCCCCAAGACCTCTCATTCAAGGGGATAAGGAGGAGAACTGCAACCTTGATCAAAGGCTGCGGACTCAGTTTTCTCAGTCCGTCAAGGTTGATCAAGCAAGGTCGGCGGACTCAAATCTCCAGTCCGCCCAGGTCGTCAAGGGCTGTGGACTTAGTTTTTTCTGCTCTCAGCAGCTTGCGCAGTCTCCGCAGCCTCCGATTTCCAGTTCTCCCAGGTCGTCAGGAATTGTGGACTTAGCTTTTTCTGCCACCAGCAGGCAGCTTGGGCAGCGTCTGCAGCTTCAGTTCTCCAGTCCTCTGCAGCCTCTTTTACTTAGTTTTTGGCATCTCCTTCCTCAGCCGCCAGCTTCCCCCATTGTACCCTTTACTGCTCTTTATGTAATGGTACAATAGCAAGTTGTAACTCTTTTTGATTAAAGGAAAAGCCCGTCGCAAGAGTGGCATTCAAGCCGCGGCGGGCGAAGTCTGCTGTTGCCGCTGCTAGCGGCCTCCTCCTTTCTTCTCTCCTCTCTCGGCATCAACCTGCAAAGCTAACCATTCAGGTAGCTGTCTGCTCGACAGTACCAGATCAAGCTCCCTCTCTGCTCAAGCAAGCTCTTTCTCTCTGCTCGAGCAAGCCTTCTCCTCTATCCCCGCGACCCTTCTTCCTTCATCCTTAGCTTGTGAGATCGAACACCCGTTAACTGGTTGGAACCGCATTTCGCGCATCAACAAAATCTCTTATTTACTCTACTTCTTCTCTTGCTGAAGCTAGAGCGTAGAGTTCGGATTTCATAGAAGAAAGTGTAATACATGATTGCATCTTGGACATTCAAGCTACAACTGCTCCTCCTAGTGTAAAGATAAATCAACTAGTGCACTTGCTGTCGTTTATTTTTGAGCATCATGAATTCATGATGTATCAAAATATCCTTCAAGAACTAGAGAATGACCATTGTAACATTAAACATACATTTGATTATGCTTTAAGTATATCGTTAGCATATCGAGTGTATTCCAAGGGACTTGGCTAGAATTACCTGTGAATATGTTTAACAAGCCTACCATAAAGGCTATGTCAGGTCTGGCGTAAACCATAACATACATGAGACTACCAATCAGTTTAGCATAGTCTAACTATCTAACCGTAGCTCTTTCATTGGGCTTTAAGTAGTTATTGTAGTCATATGATATCTCTACTATTTTACTTTCACTGTATCCCCATGTATCCAACATGAATTTTATGTAGTGGCTTTGACTTAAGGAAATGCCATTTTTCTCAAAGCTCACTTGCATGTCTAGTATATTTTCAGTTACACATAGGTCTTTAATGCTATATTCTTTTATTAGACCCGACTTTACATCATCTACTTCAGATTGATTAAATCCTAGAAGTAGCATATCATCTACACACAAGCATACTATAACGACTTTATTTGATTCATGACGTAAGTAAAGATATTTATCAGAGAGACTCGACATGAATCTTGTGTTATTTACACTATACTCAAATTTTTCATGTCATAAATTAGGTGCCTGTTTTAGTTCGTATAAATATTTTAATAACTTTCATACCTTATTTTTTTGACCTTTTACAATGAAGTCTTCAGATTGGCTCATGTATATCTTTTCGGTTTGATCTTCATTTTAGAATGCAATTTTAACATCTATTTGATGAACAAAAAAGTTCTCAATAGATGCAATGATAAGAACGATTCTAATGATTACTAGGTGACACACTGGTGAGTATACATCAAAATAATCTACTCAATTAACTTATGTGAAACCTTTAGCCATCAAGCATGTTTTATACTTAGCAATGCTACTATCATGATTTAATTTATTTTTCAGAACTCACTTACACATTATTGTTTTAGCTCATTTTATCTTATCAACTAAAATCCAAGTGTTGTTCTTAAGCAGAGAGTTCATCTTTTCATCACTTGCTTCTTTTTAGAGTAGTGAATCTCTTGATCTCATCGCTTTCTTATAAGTGGATGGATCAGCCTCAATGTGCTAAATGACAAAATCACTATCAAAGGTTCTTGGAGTTCTCTCTCTCACAAAATCCTCCTGAACTTTAAGTTACTATTATCTACTAGGACTGAATAGGAAGTGATCGGTACTGATTTACGATCTTCTTCAGTAATAGTTGATTGCATACCTGAGAGTGATATGTTCTTATCATTAAGGAATTTATCTTCAAATAATATCACATCCCTAGATTCTATAATTATATTATTAGAAATGTCTAAGAATCTATCTATAACACAATCCTCAACACAACCTCAATAGACACATGTATTAGTTCTAGGTCCAACTTTAGACCTTCTTGGGTCGAAAACCTTTACATAGGTTATATAGCCCCAAGTCTTAAGTCTACTAATGGTTGGGGGTCTCTTAAACCAAAACTCACAGGGTGTAACCTCTAACTTAGCACGAGTGACTTTATTTAGAATATGGTTTGTAGTTAAAACTGCTTCTCCCCAATAAGCAGTATGCATGTCAGCAGTCAGGAGCATGAAGTTTTATATTTTTGTTAATATTCTATTCTTTTGCTTAACTATACCATTTGATTGTGGTGAGAAAGAAACAGTGATTTCTACTATGATTCCTAAAGAGGTAAGAAAACACTTGAACTCACTGAAAATGTATTCTCCTCCTCTATCACTTCTAAACCTTTTGATTTTATATCAAATTGGATTTCTACCCTGGTTTTGAAAAGCTAAAACTTTTCAGACGTTTCATCTTTAGTTTTAAGGAGGTAAATGTGATAGAACCAAGAGTAATCATCTATAAAGATAATCATATACTTCCTACCCCTCTGGTGATAACTTTTAAAGTCACAGATTTCTAAATGTATTAGCTCTAGGAGAGTTGTGATCCTAGTAACCGCACTAAAAGGTTTCCTAGTGATCTTAGTTTGAGCACACACTTCATAATTTTCAAGTTTGGTTTTAGTTTCTAATGTGAACAGACGAGTTCTAGCTATTTGTAACATTATTGAACTATTTTATTTGCTAGACTTAGTCAGTACATTCTATTTTGAGCGTATGCACATTCAAAATAATATGAGTTAACTAACAACATTACTCTACCGCTATAAAAATTAAAATGACATACAAACATCACAAATTAAACTAATAGATACTAAATTAGCAGCTAGTGCAAAAATAAATTAATATTTTCTAAAATTTTAATTTTTACCTGAGAAGAGGATCAAGGTAACATTCCCAGTAACTTCGATCTCTCATCCATTGCAGTTCTTCACATTTTCCATAACTACTGTGACCTTAGTTAAATAATTTTTTTATCATTAATCACATGACAGGTAACAATGTTGTCAAGCCACCACTCAAAAGATCAACATATTAACAGTATTATGTGAGACTTTCTCTTTCTTCTTTAGCATTTTCATTTCAAACTTGAAGGTATTCTTAGGAGACAGCTTTCTTAAGGTCATTGTAAGATGAGAATTCGGAGAATTCAGAAAGTAATCTCTGCAAAAATTCTTGTCAAAACTTCTTCCCTCAAACCAACAAAAATTTATTATTATGAGGGAATTAGCTCTTAACTTCATGAACAAAATCAGGGTTAAGCTTTGTAAATGACAAACCAAAGAACAATCCTCCAAAATTATTTTGCAATGTCCTCTTGACTATTGTTGCGGGATCGTTGTCGTTGTTCTCAATGAAGAGCGGAATAAGAGAACATGAATTGACGTGGGCTCGATTGAACTGTGATTTGTCGCGAATATCCAAAATGGTGTACCCCTTTTCATCAACAAGCCTTTTTGCTTCCTTTCCATTCAAAAATCTCACTTTAGCTCTGATCACAGGAGTTCTCTTCCGGCCAGCAAGATTTTTCGCTAGCGGTACTCAAAAGCCATGTAATTAAACTAGCCCTGGAACATGAAGGAAAAATGGCCGCTGAGAATCCAAGAACTGCCATTTTGTGTGCAGGGATTTTCAACAGTTTCTACCAACGATGAGGTGGAGCCTGTCCTTCTCTTTTTCAACAACAAAGACAGGAACGCAACCGGCCGGAACCCCGGCGAGATGCGATTGAGAGCGTAGACGGGGCAGAACCCTTGCGGTCGGCGACATGAATTGTGAGCGGCGGGTCGCGGGAAGATCGAGAGCGGGGGTTCTCATTTTTCCTTTTTCCTGTTTTTTTTTTCGATCGAGACAGTCGCAACCCAAAAAATCCCAGGAAAACAGATGGGAATGAGGGATTTTTGGCACTTTGCATCCTTGAAAAGCCTTAATAGAGCACATTGCATCCTTTAGTCATTTAAATATTAATTTTTCATTTAATAAATTTTGCATTTAAAAGAGGAAAGGGTATTTTGGTCCCCTCGTTTCTGTTCATGGCGTTTTGTGTTGTCTGTTCCGCCCGTAGGGATGAAGCTACACATTAATTTATTTCCAACTCCACCTGCTCCATCTCCGCGTACTTTAGTTCGATTCCGACGATCATTCACGACGAGATCCCGACGGCTCACCGTCGATCGAACACGCGGGTGTCGCCGGCCTCTATCCCGGAGGATCCTTTTCCATGAAGATCGCCGGAACTTCGCTTGAGCAGCAATGAGTAGATCCAGGAGTAGGTGAGATCTATTCCCTATCTTATTCCCACTCCCATTCCTCACTCTGCCGGCCGCCGACGCTTTCTTCTATTCTAATCGATCCTATTCCAGAGCTTGTAGGCTAGTATCCTTCATTCTATTGTTATTGGTGGCAGATAATTGAAATTGGATTTCCCGTTTGTATGCTATTCGAGGTAACATGAAGCAGGAAAAGTTATTTCTATTGAAACTATTTGTGTATTTGTTCTCTAATGTTAGCGGTTTCAAATTGTAGGTCCTCTCAATATAATTGTTGGACCTAGAAGCCACTTCTTATTTCGTCATGCGACCAGGTTTCCCCCAAGGAAGGCGCATAGTACCCTTCCTTCGATGTGGACATCATTTTTTATGTATTTTAGTGGATCTCGTAGACATTTTTTATGAAACCGAAGTTAACCATACAAATGTTTGATGTATTCCATGATGATCGAGGGGTGAATTGTCTGCGTTGTTGTGTGTTGATGATAAAATGACAAACGTTTGACTTCTTCAAGTTAATTAGTTGACAATGTTCGTGTGGGTTGTATTTAGTGAATTGGGTGAATCGCGACCTCAATCTTTTACGTTCAACTTGTGATATATAGTTCTGACGTGTGCAAGGATCTTGTTCTCATTGGGTGGATCTATGCTATACGGAGCATATGGAATCGTTTAGATTTTCAAAAACAGCTTTAATTAGACTAATTTAATTATGTACAATTGTCTCGTTCAGAATTTCAGTGACATCGCGGTTCATGATATAGCTTAGGGATATGCATGATATTGGAACCTATTTTATTAATTAACTTTAAATTGTTATTTATAAATGATATTTATATGCGGATATAATTATACCCAAGCCATTCTATAACGATTGGAGCCATTCTATAACGATTGGAGTCATTCATTTGAATCATTTGGATCAGCTGCAAATTGAATTCGACATATATTTAAATTCATCAAAAAAAATTACTAAAACAAGATCAATTCAAATAAATAGGATCATTTGGACAGTGAAAATCAATAGTAAAAATTTGTCCATATTCAAAAATTAAATTACTTGAACATATAATATAATACATTAGTCTAAACAACAATAAAATCTCTAAATGTTGTCTCTTATGCTCTTCTTAGTCGATTTCATCTCAAACACCTTCCCCACCTAAACATCTTCCTCACCTATTAAACAACCAAACAGTAGAGAATGAGTGTAATATAAAAAATGGTTAATGAAAAGAGTGAGATAATTCTAACCTTGATGAAATGACGGAATTACTGATTCTTGTGTTGCAATATAATCGATCTGTCGTTGCACTCTTCTTCTTTACCTGCATTAATGTAATAAAATACAATTATTTATAAATAGATAGTGATAAATTAAAGTTAATAATTGAAGTTCTACGTACTGGTAATTTTAATTTGACAGTTATTGTTGTTTGCTCTGAACTCTTTGAAGATTGACCACAACTTTTCTTGTTATGCTCAGTCACTATACAGTTGGAGCACGCGTACTTTATACCGGATCTTTTTAAGCCATATTTTTTATTACTCAACTCATTTGGGTCCTTCCTTCTTGCTTGCATCGAAGGTCATCCAGCCTTCTTGGGTTTAACATTCCATGGTACCACAATATTTTGATTAGCACATGGCCACTCCCTTTGTCCTTTAATAGGATTCAATAAATGTTCATATGCTTTCAAGAAGGTGCTTTTCTTGTACCAAAAATCTATCTAGTCTTCAACCTTTTGTCTTTTGTAGAAAATACATGCTATTGCATGGACGTATGGAATTCCACTTAGTTCCCACCTTTTGCAAGTGCAACTTTCTGTTGATAATTCAACATTCCATTTATCCTAGGCCCATCCTTTTACCTTAAATTTTTCATTGCCATTCCTTTCTAAAATATAGTCATGAACTCCTTTTTTGTTGTTCTCCACTATTTTTTGGATGTTGGGACAAATATCTCCACTTGTTCTCAACATCCTATCTCTTTGTGTATATATTCTTCTCATCATAATTATTCTTATTATCTCAAACATTGTTATAATGGGTTTGCCTCTTGCCTTTAAGATCACGTTGTTGAAATATTCACAAAAATTGTTAAGGAACATATCACACTTCGGCCATGTGCTAAAATGCGACCTTGCCCAAATTTTGGGGTCTCTTTCCCTTACCCAATTGTAAGCCTTTATGTTGCATGCTCTCAGCTTTTCTATTTCATAATTAAAATCAACAACTCTACTAGCAGATGCAGCTCTCCACAATAAATTTTTCAATTGTAATCCTTTATGTTTTTGCTTAAAATTACAATACATATGTCTAAGACAAAATCTATGCTCTGCATTTGGAAGTAATTCTTCAACTGCACGTATGAGACCTTTTTGTTTATCAGACATGATAGTCCACACATAATTATTAACAACATTCAAATCTTGTAGTAGAAGACAAATAAACCATTCCCATGACTTTCTATTTTCCCATCTTACCATGGCATATCTGATTGGATACATACCGTTGTTCCCATCAACACCGACTGCACATAGTAAAACACCTCCAGTTAAGGTCTTTAGGTGTGTTCCATAAAGTCCAATAATGGGTCGACAACCTGCAAGAAAACCCATCTTCAAAGCACTCCAACATATATATAATCTCTTAAAAATACTCGCTCCAGAATCCAAATTTTGTTTACAATGGACTTTCATTGTCGTGTTAGGATTTGCACAACGTCGTCACAGTAATCTCATAAGCTAGCATATTGATCAACCTCTGTGCCATGAATTATCTTATTAGCTTGCTTTTTGGCTCTATACATTTTCCAGATGGAGAGAGATGTTTTATTTTCCATTTGCATAAGCTCTTGCATCGAAGTAACCGACCACTCAGGGTTACTCCTAAGGTGGTTTTGATATTTATTTGCAAGATACTCTGAGGTACGATACAATGCTTAGAGCTTGCAGCTCTACAGCACGTGTGTTCTCCTTTATGGTCATCACTTGAAAACTATTATCACTTCGGGATATAAAGGAGGCGTACATTATCCAACCACATTCACAAGCGATCTGAATTTTATCACTACAGTTTTTTGTAAATATGATTGGTTTTCCTTGCATATTAGAGTATGTTCTAACTGCTGCTCTAAATTCTTCAACTGTATTGAAACACAACCTCACCTCAAATTCAAAATTTGATTCGTCTACATTTCCTTGATAAATTTGATACCGTGATGATTTGTTCTTGGTGGAGTTAGAGGTTTTTTGACCTTTTCCATTAGAGTATTCCACCATTTGATTATGTTCATGCCTATGCACTTCTGTTGGCTCCTTCAACCCAGCCCATTCAATAGCTTCATCAACATTTTCATCGTACTCTACATCATCGTTCTCAAAATCATCATCTAGAAAGTCATCACTAAAAGTGGAATCATTCTCATATGTCTCATCTTCGTTGCTAAATGATTCGCTATTATTCCCAATCTCAAATATATTTTGGCGCTACGTATCAAAGTTACTTTGAAATTCATTAATTTCAACGTAACATCCACTTCTCTTTCAGTGTTCATATGTCTAAAAAGATTTTTAACAACTTCATCTGTTGCTAATAAAATCATATTATTGCAATTTTCTTGACCACTTAAACTGCAAAAAAAATCTAATCCATCCCAAGTGACCAAGAAGTGCAGCCATTTCGTGTAAACTATTCAACAATAAAACACTGTAATCACAATAGTTAAAACAATTGATCACATCAGGCTTATATGATATTTTAGTAGAACCATAAAAAGAGCCTGAATGGTGCATTCTAACGGTGAACAATGAAGTGACTTGTGGCATGCACATTGGCCTCTCTCTAGCCTTTTGATCTCTCAAGATCCACAACATTCTGATGGATAAATTCATTTGTAGAAATATAGGAGAAATTAAAATCAATTGCATAAAGAAATAAATTGATAAAACTACAGCATCATCAACATAGACCGAATAAAAAGATTGCAGTGACTCGATTAATAAAAAATATTCATGTGATAATGTTACGGGATATCAACCTAATTTCATAAGAAGGATGTGTTTTCATGTGACAGGATAAAAAGATTGCAGTGACGGGATCACGATATTCATGTGACTCGATTAATCAAATGTCATATGAAGAATATATTTTCCCCAATTTGAACCTGTGAAAATGTTATGAGATATCAACCAAATTTCTACAAAAAAAATTGCAAACCATGTCACAAGAGTGAAGAGATCTACTGTAGCAATATACCTCGCGATTAGCTCGAAGATTGCAGCCGGAGAGCACAACAGCCGGAGAGCGCAACAACAGTCGGAGAGCGCAGAAGCAGACGGAGAGCGCAGCAGCAGCCAGAGAGCGCAACAATAGTCGGAGATCGAGCACAGCATCACCAGTACACCTCACGACGAGAATGCACCAGGAAGAGGACGGTAGAGTTGTCCCTGAAGGATCTCTCGTCGGAGAGTTGTCTCCTGATGGATCGCTCGTCGGAAAGTTTTCGCAGGAGCTGTTCGCGGATGTGCACAGTGACGGCGAATTAAAGTGAAGTATCGCGGATGTGCACAGTGAGATTAGGATTTTGTGGAGCCCTAATTTACTTCCAAACTGCCCCTCAAATAATAGAATAAATAGTCAGAAATTATTATTTGGATGAGATAAATAAAATGAAGGTGCAAAGTGCCTATAATAGTAGAATTGTGGGGTTAAGTGCCGAGATTTGAATTGTGGGGTGCAAAGTGCCAAGGATCCCTAATTAAGGGGTGCAATGTGCCAAAAATTCGGGAATAGGAGCCCGACGGCGGCCGATTTATTGCAGGCGGCTGCGGGATCTACTTTCCTACTTTATTGGTCAAGAGCATCGGGACTGGGAACTCCTGCAAGCGGCGGCATGCCCCTCCTCTCTTTTTTCTTTCCGATTGAGCAGTGGCGGGAACTTCTTCTCCATCGGCGCAGGATCACAGAAAATAACGACCGAAAAAACTCTCTTTAGGCGGCGGGATGATTTCCTCCTCCCGAATCCGACACCAACGGCGGGATCGTTATTCCTTTCGATAGGAGCGGCGGAAAAATTCCAGTGAACCAGAAAAACGAGAGCGGAAAAATCAGAGCGGTTAGGGCGTTACTTCGAGATTGTTAGGTCGCTCGAAACATCTCAGATGGTTGTTAAAGTGTAATTACCTCCATGTTGCCCCCAGTTTGTGTTTTATAGGCAAACCTCATATTTAATACGGGTATCAGATATCCCGGTATCCAAATCAGGCTCGTTAAACCTCTGAACTCGTTATGTACCCAAATATACATTAACGGTTTTCCCCATATTTCCTCTGTCCAAATCTTTCATATTTGACTCAGAAATTTCAAAGGAAACCCGCCAACACTTAATATTAGTCTCAACCTCTACTAAATAAAAGGGTAAAATAATAATATTTTTTTTCATAAAACAATGATAATATTCAGAAATCTACTTGAATATTTTTGTCTGCACACGTGGAATTGCGTCTGCTTGTATTGAAATAAAGATTCGTCCACGCATTCATCAAACCCTTGAATTTTTGGTTGTAGAAGCACTTATTTTATTCACTGCAGTACTGCACGGCCATTTTATTTGTTTTTAATTAATAATAATAATTTTTTTGGACAATTTATGATAGCTTCATAAATGTTATTTATTATGTCATTGGAGTTTTGTCGGGTTGTTTAGATGCTTCGAGTGAGGGGGATGGAACCACAATATAAATGAAGAGGGAAAGTAGGACATTTTAAACCATATAATATGGTAGGTGAATAGTTTTTACTTTCGGCACATTATAGATACATACTTAAGCTCCGTTTGGGGGGACTTATTTTCACCGGTCAAACGGTTACGACCGCATGAACCGGACCTTATTTATAAGTCCCCCCAAACGGAGCCTAAGTATGTATCTATAATGAGCCTAAGTCTCCGTTTGAGGGGACTTATTTTCACCGGCCAAGCGGTTTCGACCGCATGAATCAGTTCTTAATTAAGGTCCGATTCATGCGGTCATAATCGCTTGGCCGGTGAAAAAAAATCCCCCTAAAGAGAGCCTTACTATAAATTTGATTAATGTTTTAATAATATTTTTTAAAACATGTCTTTTGATGGTTGATGGAGATTTGTAAACGGAGCATATTATGTGTCCGATATTGGTTGCCTTGGGGAAAAAATGTCTTTAACGACCGCTCAATGATGAAGCGAAGAATATTTGCTATATGAAAAGTGACAATTAATAATTGGGAAGACATGTTGTGTGGCTCATTATAGAGGCAGTGACTCTGATTTAGCGGATTGGAACAATCACTCTAGAATATATATATTCTATATCATTATATTTAGTTTCATACTCCCTGCAACCCAAGGTCGGATATCTAAGTCTTTATTTCCATACATTGTTTTGCTAACTATTCCATAGATCAAGTTGTTGCAGCCAAATTCAACGTCCCAGTCGGACCGGAGTAACTTGGGCTGTCTTAGCTCATCGAGCGGTCGAACGCGCACACAATTAACGAGAGAATAAATGTACACACGATGTTTTGACGTAGATAACCCCCACTACTGGGTAAAAACCACGCGATCGGGTTTGTGCCGATCGAAATCCACTATCTGCTTGCGGTTACAACTTGTTTGAAGAATCGAGGGCGACATACCTCTCCACGTTACACTTTGTGGGCGAGAGAGAGAGAGAGAGAGAGAGAGAGAGAGAGAGAGAGAGAGAGAGAGAGAGAGAGAGAGAGAGAGAGAGAGAGAGAGAGAGAGAGATTTTTGAGCTCACGACGGGTAACAGGTTGCTCCGTGTGAGGATAGCTGCTTTGGCGATGCGCACGAACGAGCACTGGCTGTAGTATGACTTTCCTTCTTGCCGCACACTTGTGGACTTAGAGGCGAATTTCTGGTGAAGATGAGGTGGCTCAAAGCTGGCTCGTAGAAGGAATCTGACAGAGCTCTGGTCTGAGAAGGAAAAGAGCAGAGGAGAGAAAGATGATAAATGAAGAGGTCTGAGGGTCTTTTTATAACCTCTAGGAGATGGTTACGGTGGTTATGTGGCTATCCGCACACCGTAACTACCAATATTATAATTTCAAATATAGTGTTATGCGAATATTATTTGCATGATATTGTGCTAAATGCAAACCCACTATTTAATTAATGGGATCCCCCCATTAACCATGGCGGTTAGTGGGTGGTTACACACGAGATGGACGGCGACAATTTTGGTGAGACGATCAGAAGGCAGGGAAGGCACCCAAGGAGGGCAAGAGAGCCGACTGACTACCACCTCGTGGGTGGCCGGCCCTAGCAAAGGCGGCGGGCCGCCGACGCGGGTCCGGCCGGGGGCGCGGTCGGCAGGCCACACCCTGGAGGCACTCCGGGCACGACCCCGATGCCGGTCGCAAGGCGCGGCCCCGACCGGCCGGAGCCAGCCCGAGAGGGGGCAGCCGGCCATTCCTACCCAAATAAGTGGCAGGGCGCGGCCGGCCGTTCCCGGCACCCTCCGCAGTGGTCGCGGGAGGGAAGGCTCCTCGCAGGCCGGAAACCGGGCCGGCCTGAGCTGGCCCACCGGCAACGGGAGAGAGGGGCTGACCCCCGGACGGTTCGGGGAAGACGATCCCGTGTGCGATTGCGAGCGACGATTGCGTGCGCGGCGGTTCCCTATGATCCCAACTTAGATGGTGGGATAATGGGGGAATGGGCTAATTACAACCCAAAATAAATTATAAATAGGTTTTGCCCCATCACATGTCATTCATGAATCCCTAATAATTCTTACCACTATGTGGCATATAACGATATTGTGTTGTGTTGTCTTAAGGGTCTCCCTATTATGTACAAAGCGACTTTGCCAGTCTTGATTTCTAGATGGGCGCCCAAGAAAGACCCTGCGGGTTGGGGATTAGAAATGGAGGGGATCTATTTGTCTATCTAATGGACAAGACATTCCTCAAAAAGATTTAAGGGTACAGTTTTTTTTTATTAAAAAAAATTTAAAATATTGGGGATTCTTAAACTCGTCGGATCAGCCCCAAAAAAATCTTGATCGTGAAATGGATCCCCTCCATTTCATTAGAAATGGAGAGGTGACAAAATGGAGAGGATCCCCTACTGTGGGTTGGAGTGTTCTTCCAATTGGATTTCTTAGTTGTCGTACTTGATCATCTTCATCTTCTATGGAACTTTCCTCGAAGTAAAAAACCCTTGATATGATTGTGTTTCACGATGCTTTTATTGGAATCAAATAATTGTTGAATTTGCTGAAGTGGAAGCGGACGGTCTGATTGGGTAGACCGCACAGACCGCAGATTTCGTCGCTGGTTAGGTGGCCTGGTGTTTGCGATAGTCGGGTTTTGGCTTTTGTTTTCTACTCCGCGGTCTGGTTCAGCAAGCACCCTAGGCTTGTAGCTGGCAGGTTCTCTGGCTTGCGTAGAGACAGGTGGTTAGCGTGGATAGCGGAGGCTAACCACACAGTTCCTTGTGTTCTGCTCACGCGACCTGGAGTCAGAGTTCCCTGGTGTGTGTTGACTTGGCCACTATGGTGCCAAAAGTCCATGGTGTTTCCTAGTTCCTGGAGACCGCTGGTTGCGCAGTCTGCTTTTAGAGTTCACGGAGACCGCTTATGTTGTCCGGTCTGGGTGTGGAGATCGGCAGGCCATCTAGCACGAATATGGCTCAGCTAGGCTTCGTGGTTGTCAGGTTGTTCAAGTCTACGCGGACTGAGGATGCTATCTGTAACACTTCCATCCATCACATGGAATATAATAGAGGGTACGACCGAGACCCCACACCATATTCCACAAACATGCAGCAGGATTATATATGAATATCAAAATACTACACGCATCCTAACTCAGAATATTTTGACGGGAGCTTCAGGGGTTAAGATTTGAACTCAAGTACATCAGTAATGTCCACTATATACACACAGGAATGCTTATTACAAAAATACACCAAAGTTACTATCGCCCAGCGATAGCCACTGTCACCCAACGACAGCCAACAGTAGTTTAAAACTGCTCTGGCCTTAAGAACTTACATTTACTCTTTACAAGGTGTAGATTACAGACATCGGCATGCAGACCAGCCACATATGAAAGTAATAAAACTTCGCTTGGCCTTCGAGGTCCGGTATAGCTTCGGGGCCATAGCCCGCTACTTCCTGCTTGTCTCTCCAGCACCTGCACAAGGACATTCCACCACAAGGGCGACAAACAAGGCAACGGTCAGTATTAAGCTGACCAATTTATAACGACCATACCCCTTTCCCGGGGCAGTGGTATTCTTTCCCTGCAGCATATACTTTATCACAAGCAGATATATCACAAGATATGCACTCACACACAGTTCAATATATCACAAACGAATGCCTCAATGGCCAAACGTTCCGTGCACTCAGGGCACATTTTTGGTGTACCTGTTGCCAGGGTATCACCACCGTTCAGAGGTTCCAGACATAACAATTAACTTTGATCATTTATAGTCTTTACGGCCCCCGGCCTGAGACTTTAGTCTTAATGGCGTACAGCCTAAGACTCTAATTATGTGAACCTAAAGAACGTCAATAACTTAGGCACTCAAGTTAGACAACCATAACGCGGATACGGTTCAACATTTGTTTGTTGCTCAATTCGTCAGTTTAGAAGCAAATACTGATGCGGGTCGGCTTCCCCTTGTCCGTTCGACACGATGACCTTAAGAGCTCGTAGCTCACGCACGCCACATTGTCTCCCAAAGACTGGCTTTACAATCAAAAGGGTATCTGGGATGTATTGTCGGCGATACTCACTATCGCGAGGCATTAACAACAGAACTCGCATTCTGTACCAGACCCAGCCAAAACCCTGCAGTAACCTACAGTGCCAGAAACACTAGACTTTCATAACACAAATAGATCACCAAGAGCTATCGCCATTGACGATACTCACTGTCGCCCGACGATATCCAACATGTCTGAAAACCATGGAATTCATGGGTATTTTCCTGGAGTGCAACTCCAGTACTTCCTGCTACTTTTAGTTCACAGGTTCAACCCCGCAGACCTCATAAACTACTCATTTATACTCGGAGTCTTCTCTAGCACACGAAATAAACATCACCAATACAAACTAACCTGTCCAGATGGGCTTCACACAGCATGCTTATTCCGTACTACACATTTCCGGATCTATATGCAAGACTCACTAGGGATTTTATGAATTGACCCAAAGGAATTCCCTTCGCTTTTTCAATATTTTGGTGGGCGATTCCATGCATATGCCAAAAAAAGGACTTCACTTGTCCAAGAAGGAAGATTGTTACCCTTGTCATTTTCTTCTGAGTCATGGTGAAGCTTTTCTACGCTGATGGAAAGGAGCACGTCTCTCTCCTCATCGCGGTTCTAGCCTCGGATCTGGCCTTCGATTATCGAATCTCCTTCAACCCTCACAAAGATCAGCCCAACTCTTCCTTAGCTCCTTCTTCCAAGAGCAGAAAAGGAATTGAAGAGAGAGAGAGAGATATGAGAAGAGAATGACACCTCATTCTAGCACACCTCTGTATAAGTAACTTCGGGCTCAATCCCAGCCACAGGCTTAATACATAAGGAGAAATGAGTGGCTGCAAAAATAGCTTCAAAGTCAAAGTAGCCGTTATCGCCGAGCGATATCGATGTCGCCTGGTGACATCAACTTCAGTCGCTTGACTCCAGTCAACCACCTCTCTTTGGCTGCTTAACAACCATCTGGCACGTGTCCATGTCACGTGGCACTATCGCCTGGCGATATCCACTGTCACCACGCGACATCAAGCCAATAGCTCACTCAATGCTTTTAGGTGTTGAGTGTGTTGAACTCATTCAATGCTTTATGGCATTGAGTGTATTGCGCTCACTCAACGCTTTCCCGTTATCGCCCAGGCGATACCCACTGTCGCCCGGCATTATCGAAGCTAGTAGCTCACTCAACGCTTCAAGGTGTCGAGTGCGTCGAGCTCACTCAATGCTTTCAGGAGTTGAGACTTATTGCTATCGCCCCGACGATACCCACTGTCGCCCGACGTTAACGACCAGAAGTTTTGCTATCAAATTTAGGGTGTTACACTATTTGCATGACTTTACGTCCTGAATCTGGTATATGCACTCTTGAGCGGACAAGTGGCACTAGTTGCAGGATGGCGGGTGGTTATCCTATCACTATGGGCGGTGACCACACTCTTGTTATCGCCTATAAATAAGGGTCTCTGGCTCGTCATATATAACAGGAACAGTGAGGACTTAGATCACCCTTTGAACTTACGGTTAAGTTTTTCAAACCGGGAGACTAAGTGAAGTTGACCTGTGCTTTGTAGGCTTTGCGACTAGCTAGTATCAGGCAAGAAGGCAACTAGTTGAGAAACTCAGTATGCAATAGTTCGCGGATAGCAGTCTGTGGTATACAACAGGCCGCGGTTTAGATGACTTGAAGTTTCTTCCTCGGGGCTGTGGATAGTTCAAGCAGTTCGCCTGGTTTATTAACGGGCAGACTGTTTTCTAGACATCAACATTTCAATAATAGGCAAGTTGTGCGGCTTGTGTTGTGGGTTGGCGAATTTGCGGTTTTAGCGGACAATCTTAGTGGTTTACGACTAAGCGGTTTCTGTCATCAAACCGTCAGTTTAACTATTGTCTGTAGTTTTTTGTTTCCATCGAATACATTGCGAAATCATATCTCGCAATGTATACCTCGCCTTATAAAGGAGTTGATGATAATTTCATATTATGACTCTTATGCTTCTGTTGTTGCTGATTTTTACTTGACTTTAGTTTTGGTTGAGTGTTCTTGTGACCTTGCTCAGCTTCCGTGAGAAATTTTCACATAGTATCAGAGGGGTGTTGAAGAGTTAGTAGTTGATCAACCATAGAGGTGTGTTATCCTTAGAAAGTTCAAGTAAATCAGAGTTAAGCAATAAAATCCGGTTATGCAAGAGTACTTGAGATTGAGCTCTTAACACAAATCAATTTTAAGCCGGTTATGCAAGATGGCCTTGAATGGCATGTTTGACAAAAAGAATGTAGCTCGGATACAGTTCTTGCAAAATGAGGTTGTGAAGGCCATTCAGTGTGATCTATCCAAATCATTCTTCTTTCCGAAGATGAAGAACCTCTGCTCTGAGATATCAACATTAGACCCGTAAGAACCTATCTCAGAGGCGAAGTCTAAGAGGCACATCATCTACGAGATGTGGAAGGAGTATGTTGCTTTTGTGACATCTGTGCAAAGCTGGGCCAATCAGCCATCATTGCTCGAGCTAGAGAACTTATTATCTTCGCAGAAGAGCTTAACATGGTAAATAGATGGAGTATCTGTCTCAGGGAGAGAGAATGAGGTTCTTTACTATGGCAAAACGAAGAGATGGGACAAGAAAAAGAAACCACCTATCAGCAATGGTCCATCTACTTCATTTCAGCAAGGAGAGGAGTAGGGCTCCTAAGCAGGATGAAGGGAAGAAAAGAGGAGGACACGGTGTTACAGGTGCAATAAGTTTGGTCACATTCAGAATGACTGCAGGGTCAATCTTCAATCAGCGTATGTTGCAGGAAAAGAAGAGGTTGAATTCATGGCTGATGAAGGTGGATGAGGGATTGCTTTCAAGATGGGAACTTATGTTCGTGTGTTGTCCTCCATCAATTATCAGGAGGTCTGGATCATTGACTCACGGTGAGGACATCACCTTACCGAGGAAGATTCAAAGTTCTCTTCTCTGTAAGAGTACAAAGGTAATGATGCTATTATTACGACTGACAATACTTTAAATGCAATTGAGAAGGATGAGATGGTTCCTTTAGACAGTGATAAGAGTCCACTCACATTGAGGAGTGTGTATCATGCATCGTGAATGAAGAAAAACCTCTTCTCAGTGACCAATGCGGTGGATGCTGGGTATCACGTTCTGTTCGGTCTAATAGAAGTGGAATTTCTCGAAAAAGTGTCAGTTGTGAAGGCTGATGTCACTCATATTGGAAGGCGGGTTAAGGACTTGTTCATTCTTGGAACCGAAAACTCGGTCCCTGTGGAGTTCACCCTTGGGGAAGGGGTGATCGCACACTTACTTCTCTCTCACGAGCCAAACGACTAAGGAAAAGGAACATGGGACAGACCCAAGGGCTCGGCGTGGAGGTCCCACCACACACCCGGAAGATCTTAGAGCGCTTCCCCTCCCTAGCCATATGTCGATCTAAGGATACCTCGGAAAGTACAAGAAGAATGGGGTACAAGTAAGCATGCCTTCTGAGGTACCCTCCCTTGGGTCTATTTATAGCTTTCTGAAAATGGTCTGCCAAAACCGTAATTCCGATGTTCTAAAATTACTAAAATACCTGGTCTGGTCTGCCAACAGCCAAACTCCGTTGTTCCAACAGGCTAAATGCAGACTTTTGAGGGCATCCATGTAATTTGCCTCTGGGCCCTATTGGGCGAGTGGTCTGTGAGAGCACCACTCGGCTAAAGGGGCGAATGCCGGGAGCACAATGTGTTGAAACCGGGAACCGGCCTCTGTGGAGTTCGACCCTTGGGGAAGGGGTGGTCTCGCACCTACTTCGCTCCTGCAAGAGAAACAACAAGGGAAAGAAAAAACAGAGGACAGGACCAAGGGCCCGGCTCGGAGGTCCCACCACACACCCGGAAGATCTTAGAGCGCTTCCCCTCCTTAACCAGTTGCCGGGCTAAGGTACCTCAGAAAGCGCTATAAGATTTGTGAACTAGTAAGCGTGCCTTCTGAGGTACCCCTTGGGTCTTATTTATAGATTACCTTGGATGGTCTGCAAATAACCTGCCCTTGGTAGCCTGAATTTACTAAAGAGCCCCTTGGGTTGGCCTGCCAACAGCCAAACCCCGCTGTTCTGGCTGGTTATGCGCACCTCTTATCGAGTCACCCCCTGTCATCTGGAGGGAGGTGGACTACAGCCGATCCGCCTGAGAGAGGCGGCGGGGGCCCGGCCCGCCTAGGAGAGGCGAGCGGGGGCTGGCCCGCCTGAGAGAGGCGGCTGGGGCCCGGCCCGCCTAGGAGAGGCGAGCGGGGGCTGGCCCGCCTGAGAGAGGCGGCTGGGGCCCGGCCCGCCTAAGAGATGCGGCTGAGGCCCGGCCCGCCTAGGAGAGGCGGCTGAGGCCCGGCCCGCCTAGGAGAGGCGGCTGAGGCCCGGCCCGCCTAGGAGAGGCGAGCGGGGGCCCGGCCCGCCTGCTTGCTTGGCCCCTTCGGCGGACACGGGGTTGTACACAATCCCCGATCTTTGCGTGCTTCGCAGAAGCTCGGAAAGAAATGTCCAATCCTCGTGTCCGGCGACGTCCTTGCTGAGCTGGAAGGAATCTTTTGGTGGGACCCGCCTTTTAGCTATAAATAAGCCACCGGGCCTTCGATAGCTGGCCCTCTCCTCTTGCTTCCTGCGTGGTTTGAGGCCAGGAGATGCCTGCGTCTGAGGAGATACGTGCTCGGTTGGCTGCCGCTAGGGAGGAGGGTCGGGAGGAGGCCCTCGCGGCCGCCCCGTGGTTGGCGCCCATATCCTCCGGCCCGCAGTTTAAGCCGGCAAAGGGAAAGGTTGTCCGCCGTTCCACGCCGAGTGATGATCTGGGTTCCGGCGGCTCCGAGGTTGAATCTGGGTGCGTGGTTTCGCCCTGTGACCTATGCTTTCTACTGACTTTTTCCTTCGCAGGAGACGCCCCCTGAAGATGCATTGGAAGGGGGCTCCGGGAACCTTGCGGATCTCTCCGTGGAGATGGTCGACCTGGGCGTCAGTCCATTCTCTCCAGCGCGCAGCCTTCCTGCGACTCCTCCCCCGCTGAGAGTCCAGGGTCTGGGGAAGCCGCTCGTCGCCCCGGGAGGGAAATCATTCCAAGGTCGGCCGAGTTCCTCTCGGTCTGCTCCCGACGCGGGAGTCGTACCGACGCCAGGTAACCCCACTGAAGTTAACCCATTCGCCGCTCGTCTGCTTCTGACCTCGCTTCCGCAGGGTATCGCGCCGCTTCTTCCGATGTCGAGATGAGCGAGGGGTACTCGCCTCCCGTGGAGCCGGAAGACATCGCGGACTTCTTGGGCGACCCACATGATAGCGAGAAGATGAAGGCGCAGGTGGCGCGAATGTTTCAGAAACACACGATGCTGCTCAAAGAGGCCTTCGTGGGGATGGAGAGAGACAGAGTCAGGGCGGAGGAGCGACTCGCTGCTTTGGAGGGGGCAAGGGGCTCGGCTGAGGAGGATGAGCCGACATCTCCGGGCGCGCATATTACGCGAGCTGAGGAGCGGCTGTCAAACATTTCGAAACAGGCCGATCAGACCAAGCGGGAGCTGACGGCGGTTCGGGAGTATCATGACTCTCGCGTGCCGCCTCGAACCGGCTCGCAGAGGCGGGGTAGGTGGAAATTGGATTGAGTACTAAGCCACCTGCCTCGCCCGCCCGTGCCCGCAGTTGCTCGCAGGGTCTGAATCGTCTCGATGCGATCCATCCCAGTGTGTCGGTGTCGGATATTATCCAAGAACGATTGCTTGTAATAATTCAGGGGGCTTCTCGCCCGTTCCAGGGCGCATGCCTTTCTCTTTCCCCCCCCCCCTTTTTTTTTATTATTTATCATTCATTCTCATTTCCCCTTTTTTTTGCTGGGTTCTCCGCTTTAACCCTGGAGAGCCTGCCTAGTTGAGGCGGGTAAGGGCCGGCCCGCCTAGAAGAGGCGAGCGAGGGCCGGCCCGCCTAGAAGAGGCGAGCGGGGGCCGGCCCGCCTAGAAGGGGCGAGCGAGGGCCGGCCCGCCTAGAAGAGGCGAGCAAGGGCCGGCCCGCCTAGAAGAGGTGAGCGGGGGCCGGCCCGCCTAGAAGGGGCGAGCGAGGGCCGGCCCGCCTAGAAGAGGCGAGCAAGGGCCGGCCCGCCTAGAAGAGGCGGGCGGTTCGCTCGTCCCCCCTCGACTGGGCATTCCTCTCAAAATCTACTCTGCGCGGGAGAGGGGATGGCTCGCGGCCGGGAGAATCTCGCGGCCGACCGGCGATTCGACGCGGACCCGGGCGGGGCTCGGGAAATCGAAGCGTCGGGGCTGGCTCTGCTGTCAGTTCACTTTCCCGCCTTTCCCGATTTTTCCCGCCCTTTTCCCGGCCCTATAAATAGGCCCTTCATTTATTATTTTACCTACCGCATTCAAGAGCCCTTCCCATTTCACCCCGCGAGAACCCTCTCTTTCCTCTTTCCTCTCGCTCGGCTTGCTTATCAATCCCGCGAGATGACGGGCGGCAGTGGCGAAGCGGACGGGAGGGGCAGGTGTGCCTGGATCTTTGCCGACCACAGCTTCCCTCCCGCCTCGGTCTCGGAGAAGGAGTTTCTGGACACCGTTGGCAATTTCATCCCGCCTGGCTTCGTGGCGAGGCGGCCCGGGAAGGACGAACGGATCAACGAGCTCTCAGGCGACGAGCTGGCTCTCCCGACGGCCCACTTCGAGGCGGGGCTCCGGCTACCCCTCTGGCCGGAAGTCCGCCAGGTCTTCAAGTATTATGGGGTCGTCCCGGGGCAGCTGACCCCGAACTCCATCGCTGTCATAGTCGGGTTCGCCTGCTACCTTCGCGAGGAGAGGATCGAGTTCAGCCTTGCGGTCTTCCGCAAGCTGTTCTCCTTCCGCGCGAATAAGGACGGGACCGCGTGCTTCGCGAGCATGCACGCCAAGGTGCGGGAGACGGTCAACAAGAGCCACAACTGGCTCAAGAAGTTCGTCTTCGTCAAGGGCGACTTCGGCAACATTCCGTTCTCGCCGGTGCAACTCGGCGAGGCGAGCTATCGGCCCCCTAGCCTGGGGGGCCATGAGGCGAAGCTATATGAGTTCTTCGCCGGGAAGAACTTCGAGGTCGCCTTCCTCCGCCGGAATCTGGACGACCTCGTCCCCGTCCCGCCTGGGGAAGGTAAGCGGCTCGCTCGCCTCTGCTTGAATCGTACCTTGGCTTTTCTAACTCCTGTTCCTGCAGGCGAGCGCGACGTCCCTCTCCGCCCGCCTTACGAGAGCGCGCGGTCCGCTTTGGGCGAGCTTGGCCGTGCGGAAGCGGCAGCCTTAGCTCATCGCGAGCTCTCGGCTCCCGTCGGCCAGAAGCGATCCGGAGGCGAGCTGTCTCAGGGCCCTCCTCCAAAGAAGCCGAATAAAACGGGCGGTCAGGCTCCTTCGGTCGGCGACAAGGGCAAGGCCCCCGCGGATCAACCATCTTCTGCCCCTGCCCCTGCGGTTCCCTCGACCGCTGATCCCGCCGGCGGGGCGGCTGGGTCGTCGCGGCCGCTCGCGGCGACTCGGCCCGCCGAGAAGCCGGTTCCCCGAGGGCACCCCAACTTCGGCTACGGCGAGGGGCCCACGGACCGAACCGGTGCCCCGTTACTTCAGTGGGACAAGGAGGGCAACCGCATCTCGGTATCCTCGCTGCTGCCTAGCTGGTCGGAGCAGGACACCGCCTCCAGGGACGCCTTCAATCTCTCCTTCGGCGTGTACGGGCGGGAGGACGCCTCTACCTACGGCGAGGAGGCCACGCGGGTGCTTATTTATGAGAGCGCGCGGGCGCAATTTCAAAGCCTCGCCCTGGCCCACATGGTCGGCCGGCGATGCCTCCGGTTGGACAGAGATGCCCCCTCGCTCAACAAGTTGATCGATGCGAAGGAGGAGGCCCGCAAGCTCGCCCAGGAGGAGGCGGATGACCTGCGGAGGCGGCTCGAAGCGGCTGACGCCGCCCTCGCGCAGTACCAAGGTGGCGCGGTAAGCCATCTCACTCGCACCCGCCTTTATCCCGCGACTCGTCCTAATAAATTTCTTTGCAGGATGCGGTGACCGCCAGCCGACTTGGTACCGAGATCGCCACCCTCCAGCTGGAGAACCAGACCCTGCGGGCGCGGGTGGGTGCGCTCGAGGCTGCTGCTGCCGTCCCGCCGGCCTCCTCGAGCGGCTGTCAACTCGTTCACCACAGCGAGTATGACCTGGCGGTTCTGATGCAAGAGAACGGGGCAGACGCGGTGACGTACCTCTTCAAGACGTTGCAGCGGGCCAAGCTCCTCAAGGACGATTGCTCTGGCTTGCGGGTGACCGAAGTGGTGCCAGAGCTGTTCCTTCCAGTACCCAAGCCAGGAGGGTTCCACCGCATCTGAAGGGCCCGCCGTCTTGTGGCTTTTTTCTCCCCCCCTTCTCTGGACATGTATTTTGTTTTTTTCTTTGTTTTTGTGCGACTGCTCAGCGGGCCGCAGTTATAATTGTATAAGAATATTTTTACTTCACTTACTTCCTCGATTGTCAATTATTTCCCGCCTCGCAATCGCTACCGTGCGTTGTTTGTTGATTCTCTGATTTTCATTGCTGCGAGCGAGCGAGGGAGGCCGCCCGCCCATTTGAGATTCGGGACGTAGATCTAGGTTTGAGACACTAAAGCCGGCGTGACGCGAGCGGCGAGTCGCACCTTCCGCGATGCGAGTGGACTGGGCCCGTCCTCCGCGCGTAAAGACTTCGTGTGGGTCGGCCTCTCGGGGGGGGCTTGGCGCTTCCGAGCCTTTGCCCCTCATTCACCCTGTGACCCGCCGGGCCGAAGGTTGGGGCCGGCGTTGCGGCCTCATAGGGTCATCCTGACCGGCCCGCTCACCTGATCTCTGGCGACGTGAGAGTCCAAACTCTCCACTCGTGCACCGTGCCTAGGGCTCGCTCCTTTATGCGCCGGGGCCGGCCTTCTTGGCTCGCCGACTCGCCTTCTTGGCTCGCTGACTCGCCTTCCCGGCTCGCCGACTCGCCTTCCTGGCTCGCCTCCCTTCCCTGGATGCTCGGCGAGAGATCGCCGACTCCGAGCGACATCCAGCCCTGCCAGCTAGGTGAGAGCCCGGCAGCGGGATCTGCTCGGGGTCTGAGGCCGACTCCTCCGAGTGACATCCAGCCCTGCCAGCTTGGTGAGAGCCTGGCAGCGGGATCTGCTCGAGGTCTGAGGCAGACTCCTCCGAGTGACATCCAGCCCTGCCAGCTTGGTGAGAGCCTGGCTGCGGGATCTGCTCGGGGTCTGAGGCAGACTCCTCCGAGTGACATCCAGCCCTGCCAGCTTGGTGAGAGCCTGGCAGCGGGATCTGCTCAGGGTCTGAGGCAGACTCCTCCGAGTGACATCCAGCCCTGCCAGCTTGGTGAGAGCCTGGCAGCGGGATCTGCTCGGGGTCTGAGGCAGACTCCTCCGAGTGACATCCAGCCCTGCCAGCTTGGTGAGAGCCTGGCAGCGGGATCTGCTCGGGGTCTGAGGCAGACTCCTCCGAGTGACATCCAGCCCTGCCAGCTTGGTGAGAGCCTGGCAGCGGGATCTGCTCGGGGTCTGAGGCCGACTCCTCCGAGTGACATCCAGCCCTGCCAGCTTGGTGAGAGCCTGGCAGCGGGATCTGCTCGGGGTCTGAGGCAGACTCCTCCGAGTGACATCCAGCCCTGCCAGCTTGGTGAGAGCCTGGCAGCGGGATCTGCTCGGGGTCTGAGGCAGACTCCTCCGAGTGACATCCAGCCCTGCCAGCTTGGTGAGAGCCTGGCAGCGGGATCTGCTCGGGGTCTGAGGCCGACTCCTCCGAGTGACATCCAGCCCTGCCAGCTTGGTGAGAGCCTGGCAGCGGGATCTGCTCGGGGTCTGAGGCAGACTCCTCCGAGTGACATCCAGCCCTGCCAGCTTGGTGAGAGCCTGGCAGCGGGATCTGCTCGGGGTCTGAGGCAGACTCCTCCGAGTGACATCCAGCCCTGCCAGCTTGGTGAGAGCCTGGCAGCGGGATCTGCTCGGGGTCTGAGGCAGACTCCTCCGAGTGACATCCAGTCCTGCCAGCTTGGTGAGCGCCTGGCAGCGGGATCTGCTCGGGGTCTGAGGCAGACTCCTCCGAGTGACATCCAGCCCTGCCAGCTTGGTGAGAGCCTGGCAGCGGGATCTGCTCGGGGTCTGAGGCTGACTCCTCCGAGTGACATCCAGCCCTGCCAGCTTGGTGAGAGCCTGGCAGCGGGATCTGCTCGGGGTCTGAGGCAGACTCCTCCGAGTGACATCCAGCCCTGCCAGCTTGGTGAGAGCCTGGCAGCGGGATCTGCTCGGGGTCTGAGGCAGACTCCTCCGAGTGACATCCAGCCCTGCCAGCTTGGTGAGAGCCTGGCAGCGGGATCTGCTCGGGGTCTGAGGCTGACTCCTCCGAGTGACATCCAGCCCTGCCAGCTTGGTGAGAGCCTGGCAGCGGGATCTGCTCGGGGTCTGAGGCAATGACATTCAGCTCTCATCGGGGGGGGGGGGGGGAAACAAGTCTACCGCAAGAAATTCCATTAAAGATTGAACACGGTTTACATAATTTTAAGGAAAAAAACGCTTCAAGTCGTCCCCGCTCCAAGTGAGACTTAGGGTCTTGCCCTCCACATTCCGGAGGCGGTATCCCCCCGACTTCAATGCCTCCTGCACGATGAATGGTCCCTCCCAATTGGGGTGGAGCTTCCCCACTGCGGCTGATCTTCCTGCCGCGTCCACCTTCCTCAGGACCAAGTCTCCTTCGGCAAACTGTTTGACTCTGACATGCTTGTCGAAATACTTGGCCATTCTTCTCTTTATCTCCTCCTGCCTCACGGCTGAAAGGTCTCGCAGTTCCTCGACCATATCGAGAGAGAGCCGCAACTCTTCTTCATTATTGGCTCTCCATTCCTCTTTGTGTTCTCCGGCCCCGACTACCCGAGGTGTCCGGACTTTAAACTCCACCGGAAGTACTGCCTCGCACCCGTGGGAGAGTTTGAAAGGCGTCTCCCCTGTCGCCGTATTGGGTGTGGTTCGGAGGGCCCAGAGGACCGAGGGGAGTTGCTCCACCCAGCTTCCTCTCAAGTTCTCCACCTTTTTCTTGAGGAGGTTAACGATAATCTTGTTTGCCGCTTCTACCTGCCCATTGCTTCGGGGGTGATGAACTGAGGCAAATCTGAGGTCGATCCCGAGCTGCTCGCAGAAGCTGGTGAACTCGGCACTGGCGAATTGAGGGCCATTGTCTGTGACGATGGCCTGGGGCAACCCATGACGACAGATGATCTCCCCCCACACAAAGTTTCTGACGACCTGGGAGGTCACCTTGGCCAGCGCCTTAACTTCCAGCCACTTGGAGAAGTAATCAATCATCACGAGCAGGAACCTCCTCTGGCCGCTGGCTTGGGGGAAGGGCCCGACTAGGTCCATTCCCCAGATGGCGAATGGCCAGGGAGCTGTGATACTCCTGAGGCGCTGGGCCGGTTGCAGTTGGAGGGGAGCAAATAGCTGGCACTTATGGCATTCTTTTGTGAATTTTGCCGCGTCGAGACCCAGAGTCGGCCAAAAGTATCCCTGCCTGACGATCCGGCCTTCTAAGGTTCGACTTCCAGAGTGACTCCCACACTCCCCGGAGTGGACCTCTTCTAGAATCTTCGGGACCTCCCTCTCGCCCACACAACGCGCCAGCATCCCTGAGAGAGTTTTTCGATATAACTGGCCATCTCGCATGAGGTAATATGCCGATTTGTATTTGAGTTTCTTTCCGTCCATTCCCGTTGGGTACTCCCCGGTGGTCAAGAAGGTGACGAATGGGTCCATCCAGGAGGGGTACTGTTCCACCTCCATCAGCTCCCCCTCCTCGATGGATGGGCGAAAGAGGTCTGTGATGGTTCCCCCCGCCCGGGGTCCATGCTTTGCCAGCTGGTCCACCTGCTCGTTATCCTCCCGAGGCACGTGCCGGATGAAGAAAGTCTGGAAGGTGCCGATGACTCCCTTTACCTTCGCCAAGTAACGCTGCAGGGTGGGATCCCTTGCCTCGAATTCCCCGTTGATCTGGGAGGCCACCACCAGGGAGTCAGTGAGGACCTCCACATCGTGCACCCCCAGCTCCCTGGCCAGGCGTAGACCCGCAATCACGGCCTCATACTCGGCCTGATTGTTGGTGATGGGGAAATGCACCACCACCGTTTGCTCGATCCTCACCCCCTGGGGGCTTTCCAAGATGACCCCAGCCCCCAGGGAGTGCCTCCCTGACGCACCATCCACCATGACCTTCCAGGGAACCGGGCGAGTGAGTTCTTCCTCTGCCACCTCGACCACATAGTCAGCCAGGAAATCGGCCATGGCTTGGGCCTTGATCGAGAGGCGAGGTATGAAGGAGATGTCGAACTCGCTCAGCTCCACCGACCACTTGGCCAACCTGCCAGAATGCTCCACCCCCTCGAAGATGTTGCGGAGAGGGTGGTCAGTCACCACTCGGATCGAGTGTGCCTGGAAATAGGGCCGGAGCCTCCGGGCCGAGATGATGAGGGCGAAGGCCAGCTTCTCTAGGATGGGGTACCGGAGCTCGGCCTTCCTCAAGACCCGGCTTACATAGTAAACTGGGAGCTGTCTCTTCCCTTCTTCCCGAACTAAAACAGAGCTCAGGGCCTCGGTCCCAGCCCCTAAGTACAGGAATAAGTCCTCCCCCTCCTTTGGCCCTTGTAGTAGGGGGGCCTGAGTCAACTGCTTCTTTAGGGCCTGGAATGCCTCCTCGCACTCCGAGGTCCACTCGAATTTTTGGCCTCCTCTCAAGCTTTTAAAGAACGGAGAGCATTTCTCCCCGGCCCGTGAGAGGAACCTGCTCAGTCCCGCCAGCCTCCCAGTCAATCGCTGCACTTCCTTCGCATTCCACGGAGACTCCAACTCCAGGATTGCCCTCACCTTGTCGGGGTTGGGCTCTACGCCGGCAGGGGTGAGGAGATGCCCCAAGAATTTTCCTCTGCCTGACCCGAAGGTGCATTTGAGGGGGTTCAGCCTCATCTGGCACCTGCGGAGAGTGGCAAAGGTCTCCTCCAGGTCCCGGAGGTGGGAGTCGAGGTCCGGACTCTTGACCATGAGATCGTCTACATAGACTTCCAGGTTCCTTCCCTTTTGCCCTTGAAAGACCCTGTCCATCATTCTCTGGTAGGTCGCCCCTGCATTTTTCAGCCCAAAGGACATCATTTTATAACTATAGCATCCATCCCCTGTGATGAACGAGACGTCTTTGACGTCCGGAGGGTGCATCCTGATTTGGTGATAACCTGAAAAGGCATCTAGAAAACTCATCAAAGGGAAACCGACGGCTGAGTCAACCAGCGCGTCGATCCGAGGCAAGGGGTAACAATCTTTAGGGCATGATTTATTAAGAAGGGAAAAATCGATACACATCCTCCACCGGCCGTCTCCTTTTTTAACCATTACAACATTGGAGACCCAGCCGGGGTATTGGATTTCGGATACAAAGCCAGCCTTGAGGAGCTTTGCTACTTCCTCCCTGATTGGCTCGGCGAGCTTGTCCGCAACGGGCCTCTTCTTTTGTCGGATGGGGGGAGCCTCCGGGTCCAGGTTGAGGCGGTGGCAGGCGATGTTGGAGTCGATCCCGGGCATCTCCGCGGCACTCCATGCGAAGATGTCCACGTTCTTCTGGACGCACTCCAGCATCCGGCCTTGAGCCTCCGGGGTCAATCCTCCGCTGATGCGGATCCTCTCCACCCTGCCTCCGGTGGTTAGAACCTCCATCTCCGCCACCTCCTCTGCCGCCTCAAGGCGGGACTGTGCCTCCCACTCCTCAGTCTCCCCCTCGTCGAAGGCGAGGACCTCCTCCTCAGCTTCTTCAACGGCCATCGCCTCAGCCGGCTCCTGAATCTCCTCAGCGACCTTCTCCTGGGCGCGACTCTCCTCTACTTCCATCTCATCCCCGCCCGCTTCCGGCTCCTCCTCCCTCAGCCTCCGCCCCATCTCCTCGGCTCCCTCCAGCCAAGAGATGGAGTTCACCGCCGTGACATAGCACTCCCTCGCTTCCTTGGGGTCCCCGCGGACCCGAACCTGGACCCCCTCGACGTTAAATTTTAGGCATTGGTGGAAGGATGAGGGGACGCAGCGGAAGGCGCTGATGAGAGGCCTCCCGAAGATGGCGCTGTAGCTGCTGGGGGCGTCCACGATGACGAACTTGCAATTGCGGGACTGCCCCCCCAGAACGACATGGAGTCCCACTCCTCCCTCAACCTCCTTCCTCTCCCCTGAGAAGCCGAACAGGGGTCCGTCCGAGGCCAGCACCCTTCGGGCCTCCACCTTCATCGCATCGAACGCCTTCTTGAAGATGACGTTGACCGAGCTCCCGTTATCGACGAGGATCCGGGGGACGGTGAAGTCCTCGATGGCGGTCTGGATGACCAGCGCATCGCAGAAGGGGTCCTCGTGACCCGGCATGTCCTCCATGGAAAAGGTGATTTTCTCGTCCGGGGGAGGGGACTGGGACGTGGAGCCAACGCTCCTGCGGTACATAGTGTGGAGGCTTGACTTGCGGGAAGCCTCGATCCCAGCCCCCCCGTGGATCGCTCCGATCCTACCTCGGGAGCCCACATCCACCCGGTCTTCGCACCGGCCTTCCTCCGCCCGAGGCCGGATTTCCTCAATCCGCACTTCCGGACGCTGTTGTTGTTGCTGCTCCCGGTTGCCCCTCATCTCGAGGAACTCGGGGCACGTGGCTGTGGCGTGCCCCTCCTCCCGATGGAAGTCGCAGTAAGGCAACTCCACCCTCACATCCCTCCTTCTTCTCCGTGCTGCTCTTCTCCTTTCTCCCAATGCTATGGCCATAGCCTGCTCCTGGTCGGGGAGGGCCGGCCTCTGGCCCTGCATCCCGCCCGGAGGGTAGAACTGACCCTGTCCTCCTTGACGGTAGTCCCCTCCGCGGAACCCTCTCCTTGCCCCGGGCTCCTGCCACTCGGGTCTCCAGCCCAGCCGAAAGTTCGGCTCCTGTCTCCCCTGCCTGGGTTGCTGCTGATGCTGCGGCGGCGGCGGCTGTTCCCTCTGCCGGGGCTCAACCCTTCTCTCCTCCTGCCCTCGGCCACCCCTTGGCCTCTCTTCCTCCACGGCCCATCTGGCCAACCTTCGGGCAAACTCCGGGTGTGCTGCCTCCATATCGGCCTCCCTAGCCGCCCTCTCTAGGAGCGCCTCAAAAGATACTGGGGGGGACCTCTTGAGTTCCATTGCGAAGAACCCGGATTGGAGACCCAGGGTGAAGGCCACCATCATGGTGTGCCCTGACATCTCCTGCACTTGAGACAACTCCTCTTGGAATCTGTCCAGGTAACTCCCCAGGGTCTCTCCCACCCTCTGCTTGACACGGAACAAGGACTCCACCTCCTTCTTCCTCTTCTTGGAAGTGGTGAACCTTAACATGAACCCCCGACGCAGGTCCTCGAAACAGAAGATGGACCCGGTCGGGAGCTGGTGGAACCATTCTCTCGCCTTCTCTCGGAGGGTGATGGCGAAGAGTCGGCACTTGAAGCCGTCGGACATCTGTCGAATAGAGACCATGTCCTCAAACCACTGGATGTGGTGGACAGGGTCTCCCTTCCCGGAGTAGTAGGTCATCTCCGGCTCACGAAACCCCTCTGGAACTGGGGCGGAGGAGACGAACTCGCTGAAGGGGCTTCCTCCCTCAGCTGGGCGAGGGGGGAGCTCTCTCCCCGCCGTCTCGCCAAATTGGTATTCTGCGGCCGAGCCGGGGAACAGAATTCGCCCCTGGAACTCGCGCTCGCCTCTCTCGGCGGGTTCCTTCCCCGGTCGCCTGAGCGGCGCGTCGTCGCCGAGTGCGGGAGCGGCGACTACTGGGACTACTGGTGTCGCGCTCTCCGCTCGCATGCCGAGGGCGGTCCTGACGAGCCCGAGGATCTCCTCCCTAAGTTCTGCTGATACGCTCGTCGCTGGGGGTGGGGGAGGGGGTGGCGAGCTGCCCCTGCCTGATCCTTGTCCTTCCTCTCCCGTCATCGAACTTGCTGAAGGTTTTCCTTGCTGACCACGCTCCACGCTCACCGCACCAAAATGTTGAAACCGGAACCGGCCTCTGTGGAGTTCGACCCTTGGGGAAGGGGTGGTCTCGCACCTACTTCGCTCCTGCAAGAGAAACAACAAGGGAAAGAAAAAACAGAGGACAGGACCAAGGGCCCGGCTCGGAGGTCCCACCACACACCCGGAAGATCTTAGAGCGCTTCCCCTCCTTAACCAGTTGCCGGGCTAAGGTACCTCAGAAAGCGCTATAAGATTTGTGAACTAGTAAGCGTGCCTTCTGAGGTACCCCTTGGGTCTTATTTATAGATTACCTTGGATGGTCTGCAAATAACCTGCCCTTGGTAGCCTGAATTTACTAAAGAGCCCCTTGGGTTGGCCTGCCAACATCCAAACCCCGCTGTTCTGGCTGGTTATGCGCACCTCTTGTCGAGTCACCCCCTGTCATCTGGAGGGAGGTGGACTACAGCCGATCCGCCTGAGAGAGGCGGCGGGGGCCCGGCCCGCCTAGGAGAGGCGAGCGGGGGCTGGCCCGCCTGAGAGAGGCGGCTGGGGCCCGGCCCGCCTAGGAGAGGCGAGCGGGGCTGGCCCGCCTGAGAGAGGCGGCTGGGGCCCGGCCCGCCTAAGAGATGCGGCTGAGGCCCGGCCCGCCTAGGAGAGGCGGCTGAGGCCCGGCCCGCCTAGGAGAGGCGGCTGAGGCCCGGCCCGCCTAGGAGAGGCGAGCGGGGGGCCCGGCCCGCCTGCTTGCTTGGCCCCTTCGGCGGACACGGGGTTGTACACAATGCACTCGCCACCTTGAAGATCTTTGAAGGGCGAGTGCCTGGTTGAGCGGCCACTCGCCTAGCTTTGGCGAGAACTGGCCTCTTATGCGCGTTAAGGCGCGAGATCCTTAGGTTAGTGTTTGGTGAAGATTGCACTCGCCGAAGGGCCAAACCACCCCTCCTTAGGGCTGTGTGAATGCTCCCTCTTCAGGCGTTGGTCGAGTGCTGGACAAACTGCCCCACTCACATATCTAATGGGGTCCACTCATCGAATATGGGGTTGTACATTCATGTTAGAGATAAGTTCTTGTGTTGAGAAGATGAGGGCAAACGACAACGTTGTTATCTGACATGAGAGACTGTGACATGTTGGGATGGATAAGCTGAAGGATAAGGCAGCAAAAGGCCTAGTGCATGATCTGCCTAGTCTTTCATCTTTTAGATACAGTCGCGTTTGTGTGAGGGTGTCAGTATGGTAAGGCTCACCATCTTCCATTTGACAAGTCACAGACCAGATGAAGGCACTATTGGAATGCATTCACGGTGATCTGATGGGACCGACCGCCACTCTTAATCTCAGAGGTAGGTGGTATATGTTGGTTTTAGTTGATGACTTTATGAGGTATACTTGGGTATACTTTATGAAAGAGAAATCAGATGAGTTCGTAAAGTTTGTGGAGTTCAAGGAGCTAGTGGAGGGCTGGTTCGGTCTCCGGATTAATAAGTTGAGAACTAATAATGGAGGCGAGTTCAACTCAAACGAGTTCTCCAACTTTTATAGGAAGCACGGAATCCGGAGGGAACTTACTTACGCGCATACTCCATAACAGAATGAAGTTACAGAGCGGAAGATCCGTCATTTGGCGGAGACTTGCAAGTGTTGGCTTCTTGCCCGAGGCATTCTCAGGGATTTCTGGGCAGATGGAATGGTCTATGCGACATATGTCATCAATCAGATGCCCCTTAGTCCCAACAACATGAAGTCTCCACACGACTTGATGTTTAGGGAGAAGCCCAATGTGGAACCTCTTCGGGTGTTCTGGTCTACCTACTACGTGCATGTTCCAAGTGCTCTCAAAACATAGCTAGATGCAAAAGCAAGGAAGCTAGTCTTCGTCGATTTTGATTGTAACATCCCCCGCACTTCTAGACCCCCTAAAGTTAGGGTTAGGGCTTGAGTGGTATATGGAGGCCCTAGTGAGCCCCTAACTCAGCTTGAGCTTAGGGAAATGACTAAGTGCATCCCCAATGTGCACAAGTCAACCTAGGACAATTCACACTCACATGAACTTACCACCTCAAGATAAGCTCATTAACACTTCCCTAACCCTAAGGGAGAGGCAATAGAGGAATGGATTCAAGACTAGGTCAATCTAGTGGGCTGAATTGACTAAAGTCAACCTTAGGTCCATATAAGTCAAACCTTCACCTAAGAGGTCCTATTGGCCTCAAAACCTAAAGTCGACCTCGACCTAGCCTTGTAACATCATTAGGGGCCAAGTGGACCCAAGAGCCCCACCATGGAGTCACCAAGTTGACCAATTTGACCAAAGTCAACATTGGCCCTATTTATGTCAAATCACACTATTTGGCAAAGTTGGCCCAATTGGGGCATCACCATAACCCAATCAACATTGAGTGATGTCAAGGGACTTATGACACACCCCTTGAACCAGTAAACCCATCAAGAGGTCAAATTAACCCTAAAGGCTAAATGAGAGCCCAAATCAATTCAAGTGGGCTAAGGCCTTGCCCAAGGCTCATCCTAGTCCCACTAAATTTTCATATTTATTTAATCTATTTTATTATTTTAATTAAGGGATTTAATGGGGGTAATTAGGAGGGAAGTTTCATTTGGAGGGGGGAATAATAGAGGGAGGCCAAGTGGCACTCCCTTCTTCTTCCACAACCCCTCCTTTCATCTCCCCTGCTGGTTTGATAACATAAAGTGACACTTCATGTTCAAAATCACATGTAGTAATAATTTTGGAAAATTATAATAATTGTTGATTATTTTAGAAAAATTATAAATCTCTGATCTGAGATATCATGATAGGTCTCAGGAAATAATCTTAGGTCCTTGGGTCAAGTGTTTGAAGGATTCCTATTCATACACACATACAAGATCATATGGTCTACATTTAACAATTTTGGAAAATTAGTGTTTTCAGCAGTTGATACTTTGGAGAGGTCATGCACTTAGTAACCCTAGGGATGGGTTTGGTTAAGGTAGTATAACTCTACTATGTGCCTTGAGAAAGGGAACGATGAGGTTCAACCCATCATAGTTCTTAGACCTCAGGAAGTCCAAGGTTAACCATAAATCGCTAAGTAATCTGAAAGTTAGACAAGAGTAGTATGATAGGATTCAGGAATTTTATGGCGATCTAACCCATGTGTGGGTTGGAGTGATATAGGGCTTGTTAGTCCTACGAGCTGTTGGCTCGGGTTATTGGTCGATATCAGGACGGGTTGGTCCTGCAAGCTAGAGGCTCGGGAGGGTATTGCTATACCTTATTTGTGATTATGTGGTGGGTCACTCAGTACTGTTTCAGTCGGCACACCGACAGAAGTACTATGACTATGTTGCAGAGTGTAGAACTTTGGGGAAACCGGTAGGATGTTTATTCCGAGGTCTGGAAGACTATGTCCTCTAAGAGCACACCTGACCATGGAAGACTAGTAGTTGCCAGCAAGAGTACATAGGGTCTCCGCTGTTATGTTCTTAGCGTTGAGGCATACGAGAGGTCTAGGCCTGGTAGTGTGCCTGCCCACCTAGGAGTGGAGACACCCGCTCCACTACCACCGTGAGTCACGACGGTTGGTACCTGAGAGGTTGGCCACCTCCAAAAAGTGGGGATGCATGAATGGTCTATGCACAAAGTCGTGTGTGCGAGTTGCCTAATAATCATATCATAACATGACATAACATACGTATTTGCAGATCTTCATCATATAAATTAGCATAAGCTCTTTTATATAATGAGTTATAATTTTGGAAACCTTAACTTATATATTTGTATGAGCATTCATATAAGTTAGGGTACGCTTCTGTGATGCTAGTATAGTTGCTTTACTTTATTAGTTTACTTAGCTCCTCTTACTATACTTTTGTACTGCACTAGTTGTTGCTCTTCTTTACTGCTCATACTGATATAGAACTGCTAGAGAATTATGTATATATACCACTGTCACTTACTTGTATATTCTGTTATATTGGTCCTCCGCTTTCTTCCTCCCGCGCGGTGCCTAGGAGTCGCGGGGGTGAGGCGGGGACGAAGCAACTGAGTCTAGTTTGACTAACGGTCGTTTGACCACATCATTTTAGGGACACGTGGAGATGTCGTCGTAGTTCAACCAGGCACAACCAGATATTGAGACACCAGGATCTGAGGAGTCGGAGTCCTGCGCTACTACTTCTACCATCATCAGGTTGATGGTCATATGGTTTAGCTTCCGCATTGTTAGTTAAGAGAGAGAGAGATATTTATGATGGCTATGTACTGGGCATAAGCTCTATTACTATTACATTTATATCATGTGGACCATTTGATTAAATGTTTATTATATCTATGATGTGATGCGTTGACTTACTTCTTCTTTTGTTAGCTGTGATGTCTTGTAATGACAACTGACACGTTATTGGTGTCATTGTAAGGGCGATGGTCCTGGGCATAAAATCTCTCCTCGGTTGTGCCCAATTTCCAGGAGGAGGGATTTTACAATGATGATCGAAAGAAAGGCTGGAAATACATGGATCCCGAAACATGAAAGTTTGTGGTCTCTAGGGACGCGGTATTTGACGAGCCGATGTCATACCAGGGTAGTTTCTCCGTGGAACTACATGAGAGCAGGGGAGATGGGGGGGCAAGGTGAAGCTGCTCGGGAACTTCTGGTGTAGTTGCTCGTGTCACCAGGTACTCTAGTTATTTCTAGCTCTAGGGCAGGTGATTTTGGATTATGAAGCAGGGAGAGCAATGCTTTAAGTGTGCACGGGATCAAAGCTAGCTCAGAAGAAGAAGCAGAAGTGGTGGATCTGGGTCAAGCTATGTAGAGGTCCAAAATGACCATTATTCCACCAGCTCGGTATATAGACACGAACATGGTGAGTTTCGTCTTATGTTTCTTCGCAGGTCCCTTGGATGAGCAGGAGTCATCATGCTTTGGAAACGTCACTGGCATTAAAGAGTGGTAAAATGCTATGGATGATTAGATGACCGCCCTTAGGAAGAACGAGACTTGAGACCTTGTGCCTAAGGTAAAATGCATCACTCCTGTGACATGCAAGTGTGTTTATAAGCTAAAGAAGAAGAATGATGACAGTATCGATCTGTACAAGGCTCGCCTTATAGCTCGGGGGTTCTCGTAGCAGTATATGGAAGATTATGAAAAGACGTTCAGTCTGGTGGCCAAGATGGCTTCAGTTTGGGTGGTGATTTCCTTGGCGGTTTGCTAAGAATGAAGGATTTGACAACTCGACGTAAAGAATGCTTTTCTTTACGGCGAGATTGACAAGAACATTTTTATGGTGCAGTCACCTGACTTTGTTTCTGAAGAACATCCAGGACACGTCTGTAAGCTAAAGAAGGCCCTTTATGGTATAAAGTATACGCCTCGAGCGTGGTATGAGATGATTGCAGAATACCTCCAGTTCTGTAGATACTTTGTTTCAGACTTAGATTCAAGTCTGTTTGTTAAGAAGAGGGGGAGCTTCAGGTCTTGGTGTTGTTGTACGTTGACGATAAGATTATCATAGGGAACTAAGAGGAAGAGGTAGCTAGTCTTAGGTTAGAGTTAGCTATCTTGTTTGAGATGAAGGATCTTTGAAGCTCCACCATTTCCTTAGTCTCAAGGTGGAGAGGAAGAAGTGCAACGTGCTCGTTTCCCAAAAGGGCTATGAGGAGTGAATCATTAAGTGGTTTGACATGCGGGAAGGGAATAACAACTCAACTCGTCTGGAGGTCTGTCTCAAGCTTTGGCGTGATGAGGGAAGGGTTATTTCAGATCCCTTGGTGTTCCGGGCTCTTGTTGGGAGTCTCGTACATTTGATAATTATAAGACCAGATATTGCTAATGTTGTAGGCCGAGTAAGTCGGTATATGGCGGAGCCACAAAAGCCTCATTTTGTGGCGGCTATGAATATCCTGAAGTACGTGAAATCCACCCATGATATGTGTCTCTTTTACGAGAGGGACACATGCTTCAATATGCATGGTTACACGATGCTGATTATGAGGGAGATTGATAACTTCGCAAAAAGAAGTTATCTTCATCCATATTTTAACCATGTTCAGCCATGTTGTGTGATATTTATACATGAAAAGTAGATAAAAATCCAATTGCCGCATGATTTGAAGTCAAAATGGTTGTTACTCTCATTTTTATATGTTTTTATAATAGGATTCAGGGAGAATTTAAGTCAAAGATTGAAGGCTAAGTATTGTGGAAAATCTGGGAAAAATGTTGCAATATATTCTCAACAAATCTGGCAGGTCAAATTGTGCAGAAAGACAGAACCAGAAATGTTGCAACATATTCGTAACATTTCTGGCAGTTACAAGAAATTCAAATCCGAAATTACCAAGTTTTCAACAGTCACATCCTAATTTTTAGCATCCGTTCAGCATTTAAAAATGATTGGATGTGGGGCCCACTAGGAGGAAAAAAAGGAAAGTTTAAAAGAGGAATATTTCAGTCATTTAAGGATCATCTTCGTCATTATTTCGGCCATTAGAGAGGAGGGAAAAATATGGGAAGAAATTCTGTCAAGGAGAAACCAGTCCAGTTCTCGGCATTCGGGCTGAAAAAAACACTTCCACGCCACTAGAAAAGGGAAGATTCGCATTTCTTTCGAGATGTTTAGTAAGATCTCTTCAGTTTTGTGTTGTTTTTCCGCAGTCATGAACTAAAACTCTCTAGTCTTGCATGATGAGAGTAGTATGTGTATTTTGATGATGAACATTTTTGATTTTGAGTTTGTCTTGTGATTATCTTTATTGATCTTGTGATTTTTATGGTGAAATTGTTGGATCATGTCTTTTTATTATATTGCGCCGCGAGAATCGAGATATGAGCGTCGTAATATTAATTTAAGGGCTAGTTTATCGCAGTGCGAGAATCGAGAGATGAGCAGTGTGAATCATTAACCAAAATTTCTTTATCTTTACGACGTTTCAAGAGTCGAGAGAGGAGAAACGTGCGTGCATCACAAGATCTCTTGAGTTTTGAAAAGTGAAAGAGATTTCCTTTTCATGCTAGCGAATTTGATTTTTTGCGCTTCATAATATTTTCGTTTCGCCTAAGTTAGAGATAACTAGGGTTGCGTATGTTGAAGCCGAGAAATTCTCAACCTCAGAAATCGGACTAGGCAACCTGAAGTTACTGGTCGACCAGTCGGGAAGATGATCTCTGGTCAGGAAACAGGAACGAATTGCGCAAACAAGACCCCAGGTAGCTACGGCGGGAAGGTCCCACCACGTACCCAGTTGCTTAGGAGAAGCAACCCCTTCTCAACCAGATTGGCCGAGCTAGGTACGAAGGAGGCGAGCTGAGCAATAACGAGTCAAGGGCAGTTGCTGGAACTCGCGAGGGCTCAGGCCGAGAATTGCTTGTCCCCTCCTTCGTCCCCCTGGGGTCCTATTTATAGGGAAAACCAAAGAGAAGGGGGGGGGTCTTACTTATACCCCCACCCTGGCGAGTTGGCGACTTCCCTGGGGAGCTCTCCTAGAAGAGGCGAGCATCTGGCCATAGTCGCCACCTGGCGAGTTGGCCTGGGGAGCTCGCCATACTCGCCCGAACCTTCCGCGGCCCGGGGTGCTGGTCTGGATCCCCACCTTGTCTTGTTGACTTTGACTTTTGATGACCTGGCGGTGGTAGGGCCCTCCCTCGTCGAATATGGGTTGTACACAATCCCCGCTCTTTTTGGGCGACGTAGGAGCCCGGAAAGAATCATCCAACGCTTATTCGGCGAGGACCTCTGCCGAGTATCTGGACAGCTCGCATCGTCGCCTGCTGGTAGAGTAGTCTATAAATAGGGGGGCTTCGTTTTTGAGACGGTCCTTGGAGCTCGCCGAAGATGTCGGACACCGAACAGCTGTTGAAGGACAGTCTCGCCGCCCTGTCGGGCCTCCTCGGTATAGCCAGGCCGAAAAGACCGCGCGAGGATGATCCCACTGCCTTGCCCCCGCCGAAGAAGAAGAAGGCGAAAAAGGTCAAGCTGCCCGCCACTACGGTGGTCGGCTCGCCTCCACTGGCGCACCAGGTCGCCGCGACGACTGACAATCCCGTAGTGTCGTCCAACACCCTCGTTGAACGACCTAGGGCTCGACGACCTCGCTGGGTCGACCCGGGGTAGCCCGCTGGAGAACCCGGGGGTGACCGAGGAGCTCGCGGGCGTGAAGGAGTCCGCGGCGTCTCAGGCCGAGGTCGTCACCTTGACAGGTCGCTACCTCGAACTCTTCCCTACTGGGTTGTCGCCGCCACTTTGCTGACTTCTTTCCTTATGCAGATTCTCCGATAGCCGCGGATGCGGCACTTGATGTCGTCCCCCTCAGCTCGGCGCCCTTACTCGCTCTGGCTGCCGACAGGCCGTTCAAGATCGCCCGCACGGTCAGGATAGGCCTCAGCTCGGGGAAGGCGTCTGGGGCGGCATTGGTGAAGGACCCCCCGCCTGTGAGTAAGGAGCTGCCGGCGAAGGCCACTCCCGCCGAGTCATCTGGGCCGGTGCGCGAGGTTCCTCCGGCGAGTACGGCGGCCGATGTTGTTGCGAGCGGCGGGAAGATACCCCCGGTGAGCGCTCCATTGCCGCCGCCGCCGCCCGCGGTCGCCACTCCTGGCCAGACGCCGAGCACCGGCTTGCCCCCTCCGCCGCCTCTGTCTGCACTGCCGAAGGACCATCCGCGACCTCCTCCGCCTCCTGCGCCGAGGGCTCCGCACCACTCTGCGAGCTCATCTCAAGCTCCGCCGCTGGTGAAGAAGCCGGAGAGGCCGCGGCCACCCTACTTTCCTCCGCGGGTTGGAGACCCTGACTACGTCGGCCAAGGGTCTGGAGGGCGCGGGCAGGGCAGGCCTGCCGATCTTCCGAGTAGCTCTTCGGGGAGGCGAGATACCTCCGGGCGACCTCCTTCGCCGCGCCGATCCCGATCTCCTCGCCGTGGTGAGCCTCCTACTACTTGACTACCGCTCTGCTTTTTCTGACCTGATGACCCATCTTCCTGCCTTGTCAGATCGCCCGGCGACCTCTGGGGCGGCTTTCATCGACGCTCTCGGGCTGTCCGGGAGCGAGTATCGCCAGGCCGCCATTCGCGCCCACATGGAGCTGGAGAGCAAGTTCGACCAGCTCGCAATCTGCGATCCTCACCGACGCATCTCGGCTCTGGAGGCGAGGATGGCCAAGGTCGAAGGGCTCCAGGCGACCTTGGAGAACTATGAAGCTCGATTCCACGTGGTTAAGGAGAATGACCGCCAGCTGCAGTTGAACAACCACCGCCTGCAGCTGGTGCTTGACGAGCTGGCCGGCATCCGGGCGAGCATGGGGTCTGCTGGGCGCCTGGCGAGGATGGAGGAGCAGCTCCGGCTTGGCGATGATGCGACAGCGCTGGCGACGGAGCATTACCGGCGTGCACGCGAGATCGGCGGGGCTGGGCGACATTCGCACCCTCCTGAGCGGCCGAGGGCGCCATAGTTTTTTCTTTGCTTTTTGAATGTAACTCGCCTCGTGCGACTTGTACTTCCTGACATCTATTTTTAATTTGATTAATTTGTGTGTGCGAATATTCTCGCCTCTGTGTGCGCGCTTTATTTCTCGATGTGCCGAGCTTTAGTTCATTTGATTATATCGCAGGTTGATCTTCATCGCGCGAGCTCGTTAGATACTCGCTGAGACGGCTGACCCCCCCCCTTTGGGCTTGTCATATCTATAAATAGGAGGGGTAGGTGGGTCATAAAGCGTATTGCCGTAGCGACCTTCTTTTCTCCTGCCGAGTATCTGAACCATCAACTCGCCGCTCTCGTTGCTTTCGGATCTCGCCATCATGGTCGGTGACGACGCCAACGCTCGCCGACAGGCCCACACAATTAACTTCGCAGATGCGGCTTTTAAGAAATCCATAACCACCGAGAAGGAACTGGCGACCTTCAAGGAACGCTTCCTGCCTGACGAATACTCGGCAAGACTCCCCACTCGCAGCGAGCGCCTCAATACCCATATTGAGGGTTCGCTTGTAATGTCGCTGCGTCACTTCGACGCAGGCCTGCGGCTGCCCTTCTGGCCGGAGTTTTGCGAGATCCTGCGTTACTTCGGGATTGTCCCTGCGCAGATCAATCCCAACGGTGTGGCGATCATCATGGGATTCCTCTGTTTCCTACGGGAAGAGAGGATCGCTTTCGACCTCTCCATCTTCCGCCGCATCTTCGCCTTTGCGGCGACCTCGGAGGGGGTCATCTTTTTTAGCAGCCATGTCTGCACCCTGGTCGGGACCGCGAACAAGGTCCATCGCTGGAGCGAGCAGCTGATTGTCGTCCATGGCGACTTCGGCGGTATTCTTGGCAGGCCGCATCAACCAGCCGATGTCGCCTTCCTTCCCCCCATCCTCGAAGGAGCTCGCGAGCAGCTCTTTGAATACTTTCGCGGTCGGCGTTTTGACGTCATTTTCTGGCGACTAAACGTCAACGTGCTCGAGCCAGTCCACCCTAACGAAAGTATGCCGAACTCGAAATGCGCCCTGGTTACTCGCTCGCCCTTTTGCCGCTGAAGCTAACTTTGTCGCGTGTTTTGCAGTCTCCAACGAGCTTCCAGAGAAGCCGCTTCCTTTGGCGAAGGAAGTCGCCGCCACGCAGTCGGATTCTCGCCCTCCTGCCGACGTTGGGGAGAAGAAGGCGGTTAAGGGAAAGTCGCGGGCCAGCTCGCAGGGTCCCGCGAGGAAGAGGGCGAAGACCTCATCGCCGCGATCCGTCGATTGCCGGTCGCCGACGGGCGCCCAGTCGCCCCATTTCCACCCCAACTACGGCCTCGGGCAGGGGGTGGTGGACGCCTTCGGTCGCCCGCTCGTGACCTGGTCGGCGGGGGAAAATTCGGTGTCGCTGAGCACCAACCTCCCGTCCTGGTCGACTGACTGGGAGGACAATGGGGAGGCGTTCGCCGTCCTCCACGCCATCTACGGTCGGGCCGACGCGGAGTCCGTCATGGAGCTGACCCCGACGGAGCTCGCCCATCAGTCGGCATGCGCGCTCGCGCGGTCTGCCGAGCTGGGTCACTACTCGGCGAGGAAGCTGTTGGAGACGACCGATGCCCTCAAGGTCGTCTCCAAGAAGGCCATCGACCTTGGCATGCAGTCAGTCCGCTGGAGGGACTTTGAGGTGAGCTGTCCTTGGGTGGGTTTGCTCGATTTGTTTCGTTTGATAGATCCTGACGTCGATCATTTCGCAGGCTGCCGAGATAGAAGCGGCGAAGAAACTCTCTGAGTGCGAGGAGAAGCTCGCCGCCTCTCAGGCCGAGCTGGAGGCGGCCCAAACTCGCGCAGCGGTGATGGAGACGAGGCTGGTCGCTGCTGAAGGACGGCTGAGCTCCTCAACCCCGCTACCCGAGGACCCGGCGCGAGTGGTGAAGCAATCTCGCGTACTCTGGGAGGAGAGATCCTCTGTTCGCCGCGAGATTGCGCGGGCGGCGGGGAACGTCATACTCGCGCGCCTTAGGCTCGGGGGTCAGCTCGTCGAGGGGGAGAAGCCACTCACTGTCGACGAGCTCATTCCCGAGCTGCTCGCCGAGGGGACTGTCCCTCCGTATAGCGCGTCGTCGCCGACCAACTCCAGTGATTCTGACAGCAGCGGAAGCGGCAGCGGCAGCGGGAGCAGCAGCGGCAGCGGAAGCAGCAGCGGCGAGAGCGCAGAGAGTGACGACTTTGCGGATATCGGCGATGTTGGTGATGATGAATATCGGCCTGATACTGGCGATGACGAGTCCTAGTTGCTCGCCGATATTCTTTTTGTAAACCAAATTTTTGACTTAATGATTTATACAAGGTTTTGGTTTTTCCTCTGACTGGATGCTACTCGCTAGGCTCATAGGCTCGGAGAGGGACGCTCGCTAGGTCGCAGGGGGATGGTCCCGACGTTATCCATCCGCTCGCCGGGACCCACTCGCCCCTGCACCTGGATACTCGCGGACCTGCTGAGATAACCGCGCGGGTGGCGTGTGGGTCATACTCGCACCCCCCGGGGGTCGCTTACTCGCGCGATTAAAGCTCGCCTCCCCGCATGGGATCTGCTCGCCTACTCGCACGAGATCCGCTCGTTTGCTCGCGCGTGACGAAAATTGAACCGGGCTTAGTCATCGAACATAGCCTGCGGGCCCCTCATTCTCGTCATCGAGGAGATCGGCCGATTCCCGAGGAGAGGAGCTCGTGAAGATACCGGTCTTACGACGCTGCTCAACTCGAGATCTTGGATCACAATCGAGGAGATCGGCCGATTCCCGAGGAGAGGAGCTCGTGGGAATACCGGTCTTACGACGCTGCTCAACTCGAAGTCTTGAATTACAATCGAGGAGATCGGCCAATTCCCGAGGAGAGGAGCTCGTGGGAATACCGGTCTTACGACGCTGCTCAACTCGAAGTCTTGAATTACAATCGAGGAGATCGGCCGATTCCCGAGGAGAGGAGCTCGTGGGAATACCGGTCTTACGACGCTGCTCAACTCAAAGTCTTGAATTACAATCGAGGAGATCGGCCGATTCCCGAGGAGAGGAGCTCGTGGGAATACCGGTCTTACGATGCTGCTCAACTCGAAGTCTTGAATTACAATCGAGGAGATCGGCCGATTCCCGAGGAGAGGAGCTCGTTGGAATACCGGTCTTACGACGCTGCTCAACTCGAAGTCTTGAATTACAATCGAGGAGATCGGCCGATTCCCGAGGAGAGGAGCTCGTGGGAATACCGGTCTTACGACGCTGCTCAACTCGAAGTCTTGAATTACAATCGAGGAGATCGGCCGATTCCCGAGGAGAGGAGCTCGTGGGAATACCGGTCTTACGACGCTGCTCAACTCGAAGTCTTGAATTACAATCGAGGAGATCGGCCGATTCCCGAGGAGAGGAGCTCGTGGGAATACCGGTCTTACGACGCTGCTCAACTCGAAGTCCGGGTTGGAGTCCCGCATCCCGATTTGACAGTGAAGGTCGCTTATAGGTACGATTAGGATGGGGGTGGTGTTCATCGAGGGTCCTTTTTGAACGCGCTCGGAATTCACACACCTCCCTTCGGGCTCGTCCACACCCTGTCTTTGGCAGGTTCTTCTTCCGGGTGTTTTACGAGGCCGGCCTCTCCTCAAGTCCGGGAGATCACGGTGCAGATCTGTTCCTCGCAGGTCCTCCAGACGGAAGAGAGATGCACTCGGGGAGACATAGGCCGACATGCAAGGGGGGAGCTGATCTCGGCCGACAATACAGAGGCTCGGTCTTACAAGAGCGCTTAAAATCCCGAAGCATCGTCCCATCATCCGTACTGGGCTATATATGAGGAACAACCGACCGTTACCTCTCGAGGTCGACTACGAGGCGGACCATGGAAACACTCAGAAACCTTGAGGTACATTTAACACAAAAAGGATGAAATCTCGCATTCTTTGTTCATTTAAGAGTTTTTACAGAAATTGATACATGAGTTACCGCTACGGGTAAAATCTTTTCAAATCATCCCCGCTCCAGGTTCCAGGCAGCTGCTCTCCCGCTTGGTCTTGTAGGTAATAGCCTCCTGTGGTCAAGGCTTCTTGGACGATGAAAGGTCCTTCCCAGTTGGGATGGAGCTTGCCTACGGTGGCTCCCCGCCCAGCGGCGTCCACCTTCTTCGTGACCAAGTCCCCCGCGAGGAAGTTCTTCAAGCGGACGTTTTTGTCGAAGTGTCTCGCCATGCGCCTCTTGGTTTCCTCCTGGCGCATGGAGGCTAAGTCGAGAAGCTCCTCCACATAATCTAGGGAGAGCCTCTGAGCCCCTTCATTCTCTAACCGCCATTCCTCGCTTCCGTCTTCGGCTGCGATGACCCTTGGACTATGCACCTCAAATTCGACCGGGATGAGCGCCTCAGACCCGTGTGACAGCTTGAAGGGTGTTTCCCCTGTGGCTGAGTTCGGGGTGGTCCTGAGGGCCCAGAGGACGGAAGGGATGTACCGAGGCGAACCGAAGGTCGGTTCCCAACTGTTTACAAAAGTCCCCCAGTTCCAGGCTGGCGAACTGCGGCCCATTGTCGGTGATGATGGCCAGAGGGATCCCGAACCTGCATGCGATCTCCCCCCAGATGAAGTTCTTGACGATTTGAGACGTGGTCCTGGCCAGAGCCTTAGCCTCGATCCACTTTGTGAAGTAGTCAACCATTACCAGGACAAACTTCCTTTGCCCGCTAGCTTGAGGGAACGGGCCGATCAAATCCATTCCCCAAATTGCGAAGGGCCACGGAGCGGTAATCGAGCGGAGTTGCTGAGCCGGCTGGAGCGCGAGGGGCGCGAAGAGTTGACATTGGGAGCATTTTCTGGAGTAGGCCTCTGCGTCGTTTCGGATGGTCGGCCAGAAGTAACCGTGCCTCAGAATCCTTTGCTCCAGGGTGCGGGTCCCGGAGTGACTGCCGCACTCTCCTGAGTGAATCTCCTCGAGGACCCGGAGAATCTCGAGTTCCGACAAGCATCGGGCCAGCGGGCCTGAAATGGTTTTGCGATAGAGTTTGCCGTCCTGCAGCAAGTAGTACGTGGCCTTATACCGGAACTTTCTTTGATCTTGCCCGTCAGATGGTAGTCGGCCTGTCGCCAGGAACGTGACGAACGGATCTCTCCACGAGGCCCGCTGATCGATCTCCATCAACTCGCCTTCTTCGATGGATGGTCGAAACAACTCGCTGGCGGTTCCCCCAGCCCGAGGGCCGTATTTCGCAAGATTGTCTGCCTCGGAGTTGCGTTCTCGGGGCACGTGCTCAGCGTGAAAGGATCGGAACCCCCCGATCAGGCCTTTGACCTTAACCAGATATTGCTGCAAGATGGGATCTCGGACTTCGAACTCTCCCCGAATCTGAGATGCCGCCACCATGGAATCGGTAAAAGCCCTAATATCTCTGATTGCCAGCTCCTTGGCGACTCGCAAGCCAGCCACCATGGCTTCGTACTCCGCCTGATTGTTAGTGACCGGAAAATGGATCTTGACGGCTTGCTCAATCCTGGTCCCCTGAGGACTAACCAGCACCACCCCGGCTCCCACGGAGTGTCTCCCTGACACGCCATCTACGAACATCTTCAGAGGGACCGGCCGAGAGACATCCGTGTCTGCCTCGACCTCGGCCGAGAAGTCGGCCAGGAAATCCGCCACGACTTGTGCTTTGATCGCGACCCTTGGGGGGTAGGAAATGTCGAACTCGCTCAGCTCCACGGCCCACTTGGCGAGCCTGCCGGAGTGCTCCACTCCGTCCAAGATACTCCTCAAGGGGTGGTCGGAGACTACGTTGATAGAGTGGGCTTGGAAATATGGCCGGAGTCGCCTGGCCGAAACTACCAGGGCAAAGACTAACTTCTCCAGGATGGGGTACCGTGTTTCGGCTTGCCTTAGCACCCGGCTCACGTAGTAGACTGGAAGCTGCTTGTTTCCCTCCTCTCGGACCAACACCGAGCTGACTGCTTCAGCCCCTACCCCTAGGTAGAGCAAGAGGTCCTCGCCGCCCTGCGGACCCTGAAGGAGAGGAGCTCGAGTCAGCAGTTGTTTGAGCTTCAGGAAGGCCTCCTCGCACTCCGGGGTCCACTCGAATTTCTGGTTCCCCCGAAGGGCTTTGAAGAAAGGGGAACACTTTTCTCCGGCCCTGGAGAGAAACCGGCTAAGACCTGCCAGCCTTCCGGTCAACCTTTGAACTTCCTTGGAATCCCTCGGGGACGCCATCTCCACGATGGCTTTCACCTTGTCGGGGTTAGGCTCCACCCCTAGGGGAGTAAGGAGGTGCCCTAGAAACTTCCCCCTTCCTGCGCCGAAAACGCACTTGGCCGGGTTGAGCCGCATCTTGTACCTCCTCAGGGTGGCGAAGGTCTCTGTCAGATCCGCTACGTGCTCTGCGGCGCTCTTGCTCTTAACAAGCAGGTCATCTACGTAGACTTCCAGATTCCGCCCCTTTTGCTCTCTGAAGACGTGATCCATCATTCTTTGATATGTCGCGCCAGCGTTCTTGAGCCCGAAGGGCATCATCTTGTAGCTATAACACCCGTCGCTGGTGATGAAGGAAATGTCGCGACAATCGGGGGGATGCATCCGGATCTGATGGTATCCTGAAAAAGCATCAAGGAAACTCATCACAGGAAATCCGACGGCGGAATCAACCAGCGCGTCGATCTGAGGCAGGGGATAACAATCCTTCGGGCAAGCTTTATTCAACAATGAAAAGTCGATACATAACCTCCAGCCCCCTCCGGACTTCTTCACCATTACAACATTGGAGACCCAGCCTGGATACTGGATCTCCGAAACAAAACCTGCTTCCAGCAGCTTCCCTACTTCCTCCCGGATGGGTCCCGCTAGAGTGGCGGCGCTCTTCCTTTGCTTCTAACGGACGGGGGCCGTCGCCGGATCCAGGTTGAGGCGATGACAGGCAACATCAGCATCAATCCCTGGCATCTCGGCGGCGCTCCATGCGATGACGTCCGCGTTTTCCTGCAGGCAGACAGCTATCTCCACCTTCCCTTCCGGGGGCAAGGCTCCTCCGATCTTCAGCAGCTCCGGCTTTCATCTCAGGGAGATCACCTCCACTTCCTCCAGCTCCTCGGCAGCTTGCAGGCCCTCTTCCTGCTCCATCATCCTTTCCAACCTTTCTGCGTCACCCATCCAGCTGATGGTGCTGACCGCATTCAGGTAGCATTCCCTGGAGGCCCTGGGATCTCCCCTGATCCTGACTTGGACGTCGTCCCTGCAGTACTTCAGGCATTGATGATATGATGAAGGGACGGCCTTGAAGTAGTTGATGAGGGGCTGTCCGAAGATGGCGTTGTAGCCGCTGGGTGCGTCGACGATGACGAAGCGGCATCGGATCGAAGTTCCCCCGAGGGTGACCAGCAACTCAACTCCTCCTTCCACCTCCTTCTTCTCCCCGGAGAAGCCGAAGAGAGGCCCATCCGCTGCCTGAACCCGGGACGCTTCCACCTGAAGGCCGACGAAGGTTCTCTTGAAGATGACATTCACCGAGCTCCCGTTATCCGCGAGGATTCGGTCGACGGTGAAGTCCTCGATTGCTGCTTGAATCACCAGGGCGTCATGGAAGGGGTTCTCGTTCCAGAGCATGTCTTCCTCCGAGAAGGTGATCTCGTTCAAGGGAGGGGGGGTCTGAGACGTCGAAGCAACGCTCCTTTTGTAGATTTGGTGGAGACTTCCCTTGCGGGAAGCTCCTAGCCCCGCCCCTCCGTTGATTACTCCGACGTGCCCGCCTCCCGGACCGGGAATGACATTCCCCCTTCCTCCTTGGTCGATCCTGTCTTCGTTCCTCCTTCTCTGCGGTGCCTGGTAGGCCACCTGCCCAACCTGGGCCTCCTGCTGCGGTTGCTCCCTCTCGGCTGCCGTTGCTTCCATCCTCCTCCTTGCTTCCCAGAACTCAGGGCAAGCCAAGGTTCCGTGCCCCTCCACTCGATGGATATCGCAGTAGAGGGGAATCGCCGCTTCCTGCTGCCTTTCCTGCCTCCTCTCCTGCTGCCTCTCCTTCCGCCGGCGCTTAGCGGCTCGCTGCGTGATGACCATGGTTTCCCTTCTTCCTCCTCCCTGCTCCCGAGGGTTGTAAGCCCTCCCTTCCTCCTGACGGATGGGCCGCCTCCACTGGGGGCGATCCCTCGGGTACTGGAATCTTCTCTCCTCGCTCCTCGCCTCTCGACCCCTGACGGGCCTCCTATCCTCCTGCCTTCGAGGCCTCTCCCGCCTCTCCTGCCTCTCCACCTTTCTGATCTCCCTTCCCCTTTCTCTCTTCTCCTCTTTCTCTTGCGGCCTCTCCTGCTTCCTGTCGTTGCGCCCCTCCGGCGCCCTCTCCCTCTCCAGCAGTCTTCCCTTATCTTGCCCAAGCGGTCGGTCTCCATCGAGCCGTGCCAGGAACTCCTTGTTCCTCTCCTCTCCCTGGATGAACACATTGGCTCTCTCCACCATCTCCTCGAACTATTTGGACGGCCTGTGCCCCAACTCCATGTTGAACAGACCCTGCTTCAGCCCGAACTTGAGGGCCACCATCAAGGTGAACCCGTCTACCTCTTCCACCTCCAACACCTCCTCCTGGAATCGGTCGATGTACCGGCCCAAACTCTCGTGCTGCCCCTGCACGATCTTGAAGAGGGCGGTGGCCTCCTTCTTCCTCCGCTTGGACGTCGCAAACCTTGCTAACAGGCCCCTTTGCAGATCTGAGAAGCAGTAAACTGACCCGGCTGGCAGCTGGTGGAACCAATCTCTCGCGCTACCTTTGAAGGTAATGGAGAAGAGCCGGCACTTGAGAGCATCGGTCATGTTGCGAATGGAGACCACATCCTCAAACCACTGAAGATGTCCCACCGGGTCGTCCTTGCCGGAGTAGTACGAGAGGACTGGCTCTCTGAAGTTGTCGGGGACGAGGGCTGCGAGGATCTCGTCACAAAAGGGGCTCCTCCCTTCCTGGCGGCGGCGAGTATCCTCTCCGCTCGAGCAGTCATACTCGCTCCATCGGCGAGTATCTCCATACCTCGCCGAAAGTTCTGGTTCTCGAAACCGGATTCCCTGACTACTCGCCGGGTGATGTCGCGGGGGGATCACCGGCTCTCCACTCGCCCAAGTGGGCTCCTTCCCTGCTCGCCGAGTTGGTATCTCCTCGCCAGGGGGTGTCTGGCGGCGGGGGGAAGTCGCCGTCACCTCAGGCGGATTGGACAACCCGACGAGTATTGCCTTCTCCACTCTCCTTGCGAACTCTTCAAATGCCGCCACCGTCACATACTCGCTACCTTGCCCCGGGACTCCAGCTCCCGCCGAGTTACCTCCCAACTCGCCCCGGTCTCCACCATCGGCCATCTTCCGACCACGACTTTCTTCTTCGGTCGCTATCCACGCTCACCGCACCAAGTGTTGAAGCCGAGAAATTCTCAACCTCAGAAATCGGACTAGGCAACCTGAAGTTACTGGTCGACCAGTCGGGAAGATGATCTCTGGTCAGGAAACAGGAACGAATTGCGCAAACAAGACCCCAGGTAGCTACGGCGGGAAGGTCCCACCACGTACCCAGTTGCTTAGGAGAAGCAACCCCTTCTCAACCAGATTGGCCGAGCTAGGTACGAAGGAGGCGAGCTGAGCAATAACGAGTCAAGGGCAGTTGCTGGAACTCGCGAGGGCTCAGGCCGAGAATTGCTTGTCCCCTCCTTCGTCCCCCTGGGGTCCTATTTATAGGGAAAACCAAAGAGAAGGGGGGGGTCTTACTTATACCCCCACCCTGGCAAGTTGGCGACTTCCCTGGGGAGCTCTCCTAGAAGAGGCGAGCATCTGGCCATAGTCGCCACCTGGCGAGTTGGCCTGGGGAGCTCGCCATACTCGCCCGAACCTTCCGCGGCCCGGGGTGCTGGTCTGGATCCCCACCTTGTCTTGTTGACTTTGACTTTTGATGACCTGGCGGTGGTAGGGCCCTCCCTCGTCGAATATGAGTTGTACAGCGTAGATATTAAGACTTCTTGTATCGAGAGATAAAGATTTCTTCTTTAAAAATCATCGCAAGATAATTCAAAGTTAAACCAAATGAAATATTTATTTTATCATCATCATGTTATACATATGAAATCAGAAATGCAAGACTATTTTCTCTAATTGCGAAGAAGCTATTGTTAGATCTAGTTAAATTAGTTTTAATATTTATCTAAAAATTTCAATCTATTTTCAGAAAATCAATTAACCGTTTTACTTGGATTCATAGAAACGGTGTAGCTAGTAATTGTAAGCGCTAAACCCATCACTTCTCCGTGGGAACGATCTCACTCACTTTGTATTACTTGTACGACACGTATAATTGCGTTTTCAAGCTCTATTTTGCGCGTATCAGAGATTCAGATTATCGGATGTCGACATATGGTTATGTCTTCATGTGTGGATCGACAACTATTTCGTGGTGCAGTAAGAAGCAGGATTTTGTATCTGTATAACCCGTAATTCGTTGAGATCATAAGTACCCAAGCAAATAACTATTCAAAGACCATTGGGCATCCATAGAGGCCGGTGGTTAGCATGGATAGCGGAGGCTAACCATACAGCTCGCTGTATTCTGCTCACGCGGACTGGAGTTAGAGTTTGCTAGTGTGTGTGGACTTCGTCACGGTGGTGCAAAATCTGTGGTGTTGCCTAGTTCGTGGAGACTACTGTTTGTACGGTCTGCTTTTGTAGTTCGCGAAGACCGCTTATGTTGCCCGATCTGGGTGTGGAGATCGGCAGACCGTCTGACGCGAATATGGCTCAGGCCTTGTGGTTGTCAGGTTGTTAAAGTCCACGCGGTCTGAGAATGTTATCCACATGATTTGTGGTCTGACTCTGATATCCGCACTCTTGTACGGATTTGTGGTGCTAATTGAAGGATGACGTGCGGTTATCATATCACTATGGTCGATGACCACACTCTCCTTGGCAGGAGGGGTCACCGGCTCGTCATATATAACAGGAATAGTGAGAACTCAGCTCACGCTTTGGACTTGCGGTTAGATTTTCATAACCGGGCGGCTAAGCAAAGTTGACTTGTGCTGTGTTGGTTGTGCGGCTAGTACTGAGCGACTAGACAACTAGTTGGGAAGCTCAGTATGAAACAGTTCATGGATAACAGTATGTGGTATACTGTAGGTCGTAGTTTAGGCGACTTGCCGGCTTGAAGTCTATTCCTCGGGATTGCGGATAGTTCAAGCAGTTCGACCGGTTCATCGGCAGGTATGTTGTTTTCCAATACATCAACATTTCAATAATATGGAGTCCGCGCGGTTTTTGTTTCGGATTGGCGACTTGGCGGACTGTCTTTTTGGTTTGCAGCTTGGGTGGTTTCTGTCATCAGACCGCCGGTTTCACTCATGCCTGTGGTTTTTTGTTTCCATCAGGTACATTACAAAATCATATCTTCAATATAAACCTCATCTGTTAAAGAAGTTTGTGATAATTCCATATTGAGACTCTTGTGCTTCTGTTGTTGCTGATTTCTACTTGATTTTGATTTTGATTGAGTGTTCTTGCGATCTTGCTTAATTTCCGTGAGAAATTTTCACAATATTCTTTGTGGGAATGAAATAAAGTTAATGGCGCTATTAAGAAAATTCATGAATGATTGTGCTCGCTCTTTCTAGCATAATAATAAAAAATAGGTAATAACTCAATAATCTAACATAATAATCTCTCAAGGCTGCATGCATGATAATTAAATAGATAATAAGACTAGTTAGTGTAACTATAAGCATTGTTTGTAATTTATAGGACATGACACTTGAATAAGTAACCTAAGCTCTGTTTGGAAGGACTTACTTTCACCGGTCAAGCGGTTACGACCGCATGAACTGGGCCTTAAGATGAGCTTTAGTTTGTTATGATGACTTACATAGAAATCAGTTAGTCATATGTTATTAATACTTTCCGCTAATATTCAAATAAATAAAAACTTAAATTATAATTAATTCCCTCCTTAGAATGTCTCTCCAAACTCTATCCTCATCTTAAATAAACACTAACTCACCAAATATTCTCTCATACTCTCTCAAGCTCTCAAAATAAGTTGGAATGCATCTATTCTTATTTTTAACTTATGGTTATAGGCTTTAACTCATATGAATGGTCAAGGAACAAAATGCCCTTAATTAATCTTGTTCCAAACAAAAATACCCAACATGCATTGGCCTCCACACATTCAGAGGTTTCCTCTACAAACCACTTCTCTAGTTTGAGAGTTTGTTGCCGCACACCTAGTTGAACTCAGGATAGAGGGTTGTGATTGTTAGAGTGCTCGAGGCATCCCATGTGTCTGTCAAGTTTGGAACGACCTCCACGTGTCCCCCTATTAGGGGTATTTATAGGTGTAACCCTAAATCTCCAACGGGTTATTGTATTCCTACCGGATCCTAACCAAACTCAATAAAGACCTATTACCAATTATATAAACATACCTCAATAGTGATGTCTACATACACATGTAAAGAGTCAGTTGTGATGCGCTAATGGTCCCTCCTGTCGAGTGTGCCACGTGGAATGGACGGTGATGTCCAAGCGTGTGTCGCGACTCGTTAAAAGGGGATGGTTTAATCCCACACCGCCTAGTGTGCTTCTTGGTCCTGGGCGTATAAGCGGGGTGATCACTCCTCCCCTAACCGCATGGTTTTGGAGAGTAATGCCACAATGCTTTACATGGTGTATCAGAGCAGGGGGCACGGGACGAGAGGGGGGGGGGGGGGGTGTTGAGTGTGCCACCTGGAATGGACGGTGATGTCTGAGCGTGTGTCGCGACACGTTAAAAGGATGGTTTAACCTCACACCGCCTAGCGTGCTGCTTGGTCGTGGGTCTATAAGCGGAGTGGTCACTCCTCCCCTAATCACATGATTTTGAGAAGTGACATCACAATGTTTTACACCTACCTCTACCACACACTAGAGCTAAGACTTAATAGAGCGCCAAAGCAATGTTTCAGTCTAAGCAATGAGCATGATGCATGCTCATCGCCTGCACGTGGTGCCTTCACGCAAGGGATATAGGGAAATTATTTGACAAATTTTAGTATTTCACATAATTTGTGCCCACAATTTAGAAACGTACTTGAAAAATTATATGTATATCTTTATTATTAAAATAATAGACATATTTTGAGGCACACCGTAGATTTGATCCGGACCGTAGAACAAAAATATTTTACAATTTGACCGTTGGATTCAATGCTTAAGGCCTGCCATTAGTCAATCCTCCCCAAAACCAACTTCTCCAACTCCCCAAAAGCCTGATTCCCGTTTCGCCAAAATCATCCACGCACGGCTGCCCATACCGCCGCCGGCGGAGCCTCCGGCGAACCCGCCGGGGGTTGCCCGGCGGCGAGCAGGCAGGCCCACCGCTGGCGGTGGCCCTGCACGTGAGACCCAGATTGCCCGGGGGCAGGCGCAGCCCGCTTGAATGCCAAGCGGGCGAAGCCAGCTTGGTTGTGGGCGAAGCCCGCAGCGACGCATCGAGAACGGACAAAGCCCGTTCGAAGATGCTAGTATATATATATATATATATATATATATATATATATATATATATATATATATATATATATATATATATATATATCTACTATTATACGAAAACTACTCTTTTGTGAAACATTGTCTGATGTCTCTATATTGCCCTTATAATTGTATTCATAATTACACAACTTTACAATATTAAAATACAAAAAATAAAAACACTAGGTACCCTAAATCTACTGTCTCTAGCTAGAAATGACAAGAGAAAGATTAATGTTTTAACGTTAAAATACAATTTGTTTTACAAAATAAAAATTGTATTCTTGATTATTTATATTTTTTTTACGGTCATCATTTTGAGTACTCATATGTATATGTTACGGGTCGGGCGGAGCCAGCTGTGGAGGGGCGAAGCCCGCCGTCGCCGGTCGGGTACTGTCGCGCGAGGTCATAGGGGCGGGTACTATCCACGACAAATGTCGCCCCCCACGACAAATGTCGCCGCCCACGGCAAATGTCGCCGCCCACGACAAATGTCGCATTACTGGCGAATGTCGCATCCCGGCGAGTGTCGCACCCCGCCGAATGTCGCACCTTGCCGATTGTCGCACCCCCGCCGAATGCCCCCAGGGCCGAAGGCCCTGTGCCTGTCACTTGTATATATATATATATATATATATATATATATATATATATATATATATATATATATATATATATATATCTTCAAAGCACACCAATCTTTTGCTCTCAGCCGTTGGATCTCTAAAATAGTAATTTTCAACCGTTAGATCTCATCCTCACCAATATATCTGTGCTTCCCCCTCACTCAACCCCGATAGAAACCGTGACCCATCTCTCAATCCCCGATAGAAGCCCCACCCCTTCCTCTACCCAGATAAAATCTCTCTGATAGGATAGGGCATCGTCTGCCCCTTTCTTCCCTCAAGCCCGCGATCTCGCCAGAAGCCTTCGCCCTCACCAGAAATCGCCGCCTTCGCCTTCACCAGAAATTGCCGCCTTCGCCAGAAGCCACTACCGTTGTCGTCGCCTTCACCGCAGTCGTCGCCTTCGCCAGAAGCCGCAACCCTCGCCCTCTAGGGCATCGCACTTCCAGCAAACCCCTCGCCTGAAGACCTCACCGACGTCCTGCTTTTCTCTTAACCTCATCTTCCTCTCCTGATCGAGGTCCCTGCCGACACCGATCCCGTATGTGAAACCCTCCCTCCAAGTCGCAGACTACGCACTTTCTTTGAGGCAGGCCAGGGCTTCATCTAACCTCTCACGGCAAGGTCCTTCCCTTCCCCATCTCTCCCTCCTCCTCCTCCTTTCTCTCATCTTCCTCTCATGGCAGGAATCTATCACGTCTTCTTTTACTTTTTTTTGCTCCTTTGATTTCATGAGGAATGGAGTCCAGCTACTCCAAATTTGAAGGAGACTAAGGAAAAAAATATCTCTGTGTTAACTGATCATAAAAATTTACTCTAAATAATCCATTTTTGTTACACAGCATTTTGATTCCTCTTGCTTTGGTGATGAAACTGAATGTTTCAGCGAATTTATAGTGGAAACACTGAAAATTCTGGAGTTATAGTAGAAAAATAGATTTATGATTATAGTCAAATAAAATAATGCATTTATTTTTTGATTTAAGGTTAGAGTCGAAAAAATAGATTTATGGTTAGAGTAAAAAAAAAATAGATTATTGGTTTTTGATCGAAGATGCACGTACAAAGAATATTGCTGGGTGAGAACATGCTCTTGGGTGAGTTTAAGTGTGTTGGAATCAAATATGAGTGTTTGAAATGTCATCACACCATTGCCAATTCAGTGGGTTCCAATTCAGTAGGAATTAGAGCTGTCACTTAAAACCGAAAACCGCAAACCAAATCGGAACCGAACCGGAACCGCAAAGAACCAGACCGAACCGTTCACAAAGTATTCGGGTTCTAGTTTGAATTTTGGAACCGTGAGCAACATTGGTCCGGGTGTGGTTCTTACATTTTATTATCCGGACCGGAACCGGAACCGGAACCGCAACATAAAAGTCTCAAGCGGTTTCAAGATTTTTAGACCCGATCCGAACCGGACCGAAGTAGAACCGAACCGCAACCCGTTTATTATTATTATTATATTGTTATTATTTTATAATTTATCTATAATATTTATACTTACTATCATGAGTGAAACTGGTGCAGTTTGAACCCAAATCACAATTGCACTAAAGGGGATCAATTTTGGACCGATCAAAACTTCACCGCATAAAAACTGTGTGGTATGGTTTGACATTTGTGATATTTGGAGTCAATTTTTGATTGCACTTTTGATTTTTTATACAGTTATATAATATATTTTCAATTTTACTTATATATTTTTTTGAAATATTTTATTTAAAAATATAGAAGATATACAACTACTATTTATTAGTAATCATGAAAGACAACTAATTGTAGCTGGTTGTTATGGTTGAGCATGCCGGCGAGACATACGCAAGTCAACTAGAAGTCGTGGCAAGTCTAAACGCGTAGGAAGGCGATTGATATTATCCCACCAATCGTTGAAAAGACCGTCGAGAAGTGCGCAACATAATTATTTCTATTTTGATGTTGTTTTGAGTTTTACTATTTGCAGTCCGCTTTTATTTCATTTTGCCAAGTTTGATTTTGATTTTAGTTAGAACCGATTGGAACCGGACCGAACCGCATGGAACCGGACCGAATCGTTAGTGGCCGGTTTGGTTTTGGTTCTTGCTGAACCGTAACCGGAACCGTTGACACGACGGTTCCAAAAATTAAGCTGGAACCGGAACCAGAACCGGAACCGGTCAAACCAAATAAGGTTTTGGTTCTAATTTGAAGAACCGTTATCTTAGTGGTTTGGTTCATGGTTTTAGTAGAACCGGAACCGAACCGGAACCGTGACAGCTCTAGTAGGAATGCACACAGAATTTAGTTGAATTACGAATGTAGATTTAGTTGACACTTATATGATTTAATTTGTTAATCAATTAATGATTATAATTATAGGTTTTTGAGCAAACCTTGATTTTTAAATAGAAATGAGTGAGTTTTATTTTATTATTTTTGGCTAATTTTAAATTCTATTTTGGATTCGAATATGTTTCTTCCTGATTTCTATCAAGCAGAGTTTAAATTTGAATGACACTCTTAGGTTCTGTTTGGGACAACTTATGATGATGAAAAAGCTGCTAATTTAAAATTGATCATTTGATAGAGATTTTATAAAAACAATGTTAAATAAGCAGTAGACTATTTGGATAGTTCATCCATAAGTGTTTATCTAAAGTTTCATTCATTCATAAAAATCAGTTCATTTGGACACGTTTTTTCCGTCCAGACGCGATTTTTTCACTCAAGCACGTTTTTTTTGCCTAGGTGCGAATTTTTCACACGGTCGTGATTTTTTCTTACAGCCGCGATTTTTTCGCCCGAGCGCAAATATTTCGCTCGAACGCGATTTTTTTTTCCGAACGCGGTTTTTTCACTGGGGCGCGGTTTTTTCGCCCGGGCGCGAATTTGTCGCCCGGGCGCAAATTTTTCACCCGGAAACGATTTTTTGCTCGGTCGCGGTCATTTCAACCAGGATGCAATTTTTTCCCGGAAGCATTTTTTTTCGCTCGGGCGCGAATTTTTTGCCCCGGGCCGAATTTTTTGCCCTGGCGCGACTTTTTCGCCCGTGCGCGAATGTTCCGCCCGGGCGCAAATGTTCTGCCCGGGAGCGAATTTTCCGGCCAAACGTGAATTTTTCGCCCGGGAGCGAATTTTTCGCCCGAACGCGATATGTTTGTCCGGAAGCGATATTTTTGCTCGCCCGCAATATTTTTGCACGTAAGAGAAAAAAATGCATTCTGCCGAAAAGAACACTTGCGGGCAAAAAATTCGTGCCCGGGCGAAAAACTCACTATCGAGCGAAAAAATCACTGTCGGACGAAAAAACTGCTCCCGTGCAAAAAAATCACGTCCGACCGGAAATATCGCCCCCGGTTGGAAAAATTCTTGCCCCGACGAAAATTTCGCTCCCAGGCAAAAATTTCACACCCGGGTGAAAAAATAGCGCCCGGGCGTAATATCCGCCCCCGGGCGGAAATATCCGCGCCCGGGCAGAAAAATTGCGTCCCGGAGGAGAAATCACGCCCGGGCCGCAAAAACGCGCCCGGGCGGCAAAATCGCGCCCGGGCAGCAAAATCGCGCCCGGGAGGCAAAAACGCGCCCGAGCGGAAAAAACGCATTCAGGCGGAAAATTCGCGACCGGGCGGAAAAATCGCGTCCGTTCGGAAAAATCGCGCCCTGGCGAAAAAATCGCGCCCGGGCGAAAAAATCACGCCCCGACGAAAAAATCGCATCCGGGCGAAAAATACGCCCCCGGGCGAAAAAATCACGCTCTGACAAAAAAATCGCACCATTAAGAAAAAATCGCACACTTGCGAAAAAATCACGCACAGGAGAAAAAATCAATTTTGAGTTTTCTTAAGGGATAAACGCTTATGAGAAGTCATAAGCTCGACCAGGATAGCTTATGAAAAATCTAACTTATCATCAATTTTTAAATAAGTGATTTTCTATAAGTTTCACAAACAAACAGCTGAAAAATTGCGTTTGCGTTTTTAATAGAGATTATTCATCAGGATAAGCTTTCCCAAACAGAGCCTTAATTAGTAGATTATAAGTTCTGTTTCTTCTTTGCCTACAAATGACTTCTTAAATTTCCTTGCTTTAAATCTTACGGTACTTTATTGGACATCTGATAACTTCTCAATAGAAGTTATCTAAGTGTTGAAGCCGAGAAATTTCTCAACCTCAGAAATCGGACTAGGCAACCTGAAGTTACTGGTCGACCAGTCGGGAAGATGATCTCTGGTCAGGAAACAGGAACGAATTGCGCAAACAAGACCCCAGGTTGCTACGGCAGGAAGGTCCCACCACGTACCCAGTTGCTTAGGAGAAGCAACCCCTTCTCAACCAGATTGGCCGAGCTAGGTACGAAGGAGGCGAGCTTGAGCAATAACGAGTCAAGGGCAATTGCTGGAACTCGCGAGGGCTCAGGCTGAGAATTGCTTGTCCTCTCCTTTGTACCCCTGGGGTCCTATTTATAGGGAAAACCAAAGAAAAGGGGGGGGGGTCTTACTTATACCCCCACCCTGGCGAGTTGGCGACTTCCCGGGGGGGCTCGCCTGGAAGAGGCGAGTATCTGGTCATAGTCGCCACCTGGCGAGTTGGCCTGGGGAGCTCGCCATACTCGCCCGAGCCTTCCGCGGCCCGGGGTGCTGGTCTGGATCCCTAGCTTGTCTTGTTGCCCTTGACCTTTGATGACCTGACGGTAGTAGGCCCCTCCCTCGTCGAATATGGGTTGTACACAATCCCCGCTCTTTTTGGGCGACTTAGGAGCCCGGAAAGATTCATCCAACACTTATTCGGCGAGCATCCTTGCCGGGTATATGATCAGCTCGCATCGTCGTCTGCTGGTAGAGTAGTCTATAAATAGGGGGGCTTCGTTTTTAAGACGGTCCCTGGAGCTCGCCGAAGATGTCGGATGCTGAGCAATTGTTGAAGGACAATCTCGCCGCCCTATCTGGCCTCCTCGGCATAGCCAGGTCGAAAAGATCGCGCGAGGATGACCCTACTGCCTTGCCCCCGTCGAAGAAGAAGAAGACGAAAAAGGTCAAGCAGCCCGCCACTACGGTGGTCAGCTCGCCTCCTCTGCCGCATCAGGTCGCCGCGGCGACTGAAAATCCCGTAGTGTCGTCCAGCACCCAGAGGGTGTTGAACGACCTAGGGCTCGATGACCTTCCTGGGTCGACCCGAGGAAGCCCGCTAGAGAACCCGGGGGTGACCGAGGAGCTCGCGGCCGTGAAGGAGTCTGTGGCGTCTCAGGCCGAGGTCGTCACCGTGACAGGTCGCTACCTCGAACTCTTCCCTGCTGGGTTGTCGCTGCTCCTTTGCTGACTTCTTTTCTTATGCAGATTCTCCGATTGCCGCGGACGCGGCACTTGATGTCGTCCCCCTCAGCTCGGCGCCCTTACTCGCCCTGGCGGCCGACAGGCCGTCCAAGACCGCCTACACGGTCAGGATAGGCCTCGGCTCGGGGAAGGCGTCTGGGGCGGCATTGGTGAAGGGCCCCCCGCCTGCGAGTAAGGAGCGGCCGGCGAAAGCCACTCCTGCCGAGTCATCTGGGCCGGCGCGCGAGGTTCCTCCGGCGAGTACGGCGGCCGGTGTTGTTGCGAGCGGCGGGAAGATACCCCCGGTGAGCGCTCCATTGCCGCCGCCGCCGCCCGCGGTCGCCACTCCTGGCCAGACGCCGAGCACCGGCTTGCCCCCTCCACCGCCTCTGTCTGCCCTGCCGAAGGACCATCCGCGACCTCCTCCGCCTCCTGCGCCGAGGGCTCCGCACCACTCTGCGAGCTCATCTCAAGCTCCGCCGCTGGTGAAGAAGCCGGAGAGGCCGCGGCCACCCTACTTTCCTCCACGGGTTGGAGACCCTGACTACGTCGGCCAAGGGTCTGGAGGGCGCGGGCAGGGCAGGCCTGCCGATCTTCCGAGTAGCTCTTCGGGGAGGCGAGATACCTCCGGGCGACCTCCTTCGCCGCGCCGATCCCGATCTCCTCGCCGTGGTGAGCCTCCTACTACTTTGACTACCGCTCTGCTTTTTCTGACCTGATGACCCATCTTCCTGCCTTGTCAAATCGCCCGGCGACCTCTGGGGCGGCTTTCATCGACGCTCTCGGGCTGTCCGGGAGCGAGTATCGCCAGGCCGCCATTCGCGCCCACATGGAGCTGGAGAGCAAGTTCGACCAGCTCGCTATCTGCGATCCTCACCGACGCATCTCGGCTCTGGAGGCGAGGATGGCCAAGGTCGAAGGGCTCCAGGCGACCTTGGAGAACTATGAAGCTCGCTTCCACGTGGTTAAAGAGAATGACCGCCAGCTGCAGTTGAACAACCACCGCCTGCAGCTGGTGCTTGACGAGCTGGTCGGCATCCGGGCGAGCATGGCGTCTGCTGGACGTCTGGCGAGGATGGAGGAGCAGCTCCGGCTTGGCGACGATGCGACAGCGCTGGCGACGGAGCATTACCGGCGTGCACGCGAGATCGGCTGGTCTGGGCGACATCCGCACCCTCCTGAGCGGCCGAGGGCGCCATAGTTTTTTCTTTGCTTTTTGAATGTAACTCGCCTCGCGCGACTTGTACTTCCGGACATCTATTTTTAATTTGATTAATTTGTTTGTGTGCGACTATTCTCGCTTCTGTGTGCGCGCTTTATTTCTTGATGTGCCGAGCTTTAGTTCACCTGATAATGTCGCAGGTTTATCTTCATTGCGCATCGCGCGAGCTCGTTAGATACTCGCTGGGACGGCTGACCCCCCCCCCCCTTTGGGTTTGTCATATCTATAAATAGGAGGGGTAGGTGGGTCATAAAGCGTATTGTTGTAGCGACCTTCTTTCCTCCTGATGAGTATCTGATCAATCAACTCGCCGCTCTCATTGCTTTCGGATCTCGCCAACATGGTCGGTGACGACGCCAGCGCTCGCCGACAGGCCCACGCAATTAACTTCGCAGACGCGGCCTTTAAGAAGTCCATAACCACCGAGAAGGAACTGGCGACCTTCAAGGAACGCTCCCTGCCTGAAGGATACTCGGCCAGACTCCCCACTCGCAGCAAGCGCCTCAATACCCATATTGAGAGTTCGCTTGTAATGTCGCTGCGTCACTTCGACGCAGGCCTCCGGCTGCCCTTCTGGCCGGAGTTCTGCGAGATCCTGTGCTACTTCGGGATCGTCCCCGCGCAGATCAATCCCAACGGCGTGGCGATCATCATGGGATTCTTATGCTTCCTTCGGGAAGAGAGGATCGCTTTCGACCTCTCCGTCTTCCGCCGCATCTTCGCCTTTGCGGCGACCTCGAAGGGGGTCATCTTTTTTAGCAGCCATGTCTGCACCTTGGTTGGGACCGCGAATAAGGTCCATCGCTGGAGCGAGCAGCTGATTGTCGTTCATGGCGACTTCGGCGGTATTCTCGGCAGGCCGCACCAACCAGCCAATGTCGTCTTTCTTCCTCCCATCCTCGAAGGAGCTCGCGAGCAGCTCTTCGAATACTTTCGCGGTCGGCGCTTTGACGTCATTTTCTGGCGACTAAACGTCAACGTGCTCGAGCCAGTCCACCCTAACGAAAGTAAGCCGAACTCGAAATGCGCCCAGGTTACTCGCTCGCCCTTTTGCCGCTGAAGTTTACCTTGTCGTGCGTTTTGCAGTTTCCAACGAGCTTCCGGAGAAGCCGCTTCCTTTGGCGAAGGAAGTCGCTGCCACGCAGTCGGATGCTCGCCCTCCTGCCGACGTTGGGGAGAAGAAGGCGGTTAAGGGAAAGTCGCGGGCCAGCTCGCAGGGTCCCGCGAGGAAGAGGGCGAAGACCTCGTCGCCACGATCCGTCGATCGCCGGTCGCCGACGGGCGCCCAGTCGCCCCATTTCCACCCCAACTACGGCCTCGGGCAGGGGGTGGTGGACGCCTTCGGTCGCCCGCTCGTGACCTGGTCGGCGGGGGAAAACTCGGTGTCGCTGAGCACCAACCTCCCGTCCTGGTCGACTGACTGGGAGGACAATGGGGAGGCGTTCGCCGTCCTCCACGCCATCTACGGTCGGGCCGACGCGGAGTCCGTCATGAAGCTGACCCCGACGGAGCTCGCCCATCAGTCGGCCTGCGCGCTCGCGCGGTCTGCCGAGCTGGGTCACTACTCGGCGAGGAAGCTGTTGGAGACGACCGATGCCCTCAAGGTCGTCTCCAAGAAGGCCATCGACCTCGGCATGCAGTCAGTCCGCTGGAAGGACTTCGAGGTGAGCTGTCCTTGGGTGGGTTTTGCTCGATTTGCTTCGTTTGATAGATCCTGACGTCGATCATTTCGTAGGCTGCCGAGATAGAAGCGGCGAAGAAACTCTCTGAGTGCGAGGAGAAGCTCGCCGCCTCCCAGGCCGAGCTGGAGGCGGCCCAAACTCGCGCAGCGGTGATGGAGACGAGGCTGGTCGTTGCTGAAGGACGGCTGAGCTCCTCAACCCCGCTACCCGAGGACCCGGCGCGAGTGGTGAAGCAATCTCGCGTCCTCTGGGAGGAGAGATCCTCTGTTCGCCGCGAGATTGCGCGGGCGGCGGGGAACGTCATACTCGCGCGCCTTAGGCTCGGGGGTCAGCTCGTCGAGGGGGAGAAGCCACTCACTGTCGACGAGCTCATTCCCGAGCTGCTCGCCGAGGGGACTGTCCCGCCATATAGCGCGTCGTCGCCGACCAACTCCAGTGATTCTGACAGCAGCGGCAGCGGCAGCGGCAGCGGGAGCAGCAGCGGCAGCGGAAGCAGCAGCGGCGAGAGCGCAGAGAGCGACGACTTTGCAGATATCGGCGATATCGGGGATGATGAATATCGGCCTGACACTGGCGACGACGAGTCCTAGTTGCTCGCCGATATTCTTTTTGTAAACCAAATTTTTGACTTAATGATTTATACAAGGTTTTGGTTTTTCTTTCTGACTGGATGTTATTCGCTTAGGCTCATAGGCTCGGAGAAGAACGCTCGCTGGGTCGCAGGGGGATGGTCCCGACATCGACCATCCGCTCGCCGGGACTTACTCGCCCCTGCACCCGGACACTCGTGAACCTGCTGAGATAACCGCGCGGGTGGCGTGTGGGACATACTTGCATGCCCCCCGGAGTTCGCTTACTCGCGCGGTTCCAGCTCGCTTCCCCCGCATGGGATCTGCTCGCCTACTCGCACGAAATCAGCTCGCCTGCTCGCGCGAGGTCTGCTCGCCTGCTCGCGCGAGGCCTGCTCGCCTGCTCGCGCATGACGAAAATTGAATCGGGCTTAGTCGTCGAACATAGCCTGCGGGCCCCTCATTCTCGTCATCGAGGAGATCGGCCGATTCCCGAGGAGAGGAGCTCGTGGGAATACCGGTCTTACGACGCTGCTCAACTCGAGGTCTTGAATTACAATCGAGGAGATCGGCCGATTCCCGAGGAGAGGAGCTCGTGGGGATACCGGTCTTACGACGCTGCTCAACTCGAGGTCTTGAATTACAATCGAGGAGATCGGCCGATTCCCGAGGAGAGGAGCTCGTGGGGATACCGGTCTTACGACGCTGCTCAACTCCAGGTCTTGCATTACAATCGAGGAGATCGGCCGATTCCCGAGGAGAGGAGCTCGTGGGGATATCGGTCTTACGACGCTGCTCAACTCGAGGTCTTGAATTACAATCGAGGAGATCGGCCGATTCCCGAGGAGAGGAGCTCGTGGGGATACCGGTCTTACGACGCTGCTCAACTCGAGGTCTTGAATTACAATCGAGGAGATCGGCCGATTCCCGAGGAGAGGAGCTCGTGGGGATACCGGTCTTACGACGCTGCTCAACTCGAGGTCTTGAATTACAATCGAGGAGATCGGCCGATTCCCGAGGAGAGGAGCTCATGGGGATACCGGTCTTACGACGCTGCTCAACTCGAGGTCTTGAATTACAATCGAGGAGATCGGCCGATTCCCGAGGAGAGGAGCTCGTGGGGATACCGGTCTAACGACGCTGCTCAACTCGAGGTCTTGAATTACAATCGAGGAGATCGGCCGATTCCCGAGGAGAGGAGCTCGTGGGGATACCGGTCTTACGACGCTGCTCAACTCGAGGTCTTGAATTACAATCGAGGAGATCGGCCGATTCCCGAGGAGAGGAGCTCGTGGGGATACCGGTCTTACGACGCTGCTCAACTCGAGGTCTTGAATTACAATCGAGGAGATCGGCCGATTCCCGAGGAGAGGAGCTCGTGGGGATACCGGTCTTACGACGCTGCTCAACTCGAGGTCTTGAATTACAATCGAGGAGATCGGCCGATTCCCGAGGAGAGGAGCTCGTGGGGATACCGGTCTTACGACGCTGCTCAACTCGAGGTCTTGAATTACAATCGAGGAGATCGGCCGATTCCCGAGGAGAGGAGCTCGTGGGGATACCGGTCTTACGACGCTGCTCAACTCGAGGTTTTGGATAAAATCCTGCGTCCTTACACATTTTGGAGATTAGTCCCAGAGACATCTTGGCAAGAAAGAAACTCTCCCCGGAGGGACGCTCTTGATCCTTCCGAATCGGGGGATTGATGTCCAGACCCGTCCCTCAGAATTCCCTTAGTTGGAAAAGAGATGCATTCGGGGAGACCTAGGCCGACATGCAAGGGGGGAGCTGATCTCGGCCGACAATGCAGGGGCTCGGTCTTACAAGAGCGCTTAAAGTCCCGAAACCTCGTCCCATCGTCCGAACTAGGCTATTCAATGAGAACGGGTTGGAGTCCCGCATCCCGATTTGGCAGTGAAGGTCGCTTCCAGGTACGATTAGGATGGGGATGGTGCTCATCGAGGGTCCTTTTTCGAACGCGCTCGGAATTCACACACCTCCCTCCGGGCTCGTCCATACCCTTTCTTTGGCAGGTTATCCTGTCTTGCTGCTCGCTTGAGATCTTCCCCTTCTGGGTGTTTTACGAGGCCGGCCTCTCCTCAAGTCCGGGGGATCAGGGTGCAGATCTGTTCCTCGCAGGTCCTCCAGGCGGAAGAGAGATGCACTCGGGGAGACATAGGCCGACATGCAAGGGGGGAGCTGATCTCGGCCGACAATGCAGAGGCTCGGTCTTACAAAAGCGTTTAAAACCCCAAAGCATCGTCCCATCATCCGTACTGGGCTACGTATGAGGAACAAACCGACCGCTGCCTCCCGAGGTCGACTACGAGGCGGACCATGAAAACACTCAGAAGCCTCGAGGCGCATCTAACACAAAAGAGATGAAATCCTGCATCCTTGGTATATTAAGTATGTTTACAGAAATAGATACATGAGTTACCGCTACGGGTAAAATCTTTTCAAATCATCCCCGCTCCAGGTCCCAGGCAGCTGCTCGCCCGCTTGGTCTTGTAGGTAATAGCCTCCTGTGGCCAAGGCTTCTTGGATGATGAAAGGTCCTTCCCAGTTGGGATGGAGCTTGCCTACGGCGGCTCCCCGCCCAGCGGCATCCACCTTCTTCATGACCAAGTCCCCCGCGAGGAAGTTCCTCAAGCGGACGTTTTTGTCGAAGTGTCTCGCCATGCGCCTCTTGGTTTCTTCCTGGCGCATGGAGGCCAAGTCCCGAAGCTCTTCCACATAATCTAGGGAGAGCCTCTGAGCCTCTTCATTCTCTAGCCGCCATTCCTCGCTTCCGTCTTCGGCTGCGATGACCCTTGGACTATGCACCTCAAATTCGACCGGGATGAGCGCCTCGGATCCGTATGACAGCTTGAAGGGTGTTTCCCCTGTGGCTGAGTTCAGGGTGGTCCTAAGGGCCCAAAGGACGGAAGGGAGTTGTTCGGCCCAATTCCCTTTGAGATTGGTGATCTTCTTCTTTAGCAAGTTGATGATAAGCTTGTTCGCGGCTTCTAATTGCCCATTGCTCCGAGGGTGATGTACCGAGGCGAACCGAAGGTCGGTTCCCAACTGTTTACAAAAGTCTCCCAGTTCCAGGCTGGCGAACTGCGGCCCATTGTCGGCGATGATGGCCAGAGGGATCCCGAACCTGCATGCAATTTCCCCCCAGATGAAGTTCTTGACGATTTGAGACGTGGTCCTGGCCAGAGCTTTAGCCTCGATCCACTTCGTGAAGTAGTCGACCATTACCAGAACAAACTTCCTTTGCCCGCTAGCTTGAGGGAACGGGCCGATCAAATCCATTCCCCAAATTGCGAAGGGCCACGGAGCGGTAATCGAGCGAAGCTGCTGAGCCGGCTGGAGCGCGAGGGGCGCGAAGAGTTGACATTGGGAGCACTTTATGGAATGGGCCTCTGCGTCCTTTCGGATGGTCGGCCAGAAGTAACCGTGCCTCAGAATCCTTTGCTCCAGGGTGCGGGTCCCGGAGTGACTGCCGCACTCTCCTGAGTGAATCTCCTCGAGGACCCGGGGAATCTCGAGTTCTGACAAGCATCGGGCCAGAGGGCCTGAAATGGTCTTGCGATAGAGTTCGCCATCCTGCAGCAAGTAGTACGCGGCCTTATACCGAAACTTTCTTTGATCTTGCCCGTCAGATGGTAGTCGGCCTGTCGCCAGGAACGCGATGAACGGATCTCTCCACGAGGCCCGTTGATCGATCTCCATAAACTCGCCTTCTTCGATGGATGGTCGAAACAACTCGATGGCGGTTCCCCCAGCCCGAGGGCCGTATTTCGCAAGATTGTCTGCCTCGGAGTTGCGTTCTTGGGGCACGTGCTCAACGTGAAAGGATCGGAACCCCCCGATCAGGCCTTTGACCTTAGCCAGATATTGCTGCAAGATGGGATCTCGGACTTCGAACTCTCCCCGAATCTGAGATGCCGCCACCATGGAATCGGTGAAAGCCCTGATATCTCTGATTGCCAGCTCCTTGGCGAGTCGCAAACCAGCCACCATGGCTTCGTACTCCGCCTGATTGTTAGTGACCGAAAAATAGATCTTGACGGCTTGCTCAATCCTGGTCCCCTGGGGACTAACCAGCACCACCCCGGCTCCCACGGAGTGTCTCCCTGATGCGCCATCTACGAACATCTTCCAGGGGACCGGCCGAGGGACATCCGTGTCTGCCTCGACCTCGGCCGAGAAGTCGGCCAGGAAATCCGCCACAGCTTGTGCTTTGATCGCGACCCTTGGGGGGTAGGAGATGTCGAACTCGCTCAGCTCTACAGCCCACTTGGCGAGCCTGCCGGAGTGCTCTACTCCGTCCAAGATACTCCTCAAGGGGTGGTCGGAGACTACCTTGATAGAGTGGGCTTGGAAATACGGACGGAGTCGCCTGGCCGAAACTACCAGGGCAAAGACTAACTTCTCCAGGATGGGGTACCGTGTTTCGGCTTGCCTTAGCACCCGGCTCACGTAGTAGATTGGAAGCTGCTTCTTTCCCTCCTCTCGGACCAGCACCGAGCTGACTGCTTCAGCCCCTACCCCTAGGTAGAGCAAGAGGTCTTCGCCGCCCTGCGGACCCTGAAGGAGAGGAGCTCGAGTCAGCTGTTGTTTGAGCTTCATGAAGGCCTCCTCGCACTCCGGGGTCCACTCGAATTTCTGGTTCCCCCGAAGGCTTTGAAGAATGGGGAGCACTTCTCTCCGGCCTTGGAGAGAAACCGGCTAAGACCTGCCAGCCTTCCGGTTAACCTTTGAACTTCCTTGGAATCCCTCGGGGACGCCATCTCCACGATGGCCTTTACCTTGTCGGGGTTAGGCTCCACCCCTAGGGGAGTAAGGAGGTGCCCTAGGAACTTCCCCCTTCCCGCGCCGAAAACACACTTGGCCGGGTTGAGCCGCATCTTGTATCTCCTCAGGGTGGCGAAGGTCTCTGTCAGATCCGCCACGTGCTCTGAGGCGCTCTTACTCTTAACGAGCAGGTCATCCACGTAGACTTCCAGATTCCGCCCCTTTTGCTCTCTAAAGACGTGATCCATCATTCTTTGATATGTCGCGCCGGCGTTCTTGAGCCCGAAGGGCATCATCTTGTAGCTATAGCATCCGTCGCTGGTGATGAAGGAAATGTCGCGACAATCGGGGGGATGCATCCGGATCTGATGGTATCCTGAAAAAGCATCAAGGAAACTCATCACAGGAAACCCGACGGCGGAATCAACCAGCGCGTCGATCTGAGGCAGGGGATAACAATCCTTCGGGCAAGCTTTATTCAACATTGAAAAGTCGATACATAACCTCCAGCCCCCTCCGGACTTCTTTACCATTACAACATTGGAGACCCAGCCTGGATACTGGATCTCCGAAACAAAACCTGCTTCCAGCAGCTTCCCTACTTCCTCCCGGATGGGTCCCGCTAGAGTGGTGGCGCTCTTTCTTTGCTTCTGACGGACTGGGGCCGTTGCTGGATCCAGGTTGAGGCGATGACAGGCGACATCAGCATCAATCCCTGGCATCTCGGCGGCGCTCCATGCGAAGACGTCCGCGTTTTCCTGTAGGCAGGCAGCTATCTCCACCTTCCCTTCCGGGGGTAAGGCTCCTCCGATCTTTAGCAGCTCCGGCTCTCCTCTCAGGGAGATCACCTCTATTTCTTCCAGCTCCTCAGCAGCTTGCAGGCCCTCTTCCTGCTCCATCATCCTTTCCAACCTTTCTGCGTCGCCCATCCAGCTGATGGTGCTGACCGCGTTCAGGTAGCATTCCCTGGAGGCCCTGGGATCTCCCCTGATCCTGACTTGGACGTCGTCTCTGCAATACTTCAGGCATTGATGATATGACGAGGGGACGGCCTTGAAGTAGTTGATGAGGGGACGTCCGAAAATGGCGTTGTAGCCGCTGGGTGCGTCGACGATGACGAAGCGGCATCGGATCGAAGTTCCCCCTGTAAGACCCCAACCTCGGAGATGATCGCGTTCGGGCACCGTTTTGAGAGTCAAAACGGTGTCGGGTGGAAAAATGGTCAACATGAATTTTGTTCGTCTCGACGAGATCTACAACTTTCATGTTGACCACTTTTCGATTTGAGGTCATCTCAGGGGCACACGGCCAGGCACACGGCCGTGTGCCTACCCGTGTTCAGTGGTCGAATGCGTTTTTGTGCAGTCTCGAGTTAGAGAAGGACACGGCCTGAGACACACGGCCGTGTCTCAAGCCGTGTGTGGGGCACACGGCCTCGAACACGGCGTGTCAAGACCCGTGTCGATCGGTGAATGAGCTACACGGCCAGACACACCGCCGTGTGTCAAGCCGTGTTTGGCCCAGTTTTTGGGATTTTGGATCTAATCTCGGCCGTTCGTTCCCTTGGATCTGGATCCGACGGTGGGGGATGCTCCTGGGGGGTTATTAGCCAGGAATAGGGTTTTGAAATCCCATTTTGCTTTGGTCCACTCTCTCTCTAAGTGTTTAGAGAGAAGGGAGAGCCAAGAGGAGGAGGAGCAAGTTCCGGCCGCCGGCGGAGCACCGGAGCACCGACTCGCGATCCGAGTTCGGATCCTCGAAGGCAAGGGCGAGGCGAAGCTTTCCATCCGACTACATCTTCATGGCACCGCGGAAAAATGCGAGGGTAACGATCCTCTTCATAGGGCATGTGTAGTCGCCCTTCTTTCTATGCATGGGGAAATCCCCCTCTCGCGAGTGAGCGTTGAGGCGCGGAATCCCTTCGGGTAGATATGTAAAGTCCCCGTTGTTAGAGCCCAGAATCGGAGTACGGGTGTAGGCACTGTGTGTGAAGCCTATTCGGGTTTAACCCGGATCGGTGATGTTTGCATTGCATGGCCGGAGAAGACTCCGCGCCGATGATTGTAGTTTTCCGAAATTTCTACGCGGTAGATTGCATACAGGGATCCTTGGGGGTTAGCCTCGAGGCGCACCCGGAAAGCTTGGGCGGAATCGAATTGCCGCCACGATGTTGCCTTGGAGGGCAAATCGGTACATAACGGGGTTATGTGTGTGTTTTGATCGTTTGTGGGAATGAGGAGAAACTTGGCCCGCACCGATGGCTAAATGGCCGTGGTGAAGTGAGCAACGGGCGGGTGGAACTCTACCCATTCCAAGTGGTCTCGGTAAAAGCGACCTAAAGTACATGGGACTTCCCGGGGGGCTGGAAACGGGCCTAGGCTTCGGCTGAAAGGGCTAAATGCTCACGTGTGTTGCCATCCGAGGGATGGTGGTGGAATCGCGGTGTCGGACTGGGTCCAGACCGGGTTCACCGATTAGTGCCCTGAGAGCACGGAGTGTGCGGCCGTGCGTGCCGACACTTGTGGCGAATAGAATGCTTTATATAATTATTATGATAGTCTTATATGCAGGGAAGGAGCACCGCCGTCCCGAGAAACGGGACGGGGTCGTTATAATTTGGTCAGCTCTTGCTGACCGTTGCCCTTTTGTATTGCCACCTCTTGGGTGGGTTGTTTCTACAGGTGCTGTTGCGGAGCCAAGCGGCAAATAGCGGGCTAAAGCCCAAGTGCAGCGCCAGCCCTCGAAGGCGTAGTTATTAGCTTTTTCATATTCATGTATGGCCGGCCTGCGTGCCGATGTATGAAAGACGCTATGTTGTTAAGCGAACATTTTTGTAAGGCCTTAAGGCCGTGAACTCTTTGTGTATGTACTCATTCCTGGGTTATAGTGGACATTCATGCTCTGTGGCAGGGTTCTTATCTTTTTGCAACTTAATTAAATTGCTTCCGCTTGGTGTTGTGTAGGACGCTCTGATTGGTTGTGTGGTTTCAACGCGTAACCAACCGGTCTGTCCGTAGTATATGGCGTCGGGCCCCGGCCGGACCTACTGTTATATGCTATGTGACGGATAGGGGTGTTACAAATTGGTATCAGACTTCTGGTTTCGGTCAAGCTTAAATGAATTCGTGGGCGAATTCACTTTAAGGGGTGGTGAGCACATGTGTGTGCGTCATCGTTATAACATGAAAAAGAAACCATGAATGTCCACTTAGGAATGAAAATACACTTGTTGAGGAACCTGCGTGTTCCTTTAATTGCTGTTTGCAGTAGTGTTTGGTCACTTATCGGTGTTTTTGCACGAATATAGGTGACCAGAAGTGGCGCTGGGCCGTCGGAACGGCCAGGTTATGAGGCGAGCAGTGCGCCAAGCGATACGCTTGCAACACCTTTATCTGCCGAGACCATTAGGTTGGTGGCGGAAGCGGTCATGGCAATGATCAATGCGCAGCCTGCAAGGCAAGTGCAGCAACCTGCTCCTGCTGTGGAACAGGTACCGCTTCAGGCGGCAGAGCAAAGGAGGGTTGAGCAAGTAGTTTTGGAGCCAGAGTTGCCTAGGAGAGCAACTGAAAGACAACTGAAGCATGTCATGGGCTTTCATCCACCGGTGTTCACGGGGGCAGAAACCCCGACCCAAGCAGAGGATTGGCTCTCAAGGGTCAACAGGGTGATGACTGCGACGCAAACTGAAGAGTGGCAGAAGACCACTATAGCGACGTTCCTTTTGGATGGGGACGCAAGACTGTGGTGGGAGGGCCTAGAGCTGCATCAGTTGAGGGGAAGGTCATTGGCCGAAGTCCCGATGGAGGAGTTTGCGAGACTATTTATGGCTCAATACCTCCCCTCGGCGCAAAGGATCGCGCTAGAGAGCGAATTCCAGAAGTTGGTGCAGGGTGATAGCACCGTTGATGAATACCTCCACGAGTTTACTCGGTTGGGGAGATATGCCGGCGCTACCTTCGCAGACGAGGAGCGCAAGACGAGCCGCTTTTATGAAGGGCTAAGGGATGATTTGAGGTTGCTGCTGTCGGGGCCAAAGGCGCAGGGTTTCATGACCCTGGTCAGTTCGGCCCGGTCCTTGGAGAAGGATATGAGAAACGTGCAAGCAAAGAAAGAAAGGGAATCCGGTGGCAAGAAATCAGAGTTCAAGGCGCCGACTATATCGAAGTCGGGCTACCGTAAATTCTTCAAGAAGGCTAAGACATCGGGTCCAGCTTCTTCTGCAGGTGCCTCGGGGGCAACTACCCATCGAACCCCGGGCGCTTGCTTCACGTGTGGAAAGCCGGGGCACTTTGCCCGTGACTGCTGGAGTGGACGCTCAAAGTCCGAAAGGAAACAAGGAGCCACCTACGAGGAAAAGGGCAAAGCGGTGGAGTCGACCGCGTCCCACTATGCTCCGACTCAGCCTAGAGTCTACAACTTGGGCCAGCAGGAGGCCATCAAGCAAGCGGATGTGGTGACAGGTATGAGTTAATTTATGCAAGTTGACTTGAGAATACTATTACCTATTGCTTGTTAAGCTAATGTCTTTTGCTTAGGCTTTGTGTTGATTAGCGATAGTCCGGCACGAGCACTATTCGACACTGGTGCTTCGCATTCTTTCTTGTCCGAACAGTTTATATCGCGCATCGGAGTCCCTTCTTCGATGGCAAAGGACAAGCTAGATGTGTTGCTACCAAACGGGTGCTCGATGCGTGCGGACAGAGTGTGCGCCGTGAAGGTTAACATTGGGAGCCAAGAGTTCGACTTGCTAGCGTCATTGCTGCCGCTAGTAGAGTTCGATGTTATCTTTGGAATGGATTGGCTGTCAGAGCAGAAGACTTGGATCGATTGCGACCGCATGGAGGTCAAGCTGGGTGTAGGGCGGGAGACTACTTTCGAGGGGCTTAAGGGGTCGAGCAAGACATTAATGTCTGCTCTTCAGGTGGTGAAGGCGGTTCGTGCTGGTGCAGAGCTGTTCTTTGCGTTAGTGGGGGCTGTGGAGCCAAAGTCCCCGTTGGATAGCATCCCCGTGGTTTGCGAATACCCCGATGTGTTCCCGGATAGCCTTCCTGGAGCCCCACCGCAGCGAGAGATTGATTTTACGATCGAGCTCGTGCCGGGTTCCAAACCCGTGTCACGTGCTCCTTATAGATTGGCGCCAAAGGAGATGGCGGAGTTGAAGGTTCAGTTGGAGGAACTAATGGAGCAAGGTTATGTGCGTCCAAGTTCGTCGCCTTGGAGCGCACCGGTCCTCTTCGTTAAAAAGAAGGACGGTAGTATGCGGCTGTGCATCGACTACAGAGAATTGAACAAGTTGACGGAGAAGAACAAGTACCCGATCCCGAGGATTGATGATCTCTTTGATCAGTTAGTCGGATCGTCTGTATACTCCAAGTTGGACTTGAAGTCGGGGTACTATCAGCTGAGGATCAGGGAATGTGATATCCCGAAGACGGCGTTCAGTACGAGGTATGGGCATTTCGAGTTCACGGTCATGCCGTTTGGACTGACGAATGCGCCATCGGTGTTTATGGATCTGATGAACAGGACGTTCAGTGATTTCCTGGATCGCTTTGTGATCGTCTTTATTGACGATATTTTGGTATACTCGCAGTGCGAAGAAGACCACTTCAAGCATTTGCATTTGGTGTTGGAGACTCTGAGAAGGAATGAGCTTTACGCAAAGTTCTCCAAGTGCGAGTTCTGGCTACCATCGGTAGCGTTCCTTGGTCATATAGTGAGTGGGGAAGGTATAGCGGTGGATCCGGCGAAGATTGTTGCGATACGGGAGTGGCCTGCGTTATCTTCTGTTGCGGAAGTCCGTAGTTTTCTCGGGCTTGCCGGATATTACAGGCGCTTCGTAGAGAACTTCTCGCGGATAGCTTTACCTCTCAAGAAGTTGACAAGGAAGGATCAGAGATTCTTATGGACGCAAGAGTGCGTGCAAGCTTTTGAAGAGCTGAAGAGGCGGTTGACCACGGCGCCAGTGCTTAGTTCGCCGAGTGGGACCGAGGGCTTTGAGGTGTATAGCGACGCTTCGGGTAGCGGTTTGGGCTGCGTGTTGTTGCAGCATGGTAGCGTGATAGCGTATGGATCGCGTCAGCTAAAGGTGCATGAAAGAAATTATCCGGTGCACGACTTGGAGTTGGCGGCCGTGATATTTGCACTCAAGTTGTGGAGGCACTACCTATACGGAGTAAGGGTCGACATATACACCGATCACAAGAGCCTAAAATACTTGTTGGATCAAAAGGATCTTAATATGAGGCAGAGGAGGTGGATGGAGTTCCTGGGGGACTACACTTTCAAGATACATTATGTACCCGGGAAGGGCAACGCAGTTGCGGATGCGCTGAGCCGCAGGGCTCCCGCCCAAGCAAACTGGTTGTCGGTGCATGATGAGCGGCTAGTGCGAGAGTTGGAGGAGCTTGAGATCTGTTGCGTGGACAAGCAGACGAGCGCCAAAGCAATGTTAAACTGGACATAGGTGCAGTATGACCTGGCTGACCGGGTTCGGCAGGCATTGGAGTTGGATGATTCCATGAAAGAGCTTATGGAGGCCGCTCTGGATGGGTCAAATTCCCAGTTCTCGATACAAGATGGGTTATTAAGGAAGGATCATCGTTTGTGCGTCCCAAGTGGGGGTAACCTCCGGGCGGAGTTGATGTACGAGGCTCATCATACCAAGTACTCAATCCACCCAGGGAGCACGAAGATGTATCGTGATCTCAAGAAGTTGTTTTGGTGGCCGGGGCTTAAGAAAGATGTGGCGTTGTACGTGGCTAAATGCCAAACGTGCGCCTTGGTGAAGGCGGAGTGCCAAAAGCCGGGAGGATTTCTGACGTCCTTGCCTATACCGGAGTGGAAATTCGACGATATATCTATGGACTTTGTGCACGGGTTGCCAAGGTCGCAGAAGGGGAATGACGCCATCTGGGTGATCGTAGATCGGCTAACCAAGGTATCTCATTTCATTCCGCATAGGAAGGATGATCCAGTCGAGAAATTGGCAAAGTTGTACGTTGACAATATTGTTAGGCTGCATGGTGTGCCTCGTAGCATTGTGAGTGATCGCGATGGGCGGTTCACGTCAAATGATTGGAGGTTGGTGCAGCAGATGTTGGGAACAAAGTTAAAGTTCAGTACAGCTTTCCATCCGCAGACGGATGGGCAGACCGAGAGGGTCAATAGAACGATGGAGGACATGCTACGCATGTGTGTCCTGGACTTCGGTAAGCATTGGGAAGACCATCTTTATTTGGTGGAGTTCGCGTACAACAACAGCTACCAAGCGAGCATACAAATGGCGCCCTTCGAGGCCCTGTATGGTAGGAAGTGTCGCACGCCGTTATCATGGCTTGAAACGGGTGAGGCAAGGTTGTACAAGAAGCAGGAGGTGGAGAGTGCTACCTCGTTGGTGCGGATCATTCGGGAGCGCTTGTTGATCGCTCAGGACCGGCAGGCGAAGTACTACAATACCAAGCACCGGAACGTGGAGTTCGCGGTAGGCGATTGGGTATATTTGAAAGTGAAGCCGTTCAAGGGGGTTTCGCGGGTAAGACGCTTGAAGAAGCTGAGCCCAAGATACCTTGGACCTTTTGAGGTTCTGGAGCGAGTCGGCGAAGCGGCTTACCGTTTGAGGCTATCGGAGGAATTGGGTGGTTTACATGATGTGTTCCACATTTCTGTGTTGCGGAAGGCGGTGCAAGAGCCTTCGCAAGTGATCGCGGTTGATCAGGTGCCGGTTGAGGAAGGGTTGACAACGAAAGTCAAGCCCATATCTATTGAGGATTTCGAAGTCAAGCGGCTTCGGAACAAGGAAATCAAAATGGTGAAGGTCCGTTGGGATAACTGCGGGCGCGAGGAGCTCTCTTGGGAGCGAGAGCAGACAATGCGCGAGGAGTACCCCGAGTTGTTCCCCTCAGGTACTCGTTATGTTTATTTTGTGTAGTCTCTGTTCTTAATATCGGGACGAAATTCTCTTAAGGGGGAGGGAGTTGTAAGACCCCAACCTCGGAGATGATCGCGTTCGGGCACCGTTTTGAGAGTCAAAACGGTGTCGGGTGGAAAAATGGTCAACATGAATTTTGTTCGTCTCGACGAGATCTACAACTTTCATGTTGACCACTTTTCGATTTGAGGTCATCTCAGGGGCACACGGCCAGGCACACGGCCGTGTGCCTACCCGTGTTCAGTGGTCGAATGCGTTTTTGTGCAGTCTCGAGTCAGAGAAGGACACGGCCTGAGACACACGGCCGTGTCTCAAGCCGTGTGTGGGGCACACGGCCTCGAACACGGCGTGTCAAGACCCGTGTCGATCGGCGAATGAGCTACACGGCCAGACACACCGCCGTGTGTCAAGCCGTGTTCAGCCCAGTTTTTGGGATTTTGGATCTAATCTCGGCCGTTCGTTCCCTTGGATCTGGATCCGACGGTGGGGGATGCTCCTGGGGGGTTATTAGCCGGGAATAGGGTTTTGAAATCCCATTTTGCTTTGGTCCACTCTCTCTCTAAGTGTTTAGAGAGAAGGGAGAGCCAAGAGGAGGAGGAGCAAGTTCCGGCCGCCGGCGGAGCACCGGAGCACCGACTCGCGATCCGAGTTCGGATCCTCGAAGGCAAGGGCGAGGCGAAGCTTTCCATCCGACTACATCTTCATGGCACCGCGGAAAAATGCGAGGGTAACGATCCTCTTCATAGGGCATGTGTAGTCGCCCTTCTTTCTATGCATGGGGAAATCCCCCTCTCGCGAGTGAGCGTTGAGGCGCGGAATCCCTTCGGGTAGATATGTAAAGTCCCCGTTGTTAGAGCCCAGAATCGGAGTACGGGTGTAGGCACTGTGTGTGAAGCCTATTCGGGTTTAACCCGGATCGGTGATGTTTGCATTGCATGGCCGGAGAAGACTCCGCGCCGATGATTGTAGTTTTCCGAAATTTCTACGCGGTAGATTGCATACAGGGATCCTTGGGGGTTAGCCTCGAGGCGCACCCGGAAAGCTTGGGCGGAATCGAATTGCCGCCACGATGTTGCCTTGGAGGGCAAATCGGTACATAACGGGGTTATGTGTGTGTTTTGATCGTTTGTGGGAATGAGGAGAAACTTGGCCCGCACCGATGGCTAAATGGCCGTGGTGAAGTGAGCAACGGGCGGGTGGAACTCTACCCATTCCAAGTGGTCTCGGTAGAAGCGACCTAAAGTACATGGGACTTCCCGGGGGGCTGGAAACGGGCCTAGGCTTCGGCTGAAAGGGCTAAATGCTCACGTGTGTTGCCATCCGAGGGATGGTGGTGGAATCGCGGTGTCGGACTGGGTCCAGACCGGGTTCACCGATTAGTGCCCTGAGAGCACGGAGTGTGCGGCCGTGCGTGCCGACACTTGTGGCGAATAGAATGCTTTATATAATTATTATGATAGTCTTATATGCAGGGAAGGAGCACCGCCGTCCCGAGAAACGGGACGGGGTCGTTATAATTTGGTCAGCTCTTGCTGACCGTTGCCCTTTTGTATTGCCACCTCTTGGGTGGGTTGTTTCTACAGGTGCTGTTGCGGAGCCAAGCGGCAAATAGCGGGCTAAAGCCCAAGTGCAGCGCCAGCCCTCGAAGGCGTAGTTATTAGCTTTTTCATATTCATGTATGGCCGGCCTGCGTGCCGATGTATGAAAGACGCTATGTTGTTAAGCGAACATTTTTGTAAGGCCTTAAGGCCGTGAACTCTTTGTGTATGTACTCATTCCTGGGTTATAGTGGACATTCATGCTCTGTGGCAGGGTTCTTATCTTTTTGCAACTTAATTAAATTGCTTCCGCTTGGTGTTGTGTAGGACGCTCTGATTGGTTGTGTGGTTTCAACGCGTAACCAACCGGTCTGTCCGTAGTATATGGCGTCGGGCCCCGGCCGGACCTACTGTTATATGCTATGTGACGGATAGGGGTGTTACACCCCCGAGGGTGACCAACAACTCAACTCCTCCTTCCACCTCTTTCTTCTCCCCGGAGAAGCCGAAGAGAGGCCCATCCGCTGCCTGAACCCGGGACGCTTCCACCTGAAGGCCGACGAAGGTTCTCTTGAAGATGACATTCACCGAGCTCCCGTTATCCGCGAGGATTCGGTCGACGGTGAAGTCCTCGATTGCTGCTTGAATCACCAGGGCGTCATGAAAGGGGTTCTCGTTCCAGAGCATGTCTTCCTCCGAGAAGGTGATCTCGTTCAAGGGAGGGGGGTCTGAGACGTCGAGGCGACGCTCCTTTTGTAGATTTGGTGGAGACTTCCCTTGCGGGAAGCTCCTAGCCCAACCCCTCCGTTGATTACTCCGACGTGTCCGCCTCCTGGACCGGGAATGACATTCCCCCTTCCTCCCTGGTCGATCCTGTCCTCGTTTCTCCTCCTCTGCGGTACCTGGTAAGCCACCTGTCCAACCTGGGCCTCCTGCTGCGGCTGCTCCCTTTCGGCCGCCGTTGCTTCCATCCTCCTCCTTGTTTTCCAGAACTCAGGGCAAGCCAAGGTTCCATGCCCCTCCACTCGATGGATATCGCAGTAGAGGGGAATCGCCGCTTCCTGCTGCCTTTCCTGCCTCCTCTCCTGCTGCCTCTCCTTCCGCCGGCGCTTAGCGGCTCGCTGTGCGATGGCCATGGTCTCCCTTCTTCCTCCTCCCTGCTCCCGAGGGTTGTAAGCCCTCCTTTCCTCCTGACGGATGGGCCGCCTCCACTGGGGGCGATCCCTCGGGTACTGGAATCTTCTCTCCTCGCTCCTCGCCTCTCGACCTCCGACTGGCCTCCTATCCTCCTGCCTTCGAGGCCTCTCCCGCCTCTCCTGCCTCTCCTGCCTCTCCACCTTTCTGATCTCCCTTCCCCTTTCTACCTTCTCCTCTTTTCCCTGCAGCCTCTCCTGCTTCTTGTCGTTGCGCCCCTCCGGCGCCCTCTCCCTCTCCAGCAGTCTTCCCTTGTCTTGCCCAAGCGGTCGGTCTCCGTCGAGCCGTGCCAGGAACTCCTTGTTCCTCTCCTCTCCCTGGATGAACACATTGGCTCTCTCTACCATCTCCTCGAACGATTTGGGCGGCCTATGCCCCAACTCCATGTTGAACAGGCCCTGCTTCAACCCAAACTTGAGGGCCACCATCAAGGTGAACCCGTCTACCTCTTCCACCTCCAACACTTCCTCCTGGAATCGATCGATGTATCGGCCCAAACTCTCGTGCTGCCCCTGCACGATCTTGAAGAGGGCGGTTGCCTCCTTCTTCCTCCGCTTGGACGTCGCAAACCTTGCTAAAAGGCCCCTTCGAAGATCTGAGAAGCAGTAGACTGACCCGGCTGGCAGCTGGTGGAACCAATCTCTCGCGCTACCCTTGAAGGTAATGGAGAAGAGCCGGCACTTGAGAGCATCGGACATGTTGCGAATGGAGACCACATCCTCAAACCACTGAAGATGTCCCACCGGGTCGTCCTTTCCGGAGTAGTACGAGAGGACTGGCTCTCTGAAGTTGTCGGGGACGAGGGCTGCAAGGATCTCGTCGCAAAAGGGGCTCCTCCCTTCCTGGCGGCGGCGAGTATCCTCCCCGCTCGAGCAGTCATACTCGCTCCATCGGCGAGTATCTTCATACCTCGCCGAGAGTTCTGGATCTCGAAACCGGATTCCCTAACTACTCGCCGGGTGATGTCGCGGCGGGATCACCTGTTCTCCACTCGCCCAAGCGGGCTCCTTCCCTGCTCGCCGAGTTGGTATCTCCTCGCCCGGGGGTGTCCGGCGGCGGGGAGAAGTCGCTGTCACCTCAGGCGGATTGGACAACCCGTCGAGTATCGCCTTCTCTACTCTCCTTGCGAACTCTGCAAAAGCTGCCACTGTCACATACTCGCTACCTTGCCCCGGGATTCCAGCTCCCCCCGAGTTATCTCCCAACTCGCCCCGGTCTCCACTATCGGCCATCTTCCAACCACGACTTTCTTCTTCGGTCGCTATCCACGCTCACCGCACCAAGTGTTGAAGCCGAGAAATTTCTCAACCTCAGAAATCGGACTAGGCAACCTGAAGTTACTGGTCGACCAGTCGGGAAGATGATCTCTGGTCAGGAAACAGGAACGAATTGCGCAAACAAGACCCCAGGTTGCTACGGCAGGAAGGTCCCACCATGTACCCAGTTGCTTAGGAGAAGCAACCCCTTCTCAACCAGATTGGCCGAGCTAGGTACGAAGGAGGCGAGCTTGAACAATAACGAGTCAAGGGCAATTGCTGGAACTCGCAAGGGCTCAGGCCGAGAATTGCTTGTCCTCTTCTTCGTACCCCTGGGGTCCTATTTATAGGGAAAACCAAAGAAAAGGGGGGGGGTCTTACTTATACCCCCACCCTGGCGAGTTGGCAACTTCCCGGGGGGGGGCTCGCCTAGAAGAGGCGAGTATCTGGTCATAGTCGCCACCTGGCGAGTTGGCCTGGGGAGCTCGCCATACTCGCCCGAGCCTTCCGCGGCCCGGGGTGCTGGTCTGGATCCCCAGCTTGTCTTGTTGCCCTTGACCTTTGATGACCTGGCGGTAGTAGGGTCCTCCCTCGTCGAATATGGGTTGTACACTAAGCCCATTATTTCTTCTGATATTTATTAAAAAGGAGAGCAAATTGAAGTTAATTGATAAGAATATGATTAAAATCTATATTTGAGGAATATTTTACTTATTTGATCATATTTGATAGTTTCCATGCAGGTGACACCAAAAAAATTGATTTGGAGAAGAAAAGATGAAATTCTCATTTTTGTCTAAGGAGGTTGTTGCAACAACCTATTTTTAATGTTGCAACATCAGCTGTTCCGAAAATTCAGATTTTTAAAATAAAAACTGCCACTTTTTTAAATATGAAAGGACACACCTTTTGAAAAGGGGGGCTGACGTTTTTAGAGGGATTTTCGACCAGAATAGGGGGAAAACTGAAAAAGGAGAAAAAGAAGAGGGCTTGTCTTGGAGAAGGAGAATCAGGGCACGCCGGATCTTGAAGACGGACTGGTTCGGCACACTTCGGAGAGCGAATTCCTGCATTATTTTGCTTTTCCTCCATCATGCGCTGTAAGATCTTTCTTGTTTGTTGGTGTGCTCCATCCATCGTGATGAACTAATTTGTTTTAATCTTGTATTGTGAGATTACTTCGTCAAGTGTGATGACAATTACTTAAATTTCTGGATTTGTGAATGATTGATGAATGTTTGTGCTTAATTCATGATCTTTAATTTGAAATCTTTGGCCAAGATTTTATCCTTTTACTGCGCTTCATAAATCGAGAGAGGAGTCGCGTAAGTATATCGTGGATTCGGTATAGTATTTGAAGGGAGAAAGAGATTTTCCCTTGATACTAGTAACTTTGATTTTCAATCTTTAAGCGGTTCTTATTTCACCTCCGGGGTAATAGAGAACTAGGGACTTCCGATATCGAGAGGTACGGATTTCTATTCTAAAATCGTTGCCAGACGTGTCACCACTCATCATCGCAAAACTACCTACAAGAGTTGTCACGCTAGACTTAGGAAATCACGATACAAGATTATCTTTAGTCTCTGATAACAAAGTATTATTCTCCCGGTTCTATAGTTTATTTCGAGTAATTAGAAGTTTTACTTTAAAATTTTAGTATTTCGAAACATCATTTTATTCCACTTGACTTTAAAGAAAAGGTAGCACTAGTAATTGCAAGCGCTGAGTCCACCATCTCCTCGAGGGAACGATCTTTACTTACTATTTATTACTTGACACGGCACGTGCTCTTGCGTTTAATTACGTATACCGTTTTGGGCGTATCAAGTTTTGACGCCGTTGCCGGGGAGGTGCGACGTATTTAGTGTTTTATTTCTTGCGATATTAGTTAAACCCGAGTATTTAGAGCTCAAGTTCTTGTTTTGTTGTGTTATCTTGTATTGTTTCTTTTTTTGTGTTACTGCTATCTGAAATTCTGTTTGTGCATGTCCAGACATCGAACTACTGAACTTTTGCCTTTCAATTCAGAAATAGAGCGTGCGTGTAGGCAAAACAGAAAACTTTGTAGAACGCTGAATATTATTCATCAAGAGATGAATAACAACGATCACGAGAACTTAAATAATCATGAAGGACAAGTGGACCATAATGGTCAAGACGCCGCGCCACGAATGACGTGTCGCGATTATAATACACCTTTAAGGGGAGGTTTACACTTTAGTATCGCGCGACCCGCAATTGCGGCAAATAACTTTAAAATGGACCCACTAATTATACAACAAGTGCAACATAACAAATTTGGGGGTCTTAGTCACGAAGATGTGAACTCTCACCTACGTACATTCTTAGCAATTTGTGACATGTTCAAATTCAATGGAGCATCCGAAGATGCGATTTTGTTGAGACTATTTCCCTTTTCGTTAGAGGGACGAGCGAAAGATTGGTTAGACTCATTACCCAATGACTCTATCACCACATGGGAACAACTAGTTGAAAAATTTCTAAATAAGTATTTCCCACCTTCGAAGACTGCAAAACTCATTAGGGACATAACTACTTTCATGCAAAATCCTGGGGAGACTCTTTATGAAGCGTGGGAGCGTTTTAAAGAGTTGTTACGAAAATGTTCGCACTACGGGTTGCACCAACACCAACAAGTCTCTATATTTTACAATGGTTTGCAAACGGCAACCATAATTTTAGTTGACGGAGCCGCAGGAGGTTCCTTAATGAAGAAATATCCCGAAGATGCCTACGGAATATTAGAAGATCTTACTTCTAATAATTATCAGGCTTATGAAAGACAAGGTAATATTCAACCGGCTGGAGTCCATCAAGTGGACCAGATTACATCGTTAGCTGCACAAATGTCATCCCAATTTAATCTAATTAATAAGAGGTTAGATTTATTGTCTACCTCTACACCTAATGCACCCCTAACGGTTGAACAACTTAATCAAATAACGGAGGAGGCGAATTATATCGGAGGCCAACCAAGGCAAGTACCACCAGGTTTTGCAAACCACTACCATCCCAAGTGGAGAAATCATCCAAACTTCTCTTGGAAGAATAATGCGGGAGCAAACCATCCACCTGGATTTAATCTGAACAACCCACATCCACAACAGAATAATGCTTTTAATCAACCTAGTATTCCTAGGAAACTGACTGATGAGATGATTATGGAGTCAATGCAAAAGAGAGATGTACGTATTTCTAATCTAGAGGGTTCATTACGCATGATAGAATCCCAGTTAGGTCAAATTGCCAACGCCTTGAGTCTTAGACCACCGGGCACACTTCCATCTGACACCACTCCAAATCCTAAGGGAGACAACCAACAATGCAAGGCTGTCACCCTACGTAGCGGAAAAGAACTTGTAAGCGATTTGACTAATAAACCAGCTAACGAGAACATTGAAGAAAATGATTTAGAAGATCATAGACCTTGTGTGAATAATGAAGATGAAAAACAAGACGATGAGAGCAATGAGAAGGAGGTAGAAGTGTTAGTAGAAAAGACTAGAGAGCATAACGGTGAACTAGGAAGAAGTAAGGAGAAGACGGTCGTCTACCCCCCACCACCATTTCCACAAAGATTAAGGAAAAGCAAGTTAGATCAGCAATTCCAAAAATTTGTAGAAATCTTTAAGAAACTGCAAATAAATATCCCTTTTGCCGAAGCCCTAGAACAGATGCCAAGCTATGTGAAGTTCATGAAGGATATTCTCTCTAAGAAGAGAAAATTTGGAGTCAATGAAACGGTAGCACTCACTCAAGAGTGCAGTGCAATTCTTCAGAAGCAACTCCCTCATAAATTAAAAGATCCGGGAAGTTTCACGATACCATGCTCCATCGGATATCACTTCGAAGGAAAGGCTCTGTGTGATCTAGGAGCGAGCATCAACTTAATGCCCTTATCAATATATAGGAAGTTGGGGTTGAGAGAAATATCGAAAACCTCAATTACCCTACAACTAGCTGATAGAACACTAGCATTTCTAAAAGGGGTAGTGGAAGATGTTTTGGTTAAGGTAGATAAGTTCATCTTTCCTGCAGATTTTGTGGTACTGGATATGGAGGAGGATAGAGAGGTTCCCATTATCGTTGGAAGACCATTCTTAGCAACTGGAAGAACCTTGATTGACGCTCACAAAGGTTAATTGACTATGAGGGTGAATGATGAGCATGTAACGTTTAACGTTCTCAAGGCAATGAAATTCCCCCATAGAGAAGAGGATAATATGGAAGAAGTGCATAGTATATCGGTCCTTGAATTTAATACTAAGGACAAATCTAAAAATCAAAATGATATTTTAAACCGATTTTTGACTATTGAAGAGTTAACTGATGATGAAGATGAAGTTCTTGATTGTTTGCATGTTTTTGAGAGGCAAGCCACTGCATTAAGGGGATCGGAACCACTTGAGATGTTAGATAGGTCTCTAGCGGTCAAACCATCCATCATTGACCCACCAACATTGGAATTAAAGCCTCTACCCGAACATCTTGCGTATGAGTACCTAGGAGAGAATAACACCCTACCGGTCATTGTCAACTCAAAATTGCACCCTACCCAACATAAAAAACTGATTGAATTATTAAAGCAATATAAGTTGGCTATAGGGTGGACCATTGCAGATATTCGAGGCATAAGTCCATCATTATGCATGCACAAGATTCTTTTGGAAGAACCTTTTGCAGGATCTATAGAGCCTCAGCGTCGACTGAACCCACCCATGAAAGAGGTGGTAAAGAAAGAGATTATCAAATGGTTAGATGCTGGGATAATATACCCCATTTCGGATAGCTCTTGGGTCTCACCGGTACAGTGTGTCCCCAAGAAGGGAGGACTGACGGTGGTAAGAAATGAAAAGAATGAAATGATTCCCACTAGAACGATCACCGGGTGGCGAATCTGTATGGATTATCGGAAGCTTAATAAGGCCACAAGAAAAGACCATTTTCCCTTACCCTTCATTGATCAAGTTTTAGATAAACTAGCAGGGAATGATTTTTTCTGCTTTCTAGATGGATACTCAGGCTACAATCAGATCACTGTAGATCCAGAAGATCAGGAAAAGACGACCTTTACTTGTCCCTACGGAACCTTTGCTTTTAGAAGGATGCCCTTCGGTCTGTGTAATGCCCCGGCCACGTTCCAAAGATGCATGATCGCAATATTATCTGATATTATGGAACACGGCATTGAGATCTTTATGGATGACTTTTCCATCTTTGGAAAAACATTTGAAGAATGTTTAGAGTGCTTGGAGAAAGTCCTAATTAGGTGCGTAGAAACTAACCTAGTGCTTAATTGGGAAAAATGTCATTTCATGGTTAGGGAAGGAATAGTACTTGGACATCATGTGTCAAAGAAAGGCTTGGGCGTGGACCGGGCTAAAATTGATGTAATTGAAAAGCTACCACCACCTAAAAACGTTAAAATGTTGCGAAGCTTCCTAGGACATGCTGGGTTCTATAGGAGATTTATCAAAGACTTTACGAAGATAGCGAAGCCGATAAGTGGTCTTTTAGAAAAAGATGTAAAATTTCATTTCGACGACGCTTGTGTACTTGCCTTCGATGAACTAAAGAATAGGTTAATCTCGGCTCCTATAGTGGTAACTCCAAATTGGGAAGAACCATTTGTGTTGATGTGTGACGCAAGTGATTACGCGGTGGGAGTAGTCTTAGGGCAGGTGAGAGAGAAGGTTTTCCGCGCCATAGCCTATGCTAGCAAAACCTTGGTGGACGCTCAAATTAATTACACCACCATGGAAAAAGAGTTGCTAGCAGTAGTCTATGCATTTGAGAAGTATAGGTCGTATCTCCTATGCACGAGGGTCATTGTTTATACCGATCATGCTGCCATTCGCTATCTCATGGATAAGAAAGATGCAAACCCTCGTCTGATTCGTTGGGGGCTTCTATTACAAGAATTTGATGTAGAAATCAGGGATAAGAAGGGTGCGGATAACCCGGTAGCTGATCATCTCTCTAGGATCGAGGACTTGCAATCAACGTTACAAACTGAAATTGATGACAGATTTCCCGATGAATGGTTATTGGCAATATCTGAGAGGCCGGCACCATGGTATGCAGACTATGTAAATTATATAGTTAGCAATATTATGCCCCCTGAGTTAAATTACCAGCAAAGAAAAAGATTTTTATATCAGGTACGCTCATACCTGTGGGATGAGCCTTTCCTTTTCAAGACTGGTGCTGACGGTGTGATTAGGCGTTGCGTGCCTGAGGAGGAAATGAAGGCTGTACTAGAAAAATGTCATAGCTCTCCATATGGGGGGCACTTTATGGGAAAAAGAACAGCGACGAAAGTGTTAGACATTGGGTTCTTTTGGCCCACCTTATTCCGAGACTCTAAGGAATTCGTTCAACAATGTGATCGGTGCCAAAGAAGTGAGAATATACGGAAGAATGAGTCAATGCCCATGAATACAATGCTTGAGGTTGAATTGTTTGACGTATGGGGTATAGATTTCATGGGGCCATTTATCAACTCAAAAGGAAATTTATATATATTATTGGCCGTAGATTATGTGTCTAAGTGGGTGGAAGCGATAGCCACAACTAAAAATGATGCTAAGGTCGTTTTACATTTCTTGGAAAACTTCGTTTTTAATCGATTTGGAACGCCACGAGCTATTATTAGTGACGGGGGGAGCCACTTTTGTAATGCTCACTTAGCAGCCTTGCTACGAAAATATGGAATCATGCACAAAGTTGCATTAGCCTACCATCCCCAAACAAATGGGCTAGCCGAGGTGTCCAATCGGGAGATCAAAAGAATACTCGAAAAGACGGTTAGCACAAATCGTAAGGATTGGTCGCAAAAACTCAATGACGCATTATGGTCATATCGAACTGCTTACAAAACGCCCATTGGTCTCACACCGTATAGACTAGTCTACGGAAAGACATGTCATCTACCTTTAGAGCTAGAGCATCGTGCTTATTGGGATATAAAAAAAATAAATTATGACTTTCAAGAGGCCGGTAAGAAAAGATGTTTGCAGCTCAATGAATTGGAAGAAATACGGATGAATGCTTACGAAAATGCGCGAATTTATAAAGAAAGAACGAAGAAATGGCACGACCAACGTTTGGTTAAAAAAAAATTTGAGGGAGATCAATTGGTTTTATTATATAATTCCCGTTTGAAATTGTTTCCGGGAAAACTTCAATCACGTTGGTCGGGTCCGTTTAGGATTAAGGAGGTGCATCCGTATGGTGCAGTGACGATTCAGAACGACAAGGATGGGACAGAGTTTAAGGTCAACGGAGAACGATTAAAGTTATTTCGAGGCGGCGGGAATGAACGACAAGCGTCGTTTATTACGTTAAATTAAATTCGTAGGGATGAACGTCCTGCCGGGACTTGAAATTAGGCGCTGGATGGGAGGCAACCCATCGTTTAAATTTTTATCTCTTTTACGTTGCGTATTTAACTAATATGTTATTTAGTAGTGTTTGTAGTTTGTATTCGTGGTTGCATAAGTTGCAAAGAAATTCCTGATAAATTGGAACAAAAATGGCGAAGAAGGCTTGCTGTTGCAACATAGCAAAAATGATGTTGCAATCCCAAGCTTACTGATTGCGCTGGAGGAATTAGGCGGTGGAATAGGCCCGGTTCGACTAAACCGGACCGCAGAAATCGGATCCAGAAAGTGATGTTGCAACGTCCAAAAAACCATGTTGCGGTTTCCTACTTTCTGTTTGCCCGTTTATTTTCTGTGCTGGCCGGTCCAATTGGACCGGTTTATTTCTTAATTGGGTTTAATTCATAACCCTTCTGAATTTTTCGGTTTATTTCTTAATTGGGGTTAATTGGACCGGTCCAGCCCTTCTTAATATTTAAGTTCACCCCCTTCCCTATCAAAAACCCGATGCTTCATTAGGGTTATATCCCGCTCCAAGCTTTAACAGCGACAATCTTCGTCGATCGGCGAACGGCCACGGGTGCCCATCGAGCGGCGAACGACGTTAACGACGGCGGGTGCAGATCAATCGGCGAACGGCGGCGCATCTACGGCGGTGGCAAGAATCATCCTTGCGCAGCAGACGACGGTAGTTGCTCGTATCAAATCCAAACCTTAAGGTAAATCGATCTAGCCTCCGTATCTCAATCCAATCAAGAATGAATAGTCCTAGCTATAGTTGTTATAGCGATTCCATATGTGTTAGGCATGTCTTCAAAAAGAAAAGGAAAGAGAAAAGGTAAGGAACCCGTTCAGGAGGGCAAGAAATTTCAGAGTAATGAGGCATGGGAACGGTTTAAATTCATCAGATCAATACCTTTTATCTTCGAAAGGGGGTTCTCAATGGAAAAAAAAGCTTGGAGCTTACAGTATGTTGGGCAAATTGCAGCCCTAAAATGGGAGGTTTTTTGTCACCCTCGGCCTGAGGCCAACCTAACCCTAGCCTACGAATTTTATGCGAACGCTCGATATGCTGAGGGGGATGCCGTGACAGTTCGCGGGAAAACATTGCAGTTTTCGCCGCAACGGATTTCTGACATGTTTGAGTTAGAGGATGAAGGAGAAGAGGACTACACCACTGTGCTAACTAGGGTAACACCTCAGGAAATGGCGGCGGTTGTTTGTTGTACACCGGAACCAGAATGGATTAACAAGAGGGCTAAGACAATGAAGGCCACATGTTTGAATCGGAAGGCGAAAGTGTGGCTTTTATTTATCAATGCTACCATCCTGCCAACTCGACACCTGAATAGTGTGCCTCTTCACAAAATAGCCTTGATCTATTGCATTTTACAAGGAATAAAATTCGACCTGGGGTCAATCATTGCAACACAATTGAGGCAGAAGATCCAAGAGGACAAGCTTAAACAACTGTGGTTCCCTGCACTTGTGACCGACCTGTGTCGGAACGCTGGAGTCCAGGATGAGGAGGAGGATTTGGTGAAGGAATTGAAGCACCATATTACCGAAACTGTGGTGGAGGTCAATATAAAAGTGGGAAAGGTACCACAAAAGAGGGGCAGAAGAGACCCCACCTCTTCATCGGATGGCAAGCCCGAGACGGTGAACATCCCAAGCGGCGAAGGAGCATCTTTGGCAGATGTGATGGATAGTGTTGAGTATATAAAGGCTTATCTCCGGTGCCAGCACTGTTACTTCCGCTCCAGGCTCGACTACATACAAAGGAGACAAGACATACTATTTCAGAAGGCAAAGTTACCGATTGCGGAGCCGCAGTTTGAGTACCAGTGGCAGTTTGATGAGCTTGGGAATCTTTTAAACGCTGACCGGAGCCTCCTTGACCCCACAGAGTTCGTTGAGTCGGATCAAGAAAAGAAAGAGGAGGAGGATGACGAAGAAGACGGCGAGTAAAATCGCATTACATTCAGTTTTGTGAGTTTATTATTATGCCTCTTTTGAGAACTATCGTGCTGGTATGATATGATATGATTGCAGGTGATGCGTTTTGATGATACATTTCTGTTTATTTTTGAGTCTTATATAGCTTTTTGTTGCACCAATCAAATGTTTTAGTGCTGCAACGGTATGGTACCAATCGCATGTTTTATTTTGGAGTCTTATATAGCGTTTTGATGATACATTTCTGACTTGATTTGGGCTGGCATATTATGAGATGTTATATTTGCTGAACTTTTACTTCTTCCTTCTTAACATCTGCTGTGTAATTGGTACTACCTCTAAATGTGTAATCATACTTAAATATGTTGCATAACACAAATATTCAATCTTCTCTTTAATTATTAATTGTGCACTTGAATTAGAATATGGCATAGTGCAATTGGTTTGCAGGTACTGCAGAAATGTTAACAATGGAACCTGTCACATAAAGGGGTGGAATAAAAACCTGAAGGAGTTGTGGCCGTGCTGAGCACACCTTTCCTGCACAGTCACTTTCAGGGGAGTAATTTGAACTTCAAAGTCTCTTCTACTTTATTTGCACTTGCTCAGTAGTAAAATTATATACAAGGATTTTCATAACTAAAGGAGTAGACTTGCTAGGGCCTAGCAATGGTTCAAGTGTGGGGGTGATGGTGGTATAGCCCTTGCATATTGGGTAAGGATACTTTGATCGCTCACGGATTTAATGGTCTTGATGCCTGAAACACTTAAATAATAGGTTATTCTGATTTTTCATTGACAATCAATTGGTATAGCTTCGAATCCTAGGAGTTCACTCAATGAAGTTAGTTAAGATATATATATTTAAAGCTCACTTAAGCATATGTGGTATGCAAAAAAATTTTTGGTTTACTTCCAGTGCAATCCGTTGTTATTGACCTCTAAAAATAACGGGGAGGGGTGAACGAGAGCAGAGTGAAAGATATAAGCCAAGCATGAGTTTAGCTAGTCGCACCATTTCGATCATCCACCCAAACTTTTGAGCTTGAACCTTTTCATTCACTTCATTACATGTTAAACATTCCCTATGTTTCCATTAGTTTTATCTTAATAAGTTAGCATGTTATGGGTGTTTCATTATAAAAGAATAGATGAAATTCATAGTGATATGCGGCCTGAATATATGTCTACATACTTGGAATGATCCCTACTATGATAAAAAAAAGAAATAACAAACAAAACAACGAAAAGAAGAATGGTTAAAGATCATAGTGATATGTGGCCTAGGTATGTGCACTTATATTTGAAATGATCCCAACTTTGATTTATAAAAATATGTGTGACGATAAACCCCATAACTTGGTGAATTATTATGATTACTAGCTATGGAATATAAATGTACTATTAACTTCGATCCGCAATTCCTAACAAAGCTTGTTCTTATCCTATTATCAATTGCACTACTATCTCTTGTGATGACTAAATCAGCAACTTAGCTTACTCTCATCCTTTCCTAAAAATGTAGGGGTTCAATAAGAGGTATTGCTTGGAAGTAAATCACTTATTTTCGAGAAAACCATACACCACACTAAGTGACTTACTTGAGCTTTATTTTTCATCTAACTAATGAATGGTTGAACTCGTGTTGATTGGTAAGCATATCAGTTAAGTAAAGCGAAATTTTTGAGTAAACTTTGCTTATAGTGTTTAAGGCAGGAGAACCATCCGGATTTGTATCGTGTCACAATTTCTCCATTCATATGATTGGGGGTGTGATAACTATCGTGTCAAGAATTATCGTTGCTAGGGGCTAGCAACGGTTCAAGTGTGGGGGTGTGATAACTTCTCAATAGAAGTTATCTAAGCCCATTATTTCTTCTGATATTTATTAAAAAAGAGAGCAAATTGAAGTTAATTGATAAGAATATGATTAAAATTTATATTTGAGGAATATTTTACTTATTTGATCATATTTGATAGTTTTCATGCAGGTGACACCAAAGAAATTGATTTGGAGAAGAAAAGATGAAATTCTCATTTTTGTCTAAGGAGGTTGTTGCAACAACCTATTTTCGATGTTGCAACATCAGCTGTTCCGAAAATTCAGATTTTTAAAATAAAAACTGCCACCTTTTTAAATATGAAAGGACACACCTTTTGAAAAGGGGGGCTGACGTTTTTAGAGGGATTTTCGACCAGAATAGGGGGAAAACTGAAAAAGGAGAAAAAGAAGAGGGCTTGTCTTGGAGAAGGAGAATCAGGGCACGCCAGATCTTGAAGACGGACTGGTTCGGCACACTTCGGAGAGCGAATTCCTGCATTATTTTGCTTTTCCTCCATCATGCACTGTAAGATCTTTCTTGTTTGTTGGTGTGCTCCATCCATCGTGATGAACTAATTTGTTTTAATCTTGTATTGTGAGATTACTTCGTCAAGTGTGATGACAATTACTTAAATTTCTGGATTTGTGAATGATTGATGAATGTTTGTGCTTAATTCATGATCTTTAATTTGAAATCTTTGGCCGAGATTTTATCCTTTTACTGCGCTTCATAAATCGAGAGAGGAGTCGCGTAAGTATATCGTGGATTCGGTATAGTATTTGAAGGGAGAAAGAGATTTCCCCTTGATACTAGTAACTTTGATTTTCAATCTTTAAGCGGTTCTTATTTCACCTCCGGGGTAATAGAGAACTAGGGACTTCCGATATCGAGAGATACAGATTTCTATTCTAAAATCGTTGCCAGACGTGTCACCACTCATCGCAAAACTACCTACAAGAGTTGTCACGCTAGACTTAGGAAATCACGATACAAGATTATCTTTAGTCTCTGATAACAAAGTATTATTCTCCCGGTGTTATAGTTTATTTCGAGTAATTAGAAGTTTTACTTTAAAATTTTAGTATTTCGAAACATCATTTTATTCCACTTGACTTTAAAGAAAAGGTAGCACTAGTAATTGCAAGCGCTGAGTCCACCATCTCCTCGAGGGAACGATCTTTACTTACTATTTATTACTTGACACGGCACGTGCTCTTGCGTTTAATTACGTATACCGTTTTGGGCGTATCAACATCTTCATAGTTAAGTTCTGTTTAAACATTTTTCTCTTGATTAGTTTGATAACGTTGATTGAATTCAAAGTTAAGACCAGGATGCCCTTCACTCTGAGCAGGAGTTATGCAGGAAATGGGCCCATTATGAGTTAAACTGTGAAATCGCAATTTCTTAAAAATTGATCTCCCTGTAAGTCACAAATATATATAAATTACATTGCTCTTGAATATATTCCTTTATATTTCTTAAAGAAACCAATATCAAGCTAAAGTTGCCACAAACAGAGCCTTAGTTTTTGATGGGTTCCACAATTATGTATAGGAGAAAAAAGAGCCCCCCATGATCTCCACCAAAGGAAAATCATGGGTGGGCCCCACCCCCCATAACTTTCATAATGATGGGAGTTATGGGAGCGGGACCCGATCCCACCCCTCATGGGGAAAACCGCCGCCGACGGACGGCTTAGCCACCGTCGACGGACGCCCCCCCCCCCCCCCCCCGGCCTCCGCTGCGGCCGGCCCCGCCGTCGGGGCGGCCTCGGCAAGCCGCCAGCAAGGCCACGGCCGGCCTAGCCGCGGCAGGCCCGGCCTTGCCGTGGCCGCCCCGGCCAGGGCCGGTCGCGGCCTGCCTCGCCGCGGCAAGGCCGTGGTCGGCCTTGCCGTGGCCGGTCACGGCTGCCCTTGCCGCGGCCGGATCGCTGGCGGGCCACCGCCATGAGCCGCCCAGCCGGCCGCCGCCGCCGTTATGGCAGCTCGCCGTCAGGAGAGGCCTCCCCGCCGTCCGATCGAGGGGATGCTCTCCTCGCCGTCCGATCAAAGGAGTAACCACCCACTACCCCACCACTTTAGTGGTGGGGCCCGCCATGATCCTCCCCTGAAGGCTATAAAAGGACCCCAGGGGTTCCTCATTTCTCACCTTTTCTCCTCCCTGGTTTTTCTCCTTCTTCCTCAGGTGAGAGCTCTCCCGCCTCCTCCACCAAGTCGGCCTCTGCTCGTCGTGAACCACAGCCAGTCACCAACAGCCACCGGCGGCCACCAGCATCCACCAGCAGCTACAGGCACCCCACCAACGCATTGGCAGCAAGAGGACGCCCAAGATCTCGAGGAAATCAAAAGAATATGATATTGGGAGCGAGCAAGTGCGCGCCGCCCTGAGCACGCGCACCAGGAGCATTCCACACATTCTTTTGTCCAAGTCACTCCCGCGGTGCAGCCTGTTGCCCGCAGGAGACTACAGTCTCTCTCTCTCTCACCCCCAAGTTGTAACGGGAGCGGCCTGTCGCCCTGATTCACCGAGCATACTGTAATCACCCAAAGCTAGTGGAATTTGACCGGCACAGACCCGGTCACGTGGTTTTTTACCCATTTCAGGGGTTTTTCCACGTCATCAAGACTTGTCTTTACTATTCATTTTCATCGACTGTGTGCGCGCTCGACCGCTCCGTGAGCTGAGACGGTCCAAGATTATCCGGTCCGACCGGAACATCGAGTTAGTCCGCAACAGTTTTTAAAAACTGGATTGTTGAAGTCTTAGTTGAGAGCTAATGGTAGAGAAAACACACCAATACTTGAGCCTTGGGAGGAAGACCGGTTGTTACAAGTAAAGAGAGAATAAAGGAGAGAGCTCCCTTACATTAATTCCGAGATTCTAGATTATTCTCAACACATCAGCTCATGTGTAGGTTCTTCAACCTCTAATACTTCTATAGTCAATCAGTGCTCGGACCAGGTTAATCGTCCCTTCTCGATTTTCTGCTCTACGCAACTCTTTGGTCCCAATTTGTGATATATATTTTTGCACGTATTATTTAATCAAACATTGCAGTTTTTTTTTATTGATCCTGCTGCTGTAACAAAGATATCATGGTTTAAGGCACAGTTAAGGAGTTGTTCTTACTTCTTAGGTCTGAAAAGATGGAATAGATGATCTTAAATGAGATATGGGAACTGTGATTTACTGGTAGAAATGATAGCTGGAATAAGTAGAATTGTTTGGTTTTTGGATCTGTTTGAGATTAGGAATAGCTTTCAAAATTTGCAGATTTGGAATCAAATGTACGAATAAAAGCAATTTTGAAATGGATTTACTGAAAAATCACGCATAAGATAGCTGTCTCTTTGTGCCTAAACTAATGATACAGTGAATGCTAATTTCAAAGTTTGTAGATTTTTAGGTTTACTTATTTTTTATACTTTTACACCGGTGACTTTGGACAAAAAAACCACCGTCATAGAATATAGGGTTTGCGGCCGAAGCCCGCGTGGATGCGGGCGTAGCCCGTAACGCTGCATCGAGAACGGACACTCTCGACGAATGTCGCCGATCCCGAACAATGTCGCCGCCCCCGAACAATGTCGCCGCCCCCGAACATTGTCGTCGCCCCCGAATAATGTCGCCGCCCATGAATAATGTCGACGCTCATGAACAATGTCGCCGCACACGAACAATATCGCCGTCCACGACCAATGTCACCACCCACGAAAAATGTCGCCCGCACGACCAATATCGCTGACCATGACACATGTTGCCGCCCACGACCAATGTCGTTGCCAAGCGAGCGAAACCCGCTTAGTTGCGGGCGAATCCCGCAGCGCCGCATCGAGAACAGGCAAAGCCCGTTCGAAAATGCTAGTATATATATATATATATATATATATATATATATATATATATATATATATATATATATATATATATATATATATATATATATATATCATTTGGTGCTTACTATACAACACTGGCTACTATATTCATCCCCTCGCAGTACGGAGGGATCACTTGGGTTCGATGGCATAAAACATTTAGAATAAATTAGCTTGAGATTGAGCTCTATGTAAACACGAGCATATCAATCACCACTTAAAAATGGAGACAAATTCTAGGGCTCGTTAATTTATAAACAAGAGTCCATGGATACTCAATGTTTGGGCGTTCAGTGATCTTTCTAAGACAATTTAAATGACTCTAAGGCTCTGTTTGGGGGGACTTATTTTTACCGGTCAAGCGGTTATGATCGAATGAATCAGGACCTAATTAAGGTCTGATTCATGCGGTCATAACCGCTTGACCGGTGAAAATAAGTCCCCCCAAACGGGATCTAAGACCTAGTTTAGTACGTTGTCTGCAGGGCGGATCCCCACTGCCCAACTGCAGTCCTGGCGTGAAATCTGTGGCTGGGCGATGTCTTCTGCACGATCAGCGTGGATCCGCCACGCCAAATGGAGTCTAAATACCAAGAAAATTTTACCTCTTCATTTTCTTATCATCCATAAAATGAGTGAGTCTCTGCCCATGGGCGGAACTAGTCCTGGGAACGGTAGGGCACGTGCCCGACCGCTTTTTTCCGCGATCATCAATGGGGGAGAAGAAATCCCCCTAGCCGTCGCTGCCCGCTGCTCCCGTGCCCTAGCTTCCCAGCTGCTACCGCTGCTCCGGCTGCTCCCGCTGCTCTGGCTGCTCCCGCTGCTGCCGCTGCTCCCGCTGCTTCCGGCTGGTATTATTTTCTTCTTCTTCTTCTTCACTGATTTCTTAACTGATTATCACTTAAAATCATTCATTTCTGGACTGATTATCACTGAAATCAGTCCAGAAATCTCCAGAAATCAGTCCAGAAATCTCCAGATTTCTGGACTAAAATCAGTCCAGAAATGAGCATTTCGCATTATATTTTTTTTTGTAGTTGATTGGGAATACTCCTCTGGTGTATCTGAACAATATTACTAGCGTTTGTCATGCTCGGATTGTTGCTAAATTAGAGATGATGGAGTCATGCTCCAGCGTCAAGGATAGGTGATTCTCCTTACTTTTATGACAAAAAATTTTTTTCGGGGGCGCTGCCCCCCAACCCCCGCTCAGGGGCGCTGCCCCCCGAACCCATCGAATTGACAGTACTTAAATTGTGCCCGTGCGACTTCAAAATCCTAGTTCCGCCACTGTCTCTGCCTAAAGTTGTCAGTATTATCAACCTGGCAACTACAGTTGAGGACCACAGCTCTTACTTCTAAAATGTGTTATCGTTAATGAAATTGAAAAAAAAAAAATATTTAAAAAATGGGTTTTGAACCGTCATAGTTTCTCTAATATAAGAGAGTTTTCTCCCCTCTTTTTTTCATGCAGTTTCTTTGTTGCTATCAAGATTTAATTCAAATAAATTTAGATATTTATCTCTGTTTGTAACTTTCGAAAACAGCTTCAATTTATTTTTTTTGCAAAATTTTGATTTTTTGGATTTAGGAGTTCATAATCATAAATATCCAAATGGCGCGTGTGCGTGCGTTTCATAATTAGCTTTCACAAGTCACAACCACAAAAAAAAGAGTAAATAAATATAAAAATAGATTTCACTTTCACTCTCAAAAAATTGAAATAAAAGTAAATTTCTAAAGCATAATTAATTCCAATTATGAAGCGTCCAAATAGCAGGTTAAATTGTTTTCATCTTAGGCGCAACTACGGGCTCTGAACAAGTATTTTTCCAGCTGCTCTTACTTTAACAATCATAATAATAATAATTCAATTGACAAGGGCAAATTTATTTTTTATAATTAATGATAATAAAATGATTTTGAGCGAATTATATATATATATATATATATAAATAATTTAAGTAATTAAGTAAGAAATGATTTTGAGCGAACTGATGAACACATCAAAACTAATTTAAGTAATTATTTCTGTGAAGATTGTGGATACAAGGAAGGGAAGCCTTATTTATATTTGTTTTCGGCTACAGGAGAACATGAGCAATATAAACTTTGGCTAACAACTACGGATCTACCGTGGGGGATTAAAAAGAAGAACAGTGGGAGAGGGAGATGAAACAGAGAGTGGGGCACGACACGTGCCGCTCGCACGCTTGAATCCATCGCTCCTTTGTGGCAGGGAAACCGCCGGATTACTGAGAAAACAATCAAAACCTGGCGCAAAGATGGTATGGCGCCAAATCGGAGACAGACCAGCGGCGTCGGCGCTTTACCGTCCGACGATCGTCCGCCGCCGGAAACCGAGCGGTCTCTGTCTCACTTTTCCGAAGCATCTCCCACATCACGCGGACGTCCTCGTACTCGCAGGTAATCACCTCCTGCTTCAGCTGCCGTAGCCCTAGAAATCAAAGAGGAAAGAATGAATCAAACCAAATTTTGTTGTATGGTCACCGGCAATCGCAGGCCCATACCCTAAAATTACTCGATCTGAGATTTCGAGAGTTATACCGTTCTTCCGTAAGCTGAAGCGAGCAGCGACGCCGATCCAAACACGTTTCGCCGGAAAAATTATTAGATCCCACCACTCCATTACTTTAATTGCTTCTTCCTTAACCCCGGCGGCCTCCGTCTCGGCTTCGATCCAACCACTGCTTCCTTTCTCCGATTGTTGAAAGAGGGGGGGAATTAATTTCTGTAGGGTAAAAACAGAAAAAGTTGGAATATATAAGACCGGCTCCCTGCACACTGGTGTACGTGGACCGCTCAAAATGAATCAATACCGGCACGTGCCCATATTGAACCGTTGGGCCACCGGAACAAGGAAGGAATAAGAGAACCAAAATATAGAAAAAAAAAATTACAATACATATATATAAAAATAATAACAATGGACAAAATACCTAAATAAGCCCCTCAAATTTGGGTGGGAAATGGGAAATGGGAATTGAAATAGTTCCCCAAAATTTAAAAGGGTATTCTTACTAACAAATCATAAATGTATATTATCAAATCATAATAAATTTGATTCCAACTATTTTTTGCATTATTTTCTAAGGTAATTGTATTGGATAAACTTATTTTGACTGCGTGAAAATTAATTTTATGGGCTTACCAAAAATTTATATGTGCAAACTGAATATGTGGAAACTTATAAGAATTGAACAATTCCGGGCGAGACACGTCTTTCGCCGAAGCACACATTTTTCGCCCGGGAGCGCATTTTGTCGCACGAGCACACATTTGTCGCTGGAACGCGCATTTTTTGCTCAGGTGCGTGTTTTTCACTCGGATGCGCGTTTTTCACCCGGACGCGCGTTTTTCGCCCAGGCGAGTGCGCGGACTCACGTTTTTCGCCCAGACACGTATTTTTCACTCAGACACTCATTTTTCACCAGGGCGCCCGTTTTTTAGGGCCGCATGTACAACCCCGTATTCGCTGAGTGGGCCCCTTCCGACAAGTTAAAGGTATTACATGACATTCAGGCCCCAAAACACCAGATTGACGAGTGAGGTAGACTAGTCTGCACTCACCCAGTGCCCAAAAGAGCATTCGCGTGAATCAAGGGAAAGACGGGCCCTTTGGCGAGTGCGATCTTCATCACGCACTCACACCAATCTCGCGCCTCAACACGCGCGGTGGAGGACATCTCACTAAGCCAGGCGAGAGATTGCCCAAGCTAGCACTCGCCCTTTAGAAAGAGCCTATGAGGCGAGTGCGCGGCTCTCCCAGCACTCGCTCCCTCGGGCGAGTGGTGCCCCCATGGATCTTTTTTTTAGTGGGACCCAGAGGTAAAATTACCTGGATGCCCCAAAGGTCTGCAAATAGCCTTCCAAGACAGTGGAGTTTGGCTGTTGGCAAACTTAATTGGGCTGCATATAGCCGTTTGGAATAACGGAGTTGTGTTATTTGTAGGCCAGGATTATAAATCTATAAATAGGCTCAAGAGGGTATTTCAGAAGGCATGTTTTCTTACTCTCTGATCTTCTAGCGCTTTCTGAGGTGCCCTTAGCGTAGCATTGACTAAGAAGGGGAAGCGCTCTAAGATCTTTTGAATGTGTGGTGGGACCCCCGTGATGGAGCCTTGAGTCAGTTTTGAGTTCTAAGTTTTTAGTCAGTCATGCTCACTAAGAGAAGTAAGTGTGTGGTCACTCATTCCGCAATGGTTCGAACTCCTCAGAAGACGGTTCTCAATTTCAACATTTTTGGTGCGGTGTGCGTGGAGTGTGAGTAGCATAGAAAATCTAGGTGAGTTCAATGACTGGAGGTGAAGGACAAGGATCTGACCGAGCCGACTCGCCACCTCCCCCTCCACTCTCCACCCCTCAGGATGTTCGAGGATTTCAGGCAGGATATGTGGAACCTCTCCATGTTTGCACTTGACGCTCACGGCGAGTGCTTAACACCCGCCGTCATGCTCTCACTAGCTTATTGGGCCGGTGGTAGCGCCCGGTGGCTGGCAAAAGAGATATGTCTGGTTGATGCTCAACACCCCCCGTCAGGCTCTCACTAGCTAATATGGTCGGTGGTAGCGCCCGGTGGCTAGAGAAAGAGATATTTCTGGTTGATGCTCAACACCCGCCGTCAGGCTCCCACTAGCTGATTGGGCCGGTGGTAGCGCCCGATGATTGTTCGAAAAGGAAAACTTGGCTGATGTTCACCTCCCGTCGTCAGGCTCTCACCTAACTGACAGGGTCGTTGGGTCCTCGATGGGCGTTGTGAAAAGCTTTGAAGCTAGGCCCAAAGTTGCTCCCGCTGTCAGGCTCTCACCTAGCTGACATGGCTATTGGGTCCTCACTGGGCGTTGTAAAAAGCTTTGAAGCTAGGCCTGGGATTGCCCCCGCTGTCAGGCTCTCACCTATCTGACAAATCTGGAAGGTCCTCGTTGGAATATTGGAGTCTTTGAAGAACCCTCAGGGATCTCGCCCTCAGGGTTCTCTCCATCGGGGATCTCGCCCCCAGGGATCTCGCTGGTCACTAGAAGGCACTCAAGAATAAGTCTGAGGCAAAGTGTCATGGGCAGGAGAGTTTACAAGAAAATGCAAATACTCGTAAGAAGATCTCGCAAGTCGCTCACTCAAGGCACGTGTGAGCCAATATGGCGAGAATGATACTAGAACAAAAATCGGAAACAAAATGCTCAAAGTCAAATGTCATCGGCGCGCGTGTGCCCTTGTGGCAAGAATGGCGCAAGGTAATATTCTAAGCGGCAAGTTCGAGAAGTCGAACACTCTAAGTGCACGTGATCTAATGGGGCGAGAACGACATGAGACCCAGTTCTATATATATAGAAATAGCAAAAAGAAGTCTGCGGGTTGACGCAGCGAAAAGTTGACCTATGGTCTCGCGAGATGTCTTGACCATGGGCTACCTAAGTTACACGAGTGGAGTGCATTTTCGCATGACAGATCATTCAAAGTTATAAAAGGAGATAAAAAAAGTTCATAGCAAAAATCTTATTTTCATTCATTTATCAAACTGTTACATCTCGCACAAAAAAGAGGCAAGGTCCAAAAAGAGAAAATACAAAATATGAAAGCGAGAACTTTAAGGCGATGATGTCGACTGCTCGCTCTCGTCGGAGATGTCGTCAGCACTGTTCTCGGGTTCGGGGATAGGGAGGAAGAGCTCCGGGACCAGGATCTTGGCGGTCACCTTCTCGCCCTCGCCCTTCAGGAATCCGGCTCTCTGCATCGTCTAGAGCGAGTTCCTTGTTGCCGCAATGGCATTTTCCTGTATCATCAGCTCCAGCTCGTGCTGCGTATACAACAGAGCTTTCTTCTCGACTGGGTGAGGGGGAATCAGTGAGCCAATCCACTGCTGGTTCTAGGCCGTTAGCCTCTGGTTCTCCTCCTCGAGTTGGGCTATGTGTGCGTCCTTCTTGGCAACAGTCACGACATCTTGCAAGACAATCAACGTTAGAGTGAGAAAAGCGTTCAATGAATGAACGGGATGCGAGAAAGCTTACCACTCCGCCCACTCGCCCGACGAGATCGTTCTCGACAATGACGAGCTTATCCTTAAGGGTTGCCACTTCTTTAGAGAGTGCCAACCGCGCGTCGCTGACATCCGCCACCTGCCGCGACAGGCGGATGCCGCGGGGAGCTGTCATGTGGGCAAACTCGATGGCGCGAAGTTGGGCTCGCAGGCTCTCATATATGAGTGACTGCATACAAGCGTCGTCGTAGTAGGCGGCGCTGTCCAGCCCATATACCCCGAAGGCGAGTGAGTAGGCTTGGCCGGAGGCAGTTTCGCACCCCTACCAAGAGGGGAGGACAGTGGAGACATGGGTCCTTTTTACCTCTCGGTCCCAAATCAACAAGGGCACGTCGGCGTCATCCAGATACTTCTCGCCCTGGCCGAAGTTTCTATGGCGTCTGGGCTCCGGTTTCTCTGTCGCCGCCGAGGTCCCACCGATCTCGTCAGTATTCTTCCCGACAGTCTCGCCAGCAATCGAGACACTCGCGGGAGGATCTGCGATGACCTCCTTTCCTTTGGCGGGATCATCAATTGTGGGCTTCTTAGGAGGAGGTGGAGAAGGAAGTGCCTCGGGCTTCCACTTTTGGTTGCTTGATTTCGGCAGCGACTTCGACTCGCTTCTGCATGACGCAGCGGCGGCCTCCGCGCATGCCTTCCCGGAGACGAGTGTTGTGCTTCTCAGGAACGTCGTCCGTAGCAGTGAGGTTGGGAACGACATTCGCTTGAGGAAGTTGGCTCGAGGCGGGATCCGGGGGCGTTAGGCGAGTAGGGGATTTTTGCGCTGTAACATCCAGTCCTATGGTCCCAAAGGTAGGAGCTACAAGAAACAATGGTAAGCAAATTGATAGAAAGCGAATGGATAGAAGGGGAATTACCATTGACCCGCGGGAGATCTTTCGATTCATGAGGGGAGGTGATCTCGGGGGCCACCTCGTCATTACCGGCCTCAAGCGAGTGCGGTGCAGTACTCGCCTCCCCAACCTTCTTCCTTTTTGATGGGATCGGCAGACAAACATGTTGGCATCTGTTTTTATCCCAGTAAGGTATGAAAAGTGGGTGAAGATACCAAGGGATTCCGGAGTGGGATGGAGTCCGCGAGATGGACTCATCCCTGATAAGGTCGCGTCTAACCATCTTGACCTTCTTCATTTTTCGGGAAGAGCTTGGGGATTTTCGGGCGAGCCAAGGGGGCAAATGAGCCCATCAGGGTTTTGTTCTCGGCACGGACAGTGCTGAGGCGATCTTGGGCTTCCTTCGAAAGCGACGTCAGGTTGGAGGCGAGAAAGCCGAAAAGAAAAGGGATTGGATGGGGCAAAATTCATATCCGCGATTGGATATTTATAGAGCCATGAAGGGGCCCACAAAAGATTCTCTTCCAGGTCAGCTTGCACTCATCAAATACTTGGGGTTAGATGATTCTTTTCAAGCTTTGTGATAGCTCGCAAAGAGCGGGGATTGTGTACAACGTTGTATTCGCTGAGTGGGCCCCTTCGGACAGGTTCAGGGCATTACAGGACATTCAGACCCAAAAATACCAGATTGGCGAGTGAGGTAGGCTAGCCTGCACTCACCCAGTGCCTAAAAGGGCATTCACGTGAATCAAGGGAAAGTCGGGCCCTTAGGCGAGTGCGATCTTCACCACTCACTCGCACTGATCTTGCGCCTCAACACGCGCGCTGGAGGACATCTCGTCGAGCCAGACGAGTGGTTGCCCAAGCTAGCACTCGCCCTTCAAAAAAATCCTAGGAGGCGAGTGCGCGACTATCCCAACACTCGCTCCCTTAGGCGAGTGGTGCCCCCATGGATCATTCGCCCAGTGAGACCTAGAGGTAAAATTACCTGGATGTCCCCAAAGGTTTGCAAATAGCCTTCCAGGATAACAGAGTTTGGCTGTTGGGAGACCAAATTGGGCTGCATATAGCCGTTTGGAATAGCGGAGTTGCGCTATTTGCATGCCAGGATTAAAAATCTATAAATAGGCCCAATGTGGTATCTCAGAAGGCATGCTTAATTTCTTACTCTCTGATCTTCTAGCGCTTTCTGAGGCGCCCTTAGCTCAGCATTAGCTAAGGAGGGGAAGCGCTCTAAGATCTTCCGGGTGTGTGGTGGGACCTCCGTGTTGGAGCCTTGGGTAAGTTTTGAGTTCTAAGTCTTCAGTCAGTCGGGCTCACAAAGAGAAGTAAGTGTGCGGTCACCCCTTCCCTAAGAGTTCAAACTCCTCAGAAGCCGGTTCTCGGTTTCAATAGGGCCCCCCATATTTCGCCTGGTCGCCCTTTTTTTACCCGGGCACTTGTTTTCTGCTCGGACGAGCGTTTTTCGCCCGATCGCACATTTTCCGCTCGGCCGCACGTTTTTCGCCTAGACTCGCGTTTTTCGTCCAAGCGTCTGTTTTTAACCCGGGCACCCATTTTCGGTCAGGAGCGTGTTTTCTGTCCGGGCATGCTTTTTTCGCCCGGGCGTGCTTTTTTCGCCCGGGCGCACTTTTTTGCCCGGGCGCTCATTTTTCGCCCGGGTGCGCGTTTTTTTCGTCCAGGCGCGCGTTTTTTTCGCCCGGGCGCGCGTTTTTTCGCCCGGGCGCGCGTTTTTTTTCGCCCGGGCGCGCGTTTTTTTGCCCGTGCGCTCGTTTTTTTCGCCCGCGCGCGCGTTTTTTTCGACCGAGCGCGCGTTCTTTAGCCCGGGCGCGCGTTTTTCTCGCTCGGGCGCGCTTTTTTCTCGCCCGGGCGTGCGTTTTTTTGCCCGACGCTCGTTTTTTCGACCGACGCTCGTTTTTTCGCCCGGCGCGATTTTTGATCCCGTGTGCGTTTTCCCGCCCGTGTGCTTGTTTTCTCCCTCAGGTGCGCGTTTATCGCCAGAGCGTGCGTTTTTCGCTCGGGCAAGTGTTTTTCGATTGAGCGCGTGTTTTTCGACCGTGCGCGTGTTTTTCGACCCGGCGTGTGTTTTTCGACTGGGCACATGTTTTTTGCTTGAGCGTGTGTTTCTCGTCCCGGCGCGCATATTTTTTCGCCTGGGCGCCCGTTTTTCTCTTGACCGCACGTTTTGTCGCCCGCACGCGTTTTTTGCGCATGAACACTTATTTTTTTCTTAGCACGCTTTTATACCCAGGCACGCATTTTTTCGCTATGACTCATATTTTTTTATAATATATGTGACAAATATTAGCTTATTTGTAATATTTTTCAATTCTTATATTGAATTTTATTTAACAAATAAATAAACGAATTGATCAATTCCACGATATTCACCAATATTATTTAATAGGCGAACGTTAAAATTGGAATTAGTCACTAATATTCAATTCCAATATTGAATTCCACTTCCGTCCAAACGAACAGACCCTAAAGAACAAAGAAGAAGAGAGAGGCCCCACAGGCATCAGCGGCCTGAGGCGCCTGCCCCTCCTGAGACCAAACGTTAGGGCACAAGCGCTAGCATTAGATCGGGATGACCAGCTTGCCCATGAGCCTCTTGACCTGCTTCAACATCCATCTGAGGCTCCAAAGACTCCAAACAGATTCTTATTTTCACAAATTTGTTTGGGTCCATTATATTCGTATCATGGAGTCGATCGATTTTGTGGTATTGGTGATCAAATCCGACCCATATTTTGGGAAACTCATAAACTATACATAACTTCTTTCAAGAAATGTTGTTCACAGTATTTTCAGTGACAGTGTTGAAGAAAATGTGTCAATGCAAATCTCTTGAACGAATATTTGTATACCAACTACAATGAACATAGGCTCCATTTGGTTAAGCGGTTACGACCGCATGAACCGGACCTTAAGCGGTCGTAACCGCTTGACCTGTAAAAATAAGTCCCCCAAACGGAGCCATAGTTTTCTTCAGGCTGATGATCAATAAGTGGCAAGGGTTGGCAAGGAAATATGAGGGCAAATTATACCTCCAAATTATATGATTATTTCCTTAATTGGCATTCTCATTCATTCTCACAAATCGATGAGGAAAGAATGGAACAAATTATACTTGTTGTTATGGTATCACATGCCACTGATGGTGAGGATAAACAAATTAGTTAGGACTTCAGCTACTAATGGGGTGGCTCTTTGCATTGAAGATCAATAATATTGGCACAACACACATGACCATCCATATCCGCATCTCCTCATTGAAATAAGAAAATTTCTCCTCCCGCCCAAAAAATAAGCAACAAAATGAAAGATCTCGTCAAGCTCATTTGAGTTCACTCCTTTATTTAAAGTTCTTTGCTTCTTTATGAGTACTTGTTGTTAGGTCATTCGAAGCATCTCGGATGATGGTCAAAGTAGAACTACGTCCCTGTTGCCTCTACCTGGGGTTATGTAGGCAAATCCTAGGGTTAGAGCCGGTATCAGATATCCTGATATCCGAATCAAATTTGTTAAATCTCTAAACCTGTTATATAATACAAATATACATCAACACTTGTTATGCACAATTAACTTTATTTATCAATAAAATTTTAAGCTTCCATCTATCTAGGGCGCGAGGAGTAAAGTACTTTACTGTCATGTGCGAAGTTGCAAATCTTGACACTTGCTTATTTATAATCCAATGGCCAAGAATTTTCTATTTTCCTCCCACCACTTCCTAAGCAAAAAACCAGCGGTTGACCTCTCTATCGAGAGGCTAATCCCGTCGCTGATGTGATCTGTAGCCGCCAGCCGCTCATCCCTGCAAATCAAGAACAGTTTCAGACATCCAGCAAAGAAGGAGAAGACCCTTACCTGGAGCCATGACCCGCCGCTGCTGCCGCTTGGGGTTTTGTCACCCTGTCCTTTTCTGTACCCTGTGTTTGGCCTGTTCCCTGTGTATATAAAGGGAGCAGCTGTTTTGTATTAAGGAAGTATGATGATATGAAATCTAGGTTGTGGTTATGAGGTTGTAATTTTTCCTCTTTGTTGAAATGAAATATGCGCAGTGTCATCTGCCTTCCCCCCTCTCTTGTGTGTATGCATCTCTAATTTCCCTTATGGTATCAGAGGGAGGTTGCCTCCACCATCAGTAAGAGCATCTATTCTTGCAATTTTCTTTGCATTTCTTGTGTTCTTCATCCTATGGCATCATCGAGCAACCCCTCCTTAAACTTCCAATATTCCCCCAGTGGAGTGCCAAACTTTGAAGGAGACTCTTATGACTTTTGGCATGTGCAAATAAGGACCTTATTTATCTCCCAAGGCCTTTGGGACCTGCTGCAAGATGGGTACACAAAACCCACGGCAGAAAACCCCCTAACTTCCTGGGAACCTGCTCAAGTCAAAGATTATTCAAAAAACTACAAAAGAGATGCTAAATCTCTCCTGTACATTCAACAAGGTGTTGGCAGGAGTATCTTTCCAATAATTATGGGAGCTGTCACTGCCAAAGATGCATGGGACTCCCTCAAGAAAGAATTTCAAGGTTAAACCAAAACCATAACCATAAAATTGCAAAATTTGTGGCAAGAGTTTGACACTTTTAATATGAAAGAAGATGAGAATGCCCACAGTTACTTTTCCAGGATTTTCATCTTGACTAACGAGATTAGAAGCTATGGGGACAGTCTAGAGGAAAGGAAAGTGGTAATGAAAATCTTGAAAACTCTGACTCAGAAATATGCCTTTGTTGTTGTTATTGAGGAAGGGAAAGATATCAACAGTCTCTCTATATCTGACCTGTTGGGCTCTCTCCAATCTTATGAGGAGAGAATGAAGATGTATGAACTCCAATCCTTGGAACAAGCCTTCCAGACCAAAGCTCAAATTAAATCATCCAGCAGGCCAGAAGAGGAGGACCTCCAGGGTAATCCCAGGGAAGCTTATTCCAAACCTCTATTTTGCAAACTTTGCAAGAGGAATAATCATGAAGCACAAGACTGTTTTTATCGATGCAAGAAATGTAAAAATCTCACTCACCTCAACAAAGATTGTTGGTCCAATCAAAGACAAGCCACACGACCCAAAGAAGAGGCCCACTACTGTGAGCAGGAGGAAGAGGACTTTGTATTCTTTTCCAGTATCAACAACGGTGAATCGGGAAACAATATTGGTATCTTGACAGTGCCTGCTCTAACCACATGACCAATAACAAGGATGCCTTTATCTATCTAAATGAAGATCTCACCTCTCAAGTGGTGTTTGGAGATGGCTCTATAAAAATATAAAAGGGAAGGGGACAATTGCTGTAAGAACTCAGAAAGGTCAGTATAAGCATATTTCAGAAGTTTAGTATGTTCCAGATTTGGCCCAAAACCTGCTCAGCGTCGGGCAGCTAGTAAAAAAAGGGTATAAGCTTGTGTTTGAAAATCTCAGTTGCACCATACTAGACAAATATTCCTCTCAAGTTGTTACCAAAATCAGGATGACTAGTAATAAAGTGTTCCCTATATCCTTACCTCTGGAGGATACCTGCATGGTTGCAGTACAGAAATCTGAAGAAAAGACATGGCATTTAAGGTATGGTCATCTGAATCAACATGATCTGCAAGAACTTCAAAGTAATGAGCTTGTAACTAGTCTCCCTAAGATTGAAAATCAAGGAAGTGTGTGTGAAAATTGTGCTATGTGCAAACTCCATAAGCTTCCACATCCTCAGGCCACCAAAGCAAGAACCTCCAAGCCTTTGGAATTGGTCTATGCCGACATTTGGGGACCTGCCAGAACCAAGTCCCTCTCAGGTAAATCTTATTACTTACTTATCGTTGACGATTTTACTCGGATGATGTGGATTTATCTTTTAAACTACAAATATGATGTTATACACAAGTTTAAAATTTTCAAAAACCAAGCAGAGAGAGAGGGGTCAGAAGATTATGGCCCTAAGAACTGATAGGGGAGGGGAATTCCTCAGTCACGACTTCACCAAATACTGCCAAGAGCTGGGAATAAGGAGAGAACTGACAGTGAGAAGTACTCCTTAACAGAATGCTGTCGCAGAGAGAAGAAAAAGAACCATCATAGAAATGGCCAGGTGCATGCTCCATCATAAACAACTACCTAAATCATATTGGGGAGAAGCAGTGAACACGACAGTTTACCTTCTTAACCGAGCCCCATGTCGAGCTCTGCAACAATCAACTCCTCTTGAAGCTTGGTCGGGACATAAGCCATCTGTGAGCCACCTCAAAATCTTTGGAAGCATTGTTTTCAGCCTCCAGCTTCAAAAAGGAAGAGACAAGCTGGCAGAGAAAGGCGAAAAGGGGATTCTTTTGGGATATAGTGAATCATCCAAGGCCTATAGGGTCTATAACCCTCTCACAAAGAAACTTTTAATCACTAGGGATGTCATTGTTGATGAGAGCAGCAGCTGTAACTGGAATGAGGCTCAGAATCAGTCCTTGAAGCCGGCGGTTGCAGTGGAACCTGAGCTTGAAGAAGACCCACTTCCATCCCTTCCGGAAGACGAAGTTCCTCAGAACTCTCCTGCAGAGCTGTGCACCCCTCAAGGTGCCTCTTCTGAGCCCTGCCTTCCTCAAATTGCATCACCTCCATCATCACCTCAGAAGTTTCGGATGCTGACTGATCTCTATCAACATTGTCAAGTGGCATTCCTAGCAGCAGAGCCACAATCCTTCAAAGAAGCTTCCACCAATCCTAACTGGAAAGAAGCCATGGATTCAGAAATGCACATGATCACCAAAAACAACACCTGGGAGCTTACCAATCTGCCAGTAGGTAAGAAAGTTATTGGTGTTAAGTGGCTATACAAGGTTAAGTACAATGAGCATGGAGACATTGTTGGGTACATTGGAAAATGTGTACCTGATTTGAAGAAGCCCAACTTAGCTCAATGATATACATCAAGGTGTATTTGATGTTGTTTTGAGTTGACATGTGCAGGTGAAGAAGTATTAAAGAATGCAGAAAAATATTCTAAGTCCACATGTCGACACTTGAAGAAATTGTGTCGACACTTCAGAATATTTGTGTCGACACTTCAGAATATCAGTGTCGACACAGAGAAAGATAGTCGACCACATTTATGTCGACACTGGGAAGCAGTGTCGACACATAAAGAAAATAGTCGACTTCAACTATGTCGACACTGGGAAGCAGTGTCGACACATAAAGAAAATCGTCGACCTCAGCACTGGGAAGCAGTGTCGACACCGTGAAAGATAGTAGACTAGTGAAAGATAGTCGACTAGTGAAGATTAGTCGACACCGTGAAAGATAGTCGACTAGTGAAAGATAGTTGACCAGAGAAAGATAGTCGACTCACAAAAGAAGATAGTCGACCACAACTGTATCGACACTGAGTGGATGTGTCGACACCAGAAGACTGTGTCGACACATATTGGCAGAAGTCGACTATGCTTGTGTCGACACCAGAAGACTGAGTCGACACATTTTGGCAGGATTGAAGATTTATGTGTCGACACCTGAAGGCTGAGTCGACACATGCTGAGTTCTGAATCTACAACAACTGTGTCGACACACAGGACTTGTGTCGACACACTGCAGAGTCTAGACCAAGTTATTTTCTGAAGAAGCTGTGTCTACTTAAAAGCAACTTAGTCGACATCATCAAAGACTGTGTCGACACCAAAGTCACTTGTGTCGACACAGATAGACAGATTGGTCTCGACACTTTCTAACAGACTGTCTCGAAATTTTGCTGTCCAAGGCTAAGGTACAAGAACTGTTTGAAGATTTGACAGCTGTGGGTTGCCACCGTTTAACTGAAGCTGTCAGACCTGTCAGAAAACAGTTAGAAACCGGATCAGCCGGTTACCATGAAGAAAGTCTATAAATAGACACATTCAGAAGGAATTAAAAAAAAACAGCCAAGCTAAGAAAAATAATAGAAGAAGATCTAAGAAGAAGAAACAGAAGGATTACGATCCTGTTGAAGTTTCAATTCAAGAAAGTGAAAAAGTAGATCTTCATCAGAAGGTCTAAGAAGAAGAAGTCTGAAGTATCAGTAAAGGTGTTGGATAGAGGGAGATCCAGTCATCTTGAAGAAGAAGAAGGAAGTCATCAGTGGTTTCTCAAGAAGCTGTTTGGAAATCAACTCAGCTAAGTTCAGATTCAAGAAGCTTTGAAGAAAGCTCAGATTCAGTTGATTTCATCAGCTGATCAAGAAGTGTCTTATCCTCTTCTCTCTCAACAAAGGCAAGACATTAAAATATCTTTTCTAAATTTCTGTAGGATCTGTTTATACAGATCTGAGTTGTAAGCCTGTGTTATAAAGGCTGAGTGTAGGAGAGGTTATTCTCTGAGTGGTAGGGCTATTTGCCTGAGTGTAGGAGAAAGTTATTCTCTGAGTGGTAGGCCTTGAGGCAAGGCTGAGGTAGGGCTGTTGAGCCTGAGTTGTAGGAACCTATCCAGGTTCTGAGCTGTAGGATCTGAGGATCTGAGAATAGTGGAAGTTTGGCCGAATCTAGCATACTGCTAGATAGGTGAAGGGGGAAAGTGGATGTACCCAGATCTTGGGGAACCACTATAAAACATTGTGCAATCTGTGATGCTTAGTTGTCTGTGAATGCTGTGCTAGATAATTTAATTTGCAATTGAATTCTGCCTAGATTTATAAATAAGAAATTAGAACCTATTCACCCCCCCTCTAGGTGTTTAGGTTGTCTTGAAAGTAAAACTATCAAGTGGTATCAGAGGGAGGTTCCTCAAAAAGGACTTAACAGTCTGAGGTAGATCTTATAGGCAGAATCAAGATTCAAAAAGATGGGTTCGGGTGAGAATCATAAGGAGCTAGGGTCTATGAAATTACCCATATGCAAGAAAGAAATTTTTGGAATTTGGAAAGAAAGAGTCAGATTGTTTATGAAGGCATCTGATCCAAGGATTTACATCACAGTACAGGAAGGCCCCTTCATACCAATGAAGGTATCAGTTCTTGATGCAAATATCCAAACTCCAAAGAGTTATTCAAAGATGACAAAGGATGAAATCATCTTGGCAACCATGGATAAAAGAGCTCAGAATATTATTGTTAGTGCCATAGATGATTCAACATTTCAAAATCTGATTCACTGCAAGACCTCCAAAGAGATGTGGGACACATTGATTGTCTACATGGAGGGATCTAAAGAAGTAAGGCAGGACAGGAAGTCTATGCTCAATCAGGAGTATGAAAGTTTTAGACAAGGAAAATCTGATAGCATAACTGAGTGCTACAAGAAATTCTATAGAATTGTGAATGAGCTTATGTCCTATGGAAGAGTCTTCAGTACTTATGAACTGAATGACAAATTCTTGAGATCCTTAACAAAGGATTGGGACACAAAGATCTGTGCCATAAGAGAAGTGGCTAAATTGGCAGAGATATCTCCTCCCACCTTGTTTGGAAAATTGCTATCCTATGAAATGCAACTTATGGTGAGGAAGGAGGAGGAAAAGAATTCAAGAGGAGAGCATAGAGAAAAGACTGTGGCATTCAATGCAGAAGCCACTAGAAAGAATAGGAGGAAATCACCATCTCCTCCTAAGGAAGTTGCAGAAGATAGTTTTGAAAATTCAGATAAGGGTTCAGAAAGCTGTGATTCAGATGCAGACTTTGCTGCATTCACAAGGCAATTCCAGAGGTTCTTGAAAAAGAAGCAATGGAAGTCTAGACCTTCCACATCACAGCAAGTTGATGACTATTATCAGAAGAAAAGGTCATTAAGGAAAGAGAAGAGCAGATCAAAGCCCAGCAAAGCCACTACTTCAAAGATTGTCTGCTATTGTTGCAATAGGCCTGGACATGTAGTGGCTGACTGTCCTGATAAGAGAAAGGAATCTTCAGACAAAAAGAAGACTTATCAGAAAGGCAAGAAGGAGAAATTCTTTGTTGCAAAGAAAGATAAGAGTCTAACAGACCAGTCAACTTCAGAGTCAGAATCTGAAGCTGAAGCATATATTGGACTATATGCTGCATCTGAAGAAGAGGAGTTTCTGCAGTTGCTAGACTCCATCAATGAACAAAAGGATCATCAGTGTATGGGGCTGATGGCAGGATCAGAAGAGGACATATGCCAGAATCAGTCTGGTCATAATAAGGTACAATGTCCTTCTATTACATCTGTTTGTTGTACAAGTGAAGAATCAGCTACATCTGCATCAACAGATGTAGATGCATCTGAATCTGAAGGAGATGTCTATCAATTGATAGACAAGTATGGGGACCTGTTGCAGGCCCTTAAGAAAAGCAAGAACCTGGTTAAATCTCAGGCTCAGGAAATTGCTGAACTAAGGGTTGCTACAACTGAGTTAGAGAAAGTTATTGATCAAAAATTAAATGAAATTGTCAAGCTGAAGAATATAACTATTATTCAGATGGGCACAATTAATTATACTAATGATCAAGTGAAGAGTCTGGAGGCCAGACTTAGAATTGAAAGGGATTTAGTGGCTAGTTACTCTAAGCCAAAATCTGTCTTACCCTTGATAGATGAATTTGTCACTCAAAAGGGTAAGGCTGGATTAGGATTCAAAGGTAACTTCAGGGCTGGCAGATTCAAGAGGAAAGGCAAAGCTCCTGCTCAGCCACTAAACCTTTCAGTCCCCATAAAGTTTAGTAAGGTGAAAGTGCCTTCTAACAAATATGATCATGAAGATATTCAAGGTCATATTAAGACTAATGTTCTGAAGAACAAGGGTGTAAATGCAAGCAGGCCTACCTATGGTCATAAACCCAATGGTTTTAAGAAATCAGTAGGTGAAGTTGCTGCAGCACCAGCAATGAACAAAAATTCTTCTAACAAGGATGTATCTAGATCTAGATACAATAAGTTTGAATGTTGGTGCTGTGGCAAGAGAGGCCATTTTGCATTAGACTGCTGGTATAACACAAGTGTTATAAAGAACAATAGTCTACCTGTTAGAAGAGGTTATGGTAGCTTTATTAATGCTAACCTGAACCAAGGACCCAAGACTTAATTGGGTTCTAAGGGTAAGTAATTCTGTGTTGCAGGTGAATCCAAGTAACCATGCCCCTATATGGTACTTGGATAGTGGTTGTTCCAAGCACATGACTGGAACAAAGGGGCTGCTGAAGGAGTATTCATCTGTCAAAGATGGACCTAAAGTGATCTTTGGTGGATCTAAAAAAGGAGTCATCAAAGGGTTTGGTAACATTTCTTCTAACCTAATTACTATCACTCAAGTGGCTTATGTAAAAGGTTTGAAACATAATCTAATAAGCATAAGCCAGCTAAGTGATTTAGGATATGACATTTCATTTGTTAAAGATGGATGTCATATCAAGAGGTCAAGTGATCAAAAGATCATATTGACTGGGTATAGGAAGAGAAATGTATATTGTCTTAATTTTGAATGTGAGAATAAGGCTTCTCCCATCTGTCTTATAGCTGATGACAATGCTTCTCATTGTGTTAAGTGGCACAAGAGATTGGCTCATCTAAACTACAAGACAATTGGCCAACTCTTTAGCAAAGAGTTAGTGAGGAATGGACCTCAAATTAAGTGTATAAAGGAAGGGATATGCTCAGCTTGTCAAAAGGGCAAGCAGACAAAATCCTCCTTTCAAAGCCTTGAAAACAAGGATTCTGTGAGGTGCTTATACCTCTTGCATATGGATCTTTTTGGTCCTATGCCAGTTCATAGTCTAGGTAGGAAGGTCTACACTTTTGTGGTTGTAGATGACTATTCTAGATTTACATGGGTGTTCTTTCTGAGACAAAAATCTGAAACCCCAAGTGTATTACTTAATTTTGTAAAGCAAATTCAGAATGAACTGAATAGTACAGTGGTCAAAATCAGAAGTGACCATGGTACTGAGTTTCAATCTTAAAGCATAACAAACTTGTGTAAAGACTTTGGGATTTTCCAAGAGTTCTCCTCACCTAGAACACCTCAGCAAAATGGGATTGCTGAAAGAAAGAATAGAACATTAATTGAAGCTGGTAGAACTCTATTGAGTGACACCTCTCTCCTAGAATATTTTTGGGCTGAGACAGTTAACACTGCTTGTCATGTAATCAATAGGGTTACTATCACCAAAAGTCACAAAATGACTCCCTATGAGATTGTGAAAGGCAGAACACCAAATCTATCTTACTTTAGGATCTTTGGTTGCAAGTGTTATATACTTAACAATGGCAAGTCATATTTGACTAAGTTTGCTGCCAAATCCCAGGATGGGATATTTGTTGGGTACAGCACAAATAGTAAGGCCTATAGAGTCTTCAACTTGACTACTCAAGTTGTTGAAGAATCTGTGCATGTTGTGTTTGATGAAACAAGATTAATCAACTGTGATTTGTCTTGTAGATCAAATGACTCAACAGGTATAGGCAAAAGTATGGACAAGCTTTCCATTACTGAAGTATCAAAGGAAGATGGGGCATTGGAAAATGAAGGCTTCTGTCCAGGGGGAGAACAAGACACTATAGAAGCTGATGAAAATCAAGAGAATCAGTTAAATGAAGGAGCTGGAGATGTTCAACCAGAAGGAAATCTTCCTCCAGCTACAAGACATTTAAGAGATCACCCAGCTGATCAGATAATAGGTGATCTAAGACAAGGGGTGCAAACTAGAAGCAGAAATCAAAACACAGTTCTACATTCAAGTTTCCTGTCACAAATGGAGCCTAAGAAGTTTGAAGAAGCTATCCAAGACCAGCACTGGATTGATGCTATGCAAGAGGAGCTGAATCAATTCAGAAGGTGCAATGTCTGGGAGCTTGTTCCTAAACCAAGAGGCCACAACATAATTGGCACAAAATGGATCTATAGGAACAAGCTAGATGAAAGTGGAATAATAGTAAAGAATAAAGCAAGATTGGTTGCAAAAGGATACAGACAGGAAGAAGGGATTGACTTTGATCAAACCTTTGCTCCAGTAGCAAGGCTGGAGGCAATCAGAATATTCCTTGCCTATGCAGCCTATCAAGACTTCAAAGTATACCAGATGGATGTGAAGTCAGCATTTCTGAATGGTGATCTTAAAGAAGAAGTATATGTAGAGCAACCATCAGGTTTTGTAGATTCTCTTAAACCTGATTTTGTTTATAAGCTTAGGAAAGCTCTGTATGGGTTAAAGCAAGCCCCAAGGGCTTGGTATGAAACCCTGTCTACTTTCCTTATTGAGAACAAATTCTCAAGAGGAAAAATTGACAAAACTCTATTCCTTAGGGAATTCAAAGGCAAGATCATCTTAGTACAGATCTATGTTGATGACATAATCTTTGGATCTACTGAAAACAACCTTTGTAAAAAGTTTGCCAAACTTATGCAAGGGAAGTTTGAGATGAGCAGTATGGGGGAACTGAAATTCTTCTTGGGACTCCAAGTAAGACAGACTGATGATGGCTTGTCCATATCACAGTCTAAGTTCACCAAAGAATTGATTAAGAAATATGGTATGGAGTCATCCTCCACCATGAGAACTCCTATGGGAACAAGTATGCCTATATGCAAAGATGATGCAGGTAAACCTGTTGATGAGACTTTGTATAGAGGGATAGTTGGCTCACTACTATATCTCACTGCTAGTAGACCAGATATTATGTATGCTACATGTGTCTGTGCTAGGTACCAAGCCTGCCCTAAAGAATCTCATTATACTGCAGTAAAAAGGATTCTGAGATATCTTAAGGGCACACCTAATCTAGGTCTTTGGTACCCTAGGAATAGAGATTTTCAACTAACAGGCTATTCAGATGCAGATTTTGCAGGATGTAGAGAGGATAGGAAGAGTACTACAGGTACTTGTCAATTCCTGGGAGGAAGACTAATATCATGGAGTAGTAAGAAGCAGACTAGTGTGGCAATTTCCATAGCTGAGTCAGAGTATGTTGCTGCTGGAAGCTGCTGTGCACAGCTATTATGGATGCAGCATCAGCTAAAGGATTATGATATTCAAGTAAGTAGAACACCTCTTTTGTGTGATTCTAAGAGTGCAATTTTTATTGCTAATAATCCTGTTTCTCATAGTAGAACTAAGCATATAGAAATAAAATACCATTTTCTTAGAGAACATGTAGAAAAAGAAGACATCTCATTGGAATTTGTGAAAACAGATTATCAAATTGCAGATGTGTTTACTAAGCTCCTAGATGAGACAAAATTCAATAAATTCAAAATTGAATTAGGTATGTTAACCATTGATTAGTGTAATCACAAAATCATTAACAATAAAGTTGAAGTGGTAACAAGACATTCAAGTGATATTAAGACACATTGAAGTAGTATAAAGTACTTTGTTGTACTTATAAGTTGTGATGAACAAATAGAAATTGGCTAAGTAAGATGGTGTCGACACATTCAGTAATTATGTGTCGACTCAGGGTAGTAATGTCGACAAGTCAGAGATATTGTGTCGACACAGAAAATATGTGTCGACACTTAAGAATCTTATTGTCGACTTATCCAGGAATGTAGTGTCGACTTCACCAGGATAGTGGTGTCGACACCTACAGATTTTGTGTCGACACTTATACTAAGAGTCGACACAGAATTTCTGATGCTCTACTATATATCTCTGGTGTCGACATAACCGCAAATTGGTGTCGACACATAGTAGACGAACTTGTAGTCGAGACAATAGAAGCTTGTGTCGACACAATCTATCTGTGTCGACACTTATAGTCTGTTTTTGGCGACTTTTGATCTTCTTTAAACAGAAGGTATAAATAGGTCAAAAACTCATTCTGTCGACACGCTTACAAGGTTTTCGAAACCCTGTGTCGACATTCTCTCTCTCTTTCTCTCTTTCTCTCATCCTTCAAGCTTTCTCGACTGATCAATGGCGCCAAAGATTGAAGATAATGTTAATGAAGGATATGAGTTGGTGCGCCAGGCATTTGTTGCTGCCCCTCCAGATGTTCTTGGGGTTATCTCTCTCCTCTCCGACTCAGGTTTAGAATTTCTGGTTTCTGAACCATCAAAGATATGGAAGAAGAAGGTGCATGATTTCTTTACCTCTGCATCTGTCGACTCTGAACGTCATGCGATAAAATCCACAGTTCATGGGTCACCTGTGGAGATTACACCAAGTAAGATAAGAACAATTCTGCAATTACGTACAATTGAGAATGAAGAGGATGTCTCTGCTTCTAAATCTTGGGAGGCTCTTCAATGGTGTGGATTGGAATCCACCATGAAAATTGGAGCTGCGTTCAATCGGAAAGGAATGAATCAACAGGGCAAGTTTCTGTCAGAAGTGGTAGGAAAAGTTATTCTGTGCAAGTCAGGTGGACATGATAGGATTTCTGCCTATATGTTCAGTCTAATGACCAGGATTGTGTTTACAGTTCCAACGGATTGGTCATCTATAATCTTTGAAAAGATTAAGGAAGGGATCAAGAAGCCAAATCTGGCTAGGATAATGAGTATATACCTAAGTAAGGAGATTCCTGAGGTTATGCAATAACAACCTGGAACTAAAATTAATCACATGAGAAGGATGGACATGAGATTGTTCTCCAGATGGGATAGGGTGCTGACCAAAGAGATGCCTGGAGTGGAAAGGCAGGATTCACCTGAGAAATCCCCAGGTCATGCTACCAGTACTGGGCATCCACAAGAAGAGCAAGTAAGACTAGAGGTTGAAGATCAGCCTGCATCTACACAAGTTCAGGATGCCACAATACCTGCAGTTCAAGAAGAAGAAGTAAGTATACCAGTTCAGCAAGTTTATTCTCCTACACAAACTGTATCTACTCATGACCAGGTACAGGTGCAGGGAGAGCTGATGTATTTTCCTACAAAAGAGATTTCTAATATTTCTATTTCTGCACAGGTCCAGGGGGAGCAAGTGCTAGAAGATGCTCCAATTCATCAATCTCCAAATTTGAATACTGCAAATGATCAAACCCAGAAGGAATATACTCTGGAGGAGTTATTTCCAAATGATGAAATAATTACTGATAGTCTGGAAGTGGAGCAAGAAATTGAGGGGGAGCCAGTGCATGTTGAGACTGTACAACATGGCACTGAAGCAGCTGTTTCTCCTCCTCCCAAAGAAAGAGTTCAAATTGATAGCACTTCTGATTCAGAGACTGAAGAAGCCAGGGTGGCTAAAAAGAGAAAACTTATGGTCTTCCAGAGAAGGAGCAAGAGCTATAAGCAGGCTCTACAGTCTACAGCACATCACACTCCTTCTGACTTTGATTATAACAAGTTCTTGGTAGATTTACAAGTGAAATTGGATGAACACAGAGTGGCTATAGAAAAATATGTTGATGAGAACAACAAGTCCCTGCAATTTGACTTAGCTCAAGATATAAAATCAATTAGGTTTGAGGTCAATATGTGATAAGTAAAGTTTGTTTTAAAGAAGATAGATTTGGTTTTATATAATCTTTTACGTATATAAGTCTATTTCTTTGTTTACTTACTTATATCCTGTGGATTAAGGCAAGCGTACCTATTGCATAAGAGTATAGTATTTTGTAGAAAATATCAAGGTCGTATTTTTTCTGAGATCGGTGTTAATTATTCTACTTTTTAGAACAGACTATTATTTTATCGAACGAACGGAGTGAAGTTTATAATTAAAAACTAAAGATAGAAAAATATATATACGTGATTTTATTAAGATAGGGACTTAGGTAGTCCTCAATTTCAGAATTACTTTGAGCGAATATTAATTCACCTATTAAAGAACAACTTTATTTCTTAATTATCTAACTTCACGAGAGGGTCCCTTTGGTAGCATCACTGACTCGAAAGTACGACCGGGAAGGCTTGCGTTTAAACGGGTTAACGTAAACGTAGTGTCTCGTCACCTGGTATATGATCAATTAACAGAAAACCCTAGTTAGAATAACTAGAAAGTAGAGTTGAAATAGTTGAAAATAGTATCCAGCTCAGAGCTCATCTTGACCAAGTGCTAAGGGTTCTTAGCCTCTTCTCAGGATGGGGGCGGTATAAAGTACAGAAAATAATATCTACCTATCTATCTCAATCCAGGATTTAAGCTTTCGCTTCACCTTTGTTTTTGGGATAGGGTAGTAAAATTTTGCAGAGCTTCCGCACTATCTTAATCCAGGTCATAGGCTTTCGCCTTGCCCTTCATTCGGGATAGTACGAAATAAGATTTTGAAAATAATTTTTAAAGCAGTTTTATACTATCTTAATCCAGGACATAAGCAGAGCTTCGCCTTTCATTCGGGATAGTATAAAAAAAGGAAAAGTAAAGCTAAAAAACAGTAAATTACTCAGAATTAATTTTGAAAGAGTCTATTTTATAAAGTCCAAAATTATTACAACTTTCTAAAAAGCTGAAAATAAAGCTGAAAATATTACAACTTACAGAACTTGGAATACTTGAAAGCTACTACCAGTTCCTTGTCAGAGAGCTGGGGAGTCCTAACAGTTCTTAAGGAAGCTGCTGGAGTTCGAATAATTCTACTCAGCTCTGCCCCACTATTTATAGAAAAATAAAATTGCTTTTGGAAAAGCGCTTTTGGAAAAGTTGCCAAACAGCTTATGGAAAAGCTGCCAAACAGCTTTTGGAAAAGCTGAAAATCTGCTTATAGGACAGCTGGCTATTGGACAGCTTGACATGTGGCAGTTTTTGATGAGCTGGCAGCTGATTTGGTGGCTGGATAAGGATGGCGGGTCGGGCTGGCAGCTGGCGGGTCGGCAGTTGTCTTGGCGGGTTGGCAGCTGGCGGATCGGGCAGGGGTCTTGGCGGGTCAGGCAGCTGGCGGGTCGGGCTGACAGCTGGCGGGTTGGCAGGTTGCGGGTCCTGGTGGGTTGCGGGCTGCAGGTTGAGTAGCGGGTCGAGCTGCGGGTTGGCGGGTTGCAGGTTGGCGGGTTGGCGGGTCAGCGGGTCAGGCTTTAATTGGCACAAAAAATGCTTTCACCAGGATTTGAACCCGTGACCTCATGAAACCCAACAAAGCTCGCACTCCACTAGGCCAAATGATCTTTGATGTTTGAAACCTGCATATAATATATTTATAATATATACAATACATATTTTATTATACTATAATTCTTACAATCTTATATTATTTTAAAATATAATTATATTATTTACAATATAATTAAAAACATTTATAAAATAATATTATACATTCATAATAAAATTTTATTTAAAAGATAATATATATAATAATACTTATATAATAATACTAAATATTAATAATACTATACTTAACATATTATATTATAATTTATAAGTACATTGTAATTAATTTATATACATTATATTAACTCTTTTTCTTTACATTATTATTATTATATGTATTAATTTATATGTATTATTATTGTCATTATCTATAGATTATTAGATCCTATATATATATTTCAAATAATATGACGGTTCAGCTCCGTTCAGGCCGTCCAAACCGGTCGGACCGTGAACATTATCATAATATAGTATATTAAAGTGATTGTTAAAATTGACAAACAAACTAATTGAAGAATAAAACTAAAAACAAACCGTTTATTTAAGTTTTTACATGAAGTATTACAACCTTAAATTAGAATTGATATTAAAATATAGACAAAAACATGTATAAATAATCACTCATCAAATACCTCCATACTTAGATTTTGCTATTCCAGAGCAAATATAGAGTTGAGTATATTTACAAGTTATGAAATTTTCTATTTACTATCAATTTAATTCTTCAAGATAAAACAGGTATAAACATCCGGTGAATAAAGAGTTAAATGCTATCGTATATATATATCATTGATACCAGAGTTAAAATTTATAGCCATAAAAGTTTTTGAAAAACAAATAGTAAGCATATATTAAAATCAGATATAACAAGGATAGATTGGCTTTATGACTACTATGTCTTGCATGAGATATGTTGAAAAATTACAACCTATTAAGTATGCTCTCTCAAACTTTTAAGCAAAATTAATTCAATTTTGTAGTGGTTTTAGGGGATATCAACTTGGTGGTTTTACCCATACATAGGCTTTGAATGTAGGAGGTGATGAATTTTATCCTCTCACCTTTTTTTTCTTCTCAAATTCATGCATTGTTACAACTATTTTAGGAAAATATTTTCCAAAATAGAAAAAAAAAACTTTGTAGAATTGAACTTTGAATTAATCCAATGCATATGTTTAGGAGCACATACTCCATTTCATATGGTCTTTTAACATTTATTGGATGCCTATGTTTACGGAATTTTTTATTCCCATGGACATAAGATCTTTTCTTTTCTAGGAGCACATACTCCTAGATGCTTGCGTGCGTAAAGAAACATGCCAAGCGAAATAGTAGGTAGGGGGTTGTAAAAATAATTTTGATAAAAGATTTTGAGAGCAATGGTAATAGCTTGATATTTTCTATATTTTAACAAGATTGGAGTAATGATAATTACAGTCTAAAATTGTTTGATGAACATAATATATTTTGCTTCTATTGTATATATATGTATTTTTGATATATTAAAGCAGGCTTGTTAAAAAACTAACTCTGAGTGTAATGAATTTTTACAAGGTAGGGATTACAAGTTTATTCCGGATATTTATATCTATCTAGGTATGAGAAGGAGTAGTAAATTTGAAAATTGAATATTTTGCATTTTTGATCAACTCATATTTTTGGAATATATATACATAGTATGGTTTTGAAAATTTTGACTTGTTTTGAAATGAGTATTAAAATAAACAATGCTTTTATTTAAAACATATAAGTGATAAAAACAATTGCAGCTAAAAGAACCCCCATACTTATGTTAGGCATAGGTATGAAGTGAAAAATATGTACAGAATATATAAAAGCATAAAAGATGAAAATATACAAGTGAATTTATAATTCGAGGTTATGGAGTAGTGTTAGGGTTTTAGGTTCTTTTTGAAAAGGATCCCCAGTAAAATATAATTTTAAACGATGCCCGTTTACTTTGAAAGTTCTGAGTTCAGGGTGAGAAATAAGAACGGTCCCATATGGCCAGGTTTGTTTAACAGTATAGGGTCCGGTCCATCGGGATTTTAATTTTCCTGGAAATAATTTAAGGCGTGAGTTATATAGTAGGACAAGATCACCTGGTGAAAAAGATTTTGGAAATTTGATTTTCCTATCATGATAAAACTTAGATCGCTCTTTATAAAATTTATTATTTTCATAGGCGTTTGCACGCCATTCCTCAAGTTCATTGAGTTGAAATTTACGTTGTTCGGCGGCTAAGTTTGTATCTAAGTTAAGAAATTTTAGCGCCCAGTATGCGCGATGTTCTAATTCTACAGGTAGGTGACATGCCTTTCCATATACTAGACGATAAGGTGTACAACCGATCGCAGTTTTGAATGCTGTACGGTAGGCCCAAAGTGCATCATCTAATTTGAGGGACCAATCTTTTCGATTGGTATCTACAGTTTTTTCTAATATGCGCTTTAGTTCTCTATTGACTACCTCCACTTGGCCGCTTGTTTGGGGGTGATAAGCGGTAGCGAGTTTATGAGTAACTCCATATTTGGCTAACACTTTAGCCATCTGGGTGTTACAAAAATGAGTACCTCGGTCGCTCACTATTGCCCTAGGCGTGCCAAAACGTGAAAATAAGGTTTTCAGAAATTTAACGACGACTCTCGAGTCAGCGGTGGGTAAAGCTTGCGCTTCAGCCCATCGTGAAACGTAATCGACCGCTACTAAGATATAATGATTTTTAAAAGGAGGTAAAGGGCCTACAAAATCTATGCCCCACAGATCAAAAATTTCACATTCTAAGTAAAAGTTTTGGGGCATTTCGTCCCGACGGGAAATGTTACCTGACCGTTGGCAGCGGTTGCAAATGCTTACCAATTTTTGAGCGTCCTTGAATAAAGTAGGCCAAAAGAAACCTGCTTCAAGGGCTTTACGTGCAGTCCGGTTGGATTGATAGTGTCCGCCGGTTGGTCCTTCGTGGCAGTGTCGTAGTATTTTTAGTCCTTCCTCGTTCGAAATACATCTTTGAATTACTTGGTCGGCACAGACTCGGAATAAATACGGGTCTTCCCAAAAGTAGTTTTTCAAGTCAGAAAAGAATTTCTTCTTTTCTTGAAATGAAAAAGCTTTTGGAAGGACTCGGGCTACTAAATAGTTAGCCAAGTCTGCGAACCAAGGAGTAGAAGAGTTGGTTACCTTTTCGAGTGCGAGGAGACTTTCTTCAGGGAATTTATCTTCGATGTCGGCTTCCACGAGTGTATCTATTGCAGCATTCTCTAGTCGCGAAAGATGATCGGCTGCCAAATTCTCTGCGCCTTTCTTATCTCGGATCTCTAAATCAAATTCTTGTATTAAGAGAATCCAACGTAATAAACGGGGTTTGGCATCTGCCTTTGTTAGTAAATATTTTAAAGCAGAATGATCCGTAAAAACTATAACTTTCGATAGTGTAATATAAGATCTAAACTTATCAAATGCAAATACAATCGCCAGTAGTTCCTTTTCCGTGGTCGTGTAATTGGTTTGTGTAGATGTGAGAGTTTTACTTGCATAATAGATAGGATGAAAATATTTGTCTACTCGTTGTCCTAAGACAGCTCCTACCACATAATCACTCGCATCACACATGATCTCAAAAGGGAAGGACCAGTCTGGGGCTACTAGAATAGGAGAGTTGATAAGTTTGTCCTTAATAATATTGAATGCTACTAAGCATTCACTATCGAATATAAATGGGGCTTCTTTTTCTAATAAATGAGTTAACGGTTTTGTTATTTTAGAGAAATTTTGAATGAACCGTCTATAGAAACCTGCATGGCCTAAAAAACTTCGAATAGATTTTACATTTGTTGGAGGAGGAAGTTTTTCAATTATTTCTATTTTGGCCTTATCTACCTCGATTCCCTGGGAAGAAATTTTATGACCGAGAACTAAACCTTCGCGGACCATAAAATGGCATTTCTCCCAGTTCAACACTAAATTCGTGTCTTCACAGCGTTGAAGAACACGAGCGAGGTTGTCTAAACACGTATGGAATGAGTCTCCAAATACGGAGAAATCATCCATAAATACTTCCATAACGTCCTCTACTAACTTGCCAAAAATAGCTAGCATACATCTTTGAAATGTAGCTGGCGCATTACAAAGTCCAAACGGCATTCGCCTATAGGCGAAAGTACCAAAGGGGCAAGTGAACGTAGTTTTCTCTTGATCTTCAAGGGATATAGGAATTTGTAAATACCCTGAATAACCATCGAGAAAACAATAATATGAGTGACCCGAGAGTCGCTCTAATATTTGATCTATAAACGGTAGTGGAAAGTGATCTTTACGGGTGATATCATTTAATTTTCGATAGTCGATGCACATCCTCCAACCCGTAACAGTACGTGTTGGAATTAGTTCATTATTAGCGTTTGGCACTACCGTTATACCGCCCTTCTTAGGGACGACTTGTACGGGACTAACCCATGTGCTATCTGAGATTGGATAGATAATTCCTGCGTCTAATAATTTCATTACTTCAGCTTTTACGACATCCTTCATATTAGGATTTAAACGTCGTTGGGGCTGGATAGATTTACGAGGGTTATCTTCCAAAAATATTTTATGCGTACAAAAAGATGGGTTGAGTCCTTGGATATCAGAAATTTGCCATGCTAATGCATGACGATGTTGTTTTAACACTTCTATTAATTCATACGTTTTCTTATCATTTAATTCGGCAGAAATGATAACAGGGAGTTTAGATTCAGCTTCAAGGAAAACGCATTTTAAATGTGCAGGAAGTGTTTTCAGCTCGAGGGTTGGTGGTTTTTCATATGAAGTTGGAGTTTTTAAAGTTGTAGAAGTTAAGGATATAAAAGGTTCTAAAGGGTCATCGGTAGGCATTTCATTTGAAATGGGTAAGTCTGCCAAGTCCGATTCTTCTACCGTTATTGAAAATAAATCAGAATAGGGAAAACCATTTTCCTCAAAAAAGGCTTCCGCAAGGTAGCAGGAATCGTCATTTATTAAAGAGTTTTTCATAGAGGGATCTATATCGATAGTAACTTCGTCATCTCCTACTCGTAAGAGAAGTCTACCGTTACTTACGTCTATTATCGCGCGAGAGGTTGCGAGAAAAGGACGACCGAGAATTATGGGAACATCGGCGTCTTCCTCTATGTCAAGTATAACAAAGTCTACCGGGAAGATAAACTTGTCTATTTTGACCAGAACATCCTCTACTATCCCTACTGGATATTTAATAGAACGATCTGCTAATTGGATGCTCATTTTAGTTGGGCTGGGGTTACCTAATCCTAGTTTTAGAAAGAGCGAGTAGGGCATTAAATTTATGCTAGCACCTAAATCTGCTAACGCATCTTTTATTAATAGATTACCGAAAAGACACGGGATAGAAAATCGTCCCGGATCGTTTAATTTTGGGGGTAATTTATGTAATAAAATGGCTGAACATTCGGCGTTAAGAAAAACCCTCGAAATATCTTCGAGTTTCTTTTTATTTGAAAATAACGCTTTTAAATATTTTGCGTATTTAGGCATTTGTGCAATTGCCTCGCAGAAAGGTATATTGATTTGAATTTGTTTTAGTATTTTTAGAAAATTTTTATATTGTTCATCTTCTCGCTCATCTTTTAATTTAGATGGATAAGGTACAACAACATGTGGGAAAGAAATTCGCGGGGGTTGAGGAGGCAGAGTCGTAACGGGAAGTGGTGTAGGAAGGCTAACCTTAGCTTCTTTTTCTACCCTAACGGGTGGTGCTAGCTCCCTGCCACTTCGTAGTTTGACGGCTTGTCAACTTGATGGGTTACTGGAATGGCCAGTATCCCGCGGATTTGGTTCCGTATTTCCTGGCAAATTACCAGGTTGGCGTTCCGATAGCATTTTTGATATTTGTCCAATTTGTGTTTCTAAATTTTTAATTGATCCGGTCAGGTTCCGGATATTGGACTCATTGATACTGACATATTTCGTGAATATGTCTTCTATCGGGGTTGGCCTAAATTGGTTCGGTTGTGGTGGTGGTGTTTGTGGTTGTGGGGGTTGCGGTGCAAATCCACTTGGAATTGCAGTTGGAGGGCGTTGAGCATTATTGGGGTTGCTCCATGAAAAATTAGGATGGTTCCTATATCCTGGATTATAAGAATTATTATTCGAGTTAATATTAGGATTATAGGAAGGTCTATAAGAGTTCCCCATATAATCGATTTCTTCAATTACATTATTATTAGGATTCCAAGTAGTTGAGGTGGAGGAAGCAGTTATTCCTGCCAATTGTTTTGTTAGATTTTCTACTTGGAGTGCTAAAGTAGAAGAAGTGTCGAGCTCATATATCCCAGCTTGTTTAGGGCGTGACCTTGGCACGTTCCACTGGTACGCGTTCATGGCCATTTCCTCAAAGAGGGTTTGAGCGGCATCGGGGGTTTTGTTATTGAGCGTGCCCCCAGCGGCAGCATCAATGGCTTGTCTGGTTTGAATATTCAAACCATTATAGAATATTTGTACCTGGAGCCAAGTTAGCAGTGCATGATGTGGACACCGACGTAAATATTCCTTAAAACGTTCCCAAGTCTCATAAAGAGACTCGGACTCGCCTTGCACAAAGGAAGAAATATCTGCACGCAGACGTGCGGTTTTTGCAGGTGGAAAATACTTTGTTAGGAATTTTTCGGTCATTTCAGCCCAAGTGGTGATAGATCCTCTAGGGAGAGAACCTAGCCACTGCTTGGCTTTCGTTCGTAGCGAAAAAGGAAATAAGCAAAGACGGATGTCATCATCAGTGACGCCATTTATCTTAAATGTGTCGCAAATTTCTAAGAAGTTGCATAAGTGCGTGTTTGGATCTTCGTCGGGCAATCCATCGAATTGAACGGAATTTTGAATCATTTGGATTATACTCGATTTAATCTCGAAGTTATTATTAGCAATTGGTGGACGAACGATACTAGACCCGGTGTCATCTAAATTAGGTCGTGCATAATAAGACATGGTCCTTTGGGGGACCACCTCTGGCATTTGTTGTTGCTCTGCTGCCATTTCTTGAATGTGTGCGGTGCCTACGGACTCTTCCAGATTTAATACGAGCTCTTGATTCAGAGATCGGAGGCGCCTGCGAATGGTGCGTTCGATTTCAGGATCAAGTCCAAGAGTTAAATCAGATGGAGTTCTGCGGGTCATACACTAAAAAAGACTTTTGTATAAAAAAAAAACTAAGTAAAAAAAAACTAAGTTACAAAAGCACACAAATACAAACACACAAAAAGACTTAAAATGGAAAGTAACTAAAAACATGTTGTTTTTATTTTATATAAAACAAGTTTTTTTATACAAGAAGTTTTATAATAAAAGTAGGTTTTTTTATTATAAACTACTTTTTATTTAATTTTTCAAGTTTTATATAAAATACGTTAAATAGTAGGTTAAGTTTTTCTGTTTGAATTCGTTAGTGGTTAATAAACTTGTTAAAAAATTAGGTTTTATAAAAACAAAGTTTTAAATTCAGGGAATTTTATTTTTGTTTTATTTTTATAAAACTAAGGTTTTTAAATAACAAGAAAAAGAAAAGATAAAATTAATAGCGTTCTTTTATTTTCAAATATTAACACAAATAAACTAATCCCCGGCAACGGCGCCAAAAAGCTTGATAAGTAAAGTTTATTTTAAAGAAGATAGATTTGATTTTATATAATCTTTTACGTATATAAGTCTATTTCTTTGTTTACTTACTTATATCCTGTGGATTAAGGCAAGAGTACCTATCGCATAGGAGTATAGTATTTTGTAGAAAATATCAAGGTCGTATTTTTCCTGGGATCGGTGTTAATTATTCTACTTTTTAGAACAGACTATTATTTTATCGAACGAACGGAGTGGAGTTTATAATTAAAAACTAAAGATAGAAAAATATATATACGTGATTTTATTAAGATAGGGACTTAGAAGGTAGTCCTCAATTTCAGAATTACTTTGAGCGAATATTAATTCACCTATTAAAGAACAACTTTATTTCTTAATTATCTAACTTCACGAGAGGGTCCCTTTGGTAGCATCACTGACTCGAAAGTACGACCGGGAAGGCTTGCATTTAAACGGGTTAACGTAAACGTAGTGTCTCGTCACCTGGTATATGATCAATTAACAGAAAACCCTAGTTAGAATAACTAGAAAGTAGAGTTGAAATAGTTGAAAATAGTATCCAGCCCAGAGCTCATCTTGACCAAGTGCTAAGGGTTCTTAGCCTCTTCTCAGGATGGGGGCGGTATAAAGTACAGAAAATAATATCTACCTATCTATCTCAATCCAGGATTTAAGCTTTCGCTTCACCTTTGTTTTTGGGATAGGGTAGTAAAATTTTGCAGAGCTTCCGCACTATCTTAATCCAGGTCATAGGCTTTCGCCTTGCCCTTCATTCGGGATAGTACGAAATAAGATTTTGAAAATAATTTTTAAAGCAGTTTTATACTATCTTAATCCAGGACATAAGCAGAGCTTCGCCTTTCATTCGGGATAGTATAAAAAAAAGGAAAAGTAAAGCTAAAAAACAGTAAATTACTCAGAATTAATTTTGAAAGAGTCTATTTTATAAAGTCCAAAATTATTACAACTTTCTAAAAAGCTGAAAATAAAGCTGAAAATATTACAACTTACAGAACTTGGAATACTTGAAAGCTACTACCAGTTCCTTGTCAGAGAGCTGGGGAGTCCTAACAGTTCTTAAGGAAGCTGCTGGAGTTCGAATAATTCTACTCAGCTCTGCCCCTCTATTTATAGAAAAATAAAATTGCTTTTGGAAAAGCACTTTTGAAAAAGTTGCCAAACAGCTTATGGAAAAGCTGCCAAACAGCTTTTGGAAAAGCTGAAAATCTGCTTATAGGACAGCTGGCTATTGGACAGCTTGACATGTGGCAGTTTTTGATGAGCTGGCAGCTGATTTGGTGGCTGGATAAGGATGGCGGGTCGGGCTGGCAGCTGGCGGGTCGGCAGTTGTCTTGGCGGGTTGGCAGCTGGCGGATCGGGCAGGGGTCTTGGCGGGTCAGGCAGCTGGCGGGTCGGGCTGACAGCTGGCGGGTTGGCAGGTTGCGGGTCCTGGTGGGTTGCGGGCTGCAGGTTGAGTAGCGGGTCGAGCTGCGGGTTGGCGGGTTGCAGGTTGGCGGGTTGGCGGGTCAGGCTTTAATTGGCACAAAAAATGCTTTCACCAGGATTTGAACCCGTGACCTCATGAAACCCAACAAAGCTCCCACTCCACTAGGCCAAATGATCTTTGATGTTTGAAACCTGCATATAATATATTTATAATATATACAATACATATTTTATTATACTATAATTCTTACAATCTTATATTATTTTAAAATATAATTATATTATTTACAATATAATTAAAAACATTTATAAAATAATATTATACATTCATAATAAAATTTTATTTAAAAGATAATATATATAATAATACTTATATAATAATACTAAATATTAATAATACTATACTTAACATATTATATTATAATTTATAAGTACATTGTAATTAATTTATATACATTATATTAACTCTTTTTCTTTACATTATTATTATCATATGTATTAATTTATATGTATTATTATTGTCATTATCTATAGATTATTAGATCCTATATATATATTTCAAATAATATGACGGTTCAGCTCCGTTCAGGCCGTCCAAACCGGTCGGACCGTGAACATTATCATAATATAGTATATTAAAGTGATTGTTAAAATTGACAAACAAACTAATTGAAGAATAAAACTAAAAACAAACCGTTTATTTAAGTTTTTACATGAAGTATTACAACCTTAAATTAGAATTGATATTAAAATATAGACAAAAACATGTATAAATAATCACTCATCAATATGCATAAGAAGGAAATGACAGATTGCTTCCATAAGGGAGGTAATGCTGTGGTATATCTGGCAAAACAACAGCAGACTATCATCCCTAAGGTGGATGACATTGCTTTAAAACAAAGCTATGTCTTGAAAAATCAGTTAAGAATGAATGACAATTTAACTGAATCTCATCATGAGATCATAGAGGAATTGAAAAAGATTGTTCCAGGCCTGCCTGCAGATAGAGCAAAAGAAATGGAAGAATTTGATAAGAACTTTCAAGCTGCTATTGCTTCTGTTAAGACTGCAATCACTTCCTCTCAAAAAGAAATATCTGACAAGCTTCAAAAGTTAAAACCATATTTTAAAGAGGGTGTGAATTATCTGGATGGCCAAATCAGATTTCAAAAGGAAGATCTCAGAGATCATGTTTCTAGAGAAGCCATAAAGGGGGAGAGGATGCTAGTTCATGCAGGCTCAGAGCACACCAAATGGGTGACCAATAACATTCGAGCCACATTGGGATATCCCCCATTGTGTGATGATGCTATGGTGGCTGAGTCAGGAATCCAAACAAGTCTACTTGAAGGCAATCAACCTGAGGTTGCCCAAGTCATTTACCCCCCTCCAGATTATGATATGATTGATCAGCAGGTTCAAGGGATGTATAGTCCTCCAAAGGAGGTTACTAATATTGTTATTGGGAAGGTTGATAAGCCTGAGGCTACTTTGAAAGACCAACAAGATGCTCTTCTATCTAAGAAAAGGTTTAGAGAGCAGGCTGAACTTAAGCCAGACTTTGAGCAGTGAAGTCCTACTTCCAGAAATATAATACTCACTGCATGGAAGGCTGTCAAAGACCAAGTGCAGGAAAGAGGCAAGTGGTACAATGAGATGGAATGGCAGAAGTATGAAGCCAGGCAAGAGGCCATTGTACAGTTTAGAAGAAAAGCCAAGCTGGGTAGGCTGCCTACAGATGCTCAGGAGCCAAGCAAGTACTTCCCAAAGCCTTTTCATTATTTTGAAAGGCAAAGGCTCAAGGAAGAAGCAAAGAAGAAGGCTGATCTAAAAGGCAAGAAGCCAGCTGAAGATTCTGAAGCTCCTGTGAAGGCTCAAGTTCTATCTGGCAAAGGGATTGTCATTAAAGAGCCTGATCAGTCTTAATTTTTTTTTTAGTTCTTTCAAAGTATTTTGTAATGTTTTGATTAAATCGTTAAATGTAATTCTCTGTATTCAAACATTATCAAGTTATAAACAAAATGTTGTTTGGCATCATATAATGTTCATTCTGTGATGGTTTGTTTTTATGTTTTGTTTATATTAAGTATTCCTGTTATGTCATATATCATCAGTTTATACTTTTTATAAATGGTGTATATCATTGGCTATAGGGTTATGACTTCTCCAAATAGGGGGAGATTATTGGGTACATTGGAAAATGTGTACCTGATTTGAAGAAGCCCAACTTAGCTCAATGATATACATCAAGGTGTATTTGATGTTGTTTTGAGTTGACATGTGCAGGTGAAGAAGTATTAAAGAATGCAGAAAAATATTCTAAGTCCACATGTCGACACCTGAAGAAATTGTGTCGACACTTCAGAATATTTGTGTCGACACTTCAGAATATCAGTGTCGACACAGAGAAAGATAGTCGACCACATTTATGTCGACACTGGGAAGCAGTGTCGACACATAAAGAAAATAGTCGACTTCAACTATGTCGACACTGGGAAGCAGTGTCGACACATAAAGAAAATCGTCGACCTCAGCACTGGGAAGTAGTGTCGACACCGTGAAAGATAGTCGACTAGTGAAAGATAGTCGACTAGTGAAGGTTAGTCGACACCGTGAAAGATAGTCGACTAGTGAAAGATAGTTGACCAGAGAAAGATAGTCGACTCACAGAAGAAGATAGTCGACCACAACTGTGTCGACACTGGGTGGATGTGTCGACACCAGAAGACTGTGTCGACACATATTGGCAGAAGTCGACTATGCTTGTGTCGACACCAGAAGACTGAGTCGACACATTTTGGCAGGATTGAAGATTGCTGTGTCGACACCTAAAGGCTGAGTCGACACATGCTGAGTTCTGAATCTACAACAACTGTGTCAACACACAGGACTTGTGTCGACACACTGCAGAGTCTAGACCAAGTTATTTTCTGAAGAAGCTGTGTCTACTTAAAGGCAACTTAGTCGACATCATCAAAGACTGTGTCGATACCAAAGTCACTTATGTCGACACAGATAGACAGATTGGTCTCGACACTTTCTAACAGACTGTCTCGATATTTTGCTGTCCAAGGCTAAGGTATAAGAACTGTTTGAAGATTTGACAGCTGTGGGTTGCCACCGTTTAACTGAAGCTGTCAGACCTGTCAGAAAACAGTTAGAAACCGGATCAGCCGGTTACCATGAAGAAAGTCTATAAATAGACACATTCAGAAGGAATTAAAAAAAACAGCCAAGCTAAGAAAAATAATAGAAGAAGATCTAAGAAGAAGAAACATAAGGATTACGATCCTGTTGAAGTTTCAATTCAAGAAAGTGAAAAAGAAGATCTTCATCAGAAGGTCTAAGAAGAAGAAGTCTGAAGTATCAGTAAAGGTGTTGGATAGAGGGAGATCCAGTCATCTTGAAGAAGAAGAAGGAAGCCATCAGTGGTTTCTCAAGAAGCTGTTTGGAAATCAACTCAGCTAAGTTCAGATTCAAGAAGCTTTGAAGAAAGCTCAGATTCAGTTGATTTCATCAGCTGATCAAGAAGTGTCTTGTCCTCTTCTCTCTCAACAAAGGCAAGACATTAAAATATCTTTTCTAAATTTTTGTAGGATCTGTTTATACAGATCTGAGTTGTAAGCCTGTGTTATAAAGGCTGAGTGTAGAAGAGGTTATTCTCTGAGTGGTAGGGCTATTTGCCTGAGTGTAGGAGAAAGTTATTCTCTGAGTGGTAGGCCTTGAGGCAAGGCTGAGGTAGGGCTGTTGAGCCTGAGTTGTAGGAACCTATCCAGGTTCTGAGCTGTAGGATCTGAGGATCTGAGAATAGTGGAAGTTTGGCCGAATCTAGCATACTGCTAGATAGGTGAAGGGGGAAAGTGGATGTACCCAGATCTTGGGGAACCACTATAAAACATTGTGCAATCTGTGATGCTTAGTTGTCTGTGAATGCTGTGCTAGATAATTTAATTTGCAATTGAATTCTGCCTAGATTTATAAACAAGAAATTAGAACCTATTCACCCCCCCCCCTCTAGGTGTTTAGGTTGTCTTGAAAGTAAAACTATCAGACATTTCAAAACATAAAGCAAGGTTAGTGTCCAAGGGGTATACACAAAAGGCAGGTGTGGACTATTTTGATACATTTGCTCCGGTGGCCCGATTTGAGTCAGTTAGACTCCTCATTGCCATTGCTACCCAAAACAACTTCCTAATATATCAAATGGATGTGAAATCGGCTTTCTTAAACGGTGAGATTAAGGAGGAAATATATGTAACCCAACCAGAGGGCTATATCACCAATGACTGTGCAAAAGTCTACAAGCTAAAAAAAGGCCTTGTATGGACTCAAGCAGGCCCCCCGGGCTTGGAATCAAAAAATTGATTTCCACCTGCTAGAAATTGGGTTCACCAGGACCACAAGTGAACCAGCTATGTACATCAAGAAAGAGGAGAATGGTAAGTATATCATACTATGTATCTATGTGGATGACCTTCTAATTACAGGGAACTCAGCAGAAGAAATCAACAACCTTAGAGCTCACCTGAATTCAACATTTGAAATGACATATTTAGGTGAGACTAAGTACTTTCTAGGTCTCCAGATCACTCAAGGCAATCACAGCACAAGCATTTCCCAAAGCAAGTATGTTGTTGACATACTCTCCCGAGCTGGCATGTTGAACTCAACTCCCAGCCCCACTCCCATGGCGACTGGGGAAAAACTCATTAAGGAGGATGATTCAGAGAAAACAAACCCATAGGAATACAGAAGAATCGTGGGGTCCCTCATATATCTCACCAATACCCATCCTGACATTGAACACTCAGTAAGTATTGTGTCCCGATTTATGCAAGAGCCTACTATCAAACACATGGCAGCTGTTAAAAGAATTCTCAGATATGTCAATGGAACAAGGATGTATGGTATCAGCTTCTCCAAAGAAATGGACAATGCGCTCATGTGCTACTCTGAAAGTGACTAGGGAGGGTGTGATGATGATCGGAAGAGCACATCAGGTTTTGTAACAATGCTAGGTTCTAAACCTATCTCATGGAGCACCCGGAAGCAGAGAACTGTTGCCATCTCGTCGACAGAGGCTGAATATACTGCCCTAGGTGAAGCGGTCAAGGAAGTTCTCTGGCTCAGAAATCTGCTTTCAGAAATGTTTGGGAAATCCCCTATGCCTACTGAAATTCGAGTCGATAACGCTTCCGCTATCGCCCTCGCATACAACCCCGTGTTTCACAAGCGATCCAAACATCTGGATCTGAAACTGCACTTTCTTAGAGATCATGTTAGTAAGGGGGAAATCAGAATCAATCACTGTAAGTCTGAAGAACAAGTCGCTGACATATTGACCAAGCCGTTAAGATGCGCGGCGTTTAACCGTCTCCGACAACGCCTGATCAACCCTACCTCCGGGATCACGGGAGGGTATCGAGACGCTAATCCCGTCGCTGATGTGATCTGTAGCCGCCAGCCGCTCATCCCTGCAAATCAAGAACAGTTTCAGTCATCCAGCAAAGAAGGAGAAGACCCTTACCTGGAGCCATGACCCGCCGCTGTTTCCGCTTGGGGTTTTGTCACCCTGTCCTTTTCTGTACCCTGTGTTTGGCCTGTTCCCTGTGTATATAAAGGGAGCAGCTGTTTTGTATTAAGGAAGTATGACGATATGAAATCTAGGTTGTGGTTATGAGGTTGTAATTTTTCCTCTTTGTTGAAATGAAATATGCGCAGTGCCGTCTGCCTTCCCCCCTCTCTTGTGTGTATGCATCTCTAATTTCCCTTACTCTCGCCACTTCCATTGCTTAAGTTGATGTCGGTGCTTCTCCACGGCCATGGAGAGGTGCTCGGCGAGGAGGTGCTTCGGTGGCGAGGCCCTCTGGCCGGTAAATATCATTTCAATAAGCAGAGGAAAAGCATATGTATATATGACTGTATGTAATATAAATGGGGAGCACAAGCAATGCCATTAAGGACAAAGAAGGTGATGAGTTAACATGTACTCCACATATTGACCCACTTATAATTACTCCTCTCAAAAAGGAATTTGATTTTGATGAACATATCAGTCTACAATGAGTAAAAGAAGGGGAAAGGGCAAAGATGACATCGTGAGCAAAAGAAGGGGAAAGGGCAAAGATGAAAAATGAGCAAGCAGTGAATAACATAGTAAAACTGACAAGAACAAAATGTTGAGCATGTTTGGGTGTCTACTTGAGTTCAAAAACGTACAAATAAATGGGTTGTGACTGACATTTTCTGAAGTCTGATTATAACCACAAATTACATAGATCAGAAGTGCTCACATGATGTTATCACAGTAGTGATTAACTATAGTACAAAAATTCAATGCTTCTATCGCTTCAGATTCAGGTTTATCTTTGAACGCATCATTGGACCTAATGAGCGCTCAAGTTGGAGGTAAAGGGAACTTAAGCTTTGCAAATAAAGATTTAAAATTGTACTTGTGAACTAAAAGACAAATAGACAGAGAGTACGGAGGTTTAGGCGGATTGATAAAATATTTGCAGGATAAGACGGGAGAAGACCCTTTTTTACTACGCAGTCCAAATGGATTGTTCTGAGTACATTACTGATATATTTTGGGCCGATGGTAGAATGAGTAGTGATGTACTCAGTAGAATCCAAGACCGTTTGGTTGTGTTGAATTTTCTCAAGTTGATCAACAAAGTAGCCCAAACACCAAATTAATATCTTCGGCACTACCCAGATCACAACTTGAACCGCGGAAAGTAGGAAACAACTTAGATAAAAAAACAGACAGACAGAAGCAAGCAGATCAAAATTTTATTAATCTTCTTTACAAGGCGAGGCATACGTGGCGAGACATGATTTCGCCAGTATGAAAAAGCAGAAGAACAAGCCGGGCGGATAGAACACTGAGACCGCCGAGACCGCCGAGACCACCGAGCTCGCCCAGTTCACACCCCGCCAAACTGCTGAAGCCGAACAACAACAAGGAGTCCGCTTAGACCGCAAGGTCGCGCGGACAATCCGTTATTCGCCTAACTGCTGCTGAACAGAGGAACAAGCCGCCTATCCGCCGAGACCGCGAGGTCGCGCGGACAGAGAAGAAACTTGAGATAAAGCTGATGCTGGTAACCGCCAATGCAGCTCGCTAACTCCAGCGGTCAGAACCAAATCCTGGTTTGACACTGCTAGCCGCGCCACCTACACACAGAAACCGGTTAAGCAAACAGCCCGCGCGGATACAGAAAATCGAGTCCGCAGCCAACACTCAAGCCCAACTTACTGTTCACTCTGCTCCAAATGAGGTGCCGGGGGGGGGGGGTCCTATTTATAGGCCGGGTGAGGAGTGTGGTCACCACCCTATGAGATAGAGACACTGCCCCTTGGTCACAACTAGCAATGCCATCTCGCCGAGTCCGCCCGCTAAAGGTCAACCAACCCGCCAACCCGCCAACCCGCAAGCACCAGACCGCATCCACAGGCAACCCGCCTGGTCACAGCGGATACTGCGGAAACCGAATTCATCTCGCGCAGTCCGCGACCACTAGCATAAGCCCAGTCACAGCAGAAACTGCGGAAACCAACTCCACAAGCGCAAGACAAGAAGGCGCGAGCTCGGCGGATACAAAGTCCAGTCCGCCAGCTCCAAGCCCAGACCGCGGCTACGACAACTTCAAAGAAGAAGTTAGGACTCCAAGCCCAGTCCGCACAGGCCGCGCACACTTCCTTGCAGAGCTCGGCCCACTGCCGGACTCAACCAGTCCGCGCAGTCCGCAAAGCCAACCCGCAGCTTACTACCCAGGTCGCCAACTACCAACCCGCCGGACTAGAACTAGTCCGCGCGGTCAGTCCGCCCAGGTCGCCCGGACTGCCGATCACCCCCACTTTCACTTCACCAATTTCAACACTCCCCCTTGAAGTGAGAAGTGGTGATCAAACCAAGCAGACCTCGAAGCCGCTGAAAAGGCCCCTTCGGCAGTGACTTGGTGAAGATGTCAGCAAGGTTATCTTCACTCTGAACATGACCAACCACAAGAGATCCTTCCAATACCTTCTCCCTTATGAAGTGGTGATCGATCTCAATATGCTTAGTCCTGGCATGACAAACTGGATTGTTCACCAGCTTGAGAGCACTCTCATTATCCCCTCGGAGCAAAGTAGGGCTTTGCACTTCCTCATGGACATCATCTACTAGCCGCCTTAGCCAAATGGCTTCCCGAGCTGCCAAGGCAGACGCCTTGTACTCAGCTTCCGTAGTAGAGACATATACCGAGTCCTGCTTCTTGCTACACCACGAAATGCCCGCTGATCCACAAGTGAACACATAACCAGAAGTTGACCTTCGGTCATCCGAATCACCACCATAGTCAGCATCTGTGTAACCTAGCAGAGAGAAACTCGCATTCCTTCTGTAAAGAAGTCCCATGTCAGAAGTTGCCTTGACATACTTCAGAATGTTCTTTGCCGCTACAAGATGAGACTTCCTTGGCTCTGCCATAAACCGACTTACTCGACCAACAGCATAAGCTATATCTGGTCTAGTAATCGTCAGGTAGATCAAGCTCCCAATAAGGACCCTGAACACCAAAGGATCAGGAAGAACCCTTCCTTCATCTCGTCGAAGATTCAGCCCTTGATCCATAGGAGTAGAGCAAGTCTTTCCTTCAATCAAGCCAAACCGGTTCACTATGCGCTCAGCATATCCCTTCTGGCAGATAAGGATCCCGCTCTCCTTCCTCTCCACTTCGAGACCAAGAAAGTGATGAAGCTCTCTCAGGTCTTTCATCTCGAAGCGAATGGCTAGCTCAGCTCTGAGCCTAGCAACCTCCTCCTCAGAATTCCCTGTGATGATCATATCATCAACATACAGCAGGACCAAGACAGAAAGCTCCCCCTTCTTCTCGATGAACAAGCTAGAATCCGAGTTTGAAGCAAGGTATCCACAGAATTGCAAATATTCTGCTATCTTCCCATACCAAGCTCTAGGAGCTTGCTTCAACCCGTAGAGAGCCTTCCTGAGCTTGCAGACGTAATCAGGATGAACTTCAGAAACGAAACCAAGTGGCTGATCCATAAAGATGTCTTTGTCAATCTCTCCGTAAAGAAAAGCATTCTTTACATCAAGCTGTCACATCCTCCATCCTTGGCAATCAGCCAATGCAATCACCATCCGAACTGAAGTCATCTTTGCAACAGGGCTGAACGTCTTCTCATAGTCTTCTCCATACTGTTGAGAGAACCCCCGAGCCACTAGGAGAGCCTTGAATCTCTCAATACTCCCATCTGCCTTCTTCTTCAACTTAAACACCCACTTGCATGTCACCGGAGTAATGCCATCAACTTTGGGAACAAGATCCCAAGTTTCATTCTTCTTGAGAGCATCCATCTCCTCTCTCATGGCATCTTCCCACTCCTTGACACCAGTGGCCTCATTGAAGCTAGCAGGCTCTCGCTCATCCAGAGGACCTGCAAAGAAGCATGAGACATAGCTCACAGTGTTTCCTTCGCAGTAGCGAGTTGGAGGCTTGATAACCCTCTTTGACCTCCGAAGAGGCTGCTCATTGTTAATCACCTCCGATGTTTCTTCTGGTTCACCTCTGCTCTCTGACAAGCTTGGAGCAATGCTCCCCCTGCTTCCTGACCCAGAAGCTTCTCCTCCAGAACTTGAAGCAACTGGAGCTGCTGGTGACACAGCCAGCTCCACTTGATTAGCTACCTCAGCCACCTCCTGACCTTCATCAACCTTGCTCTCTGGCAGCTCAACCGAGCTTCCTCCATATGATGTCAGTTCGTCAAAGACAACATCTCTTGACACCACGAACTTCTTCGTCACCGGATCCATGCATCTCCATCCCTTCTTCCGCTCATCATAGCCAACAAAGACAAGCTTTCTTGCCTTTGCATCAAGCTTAGTCCTTAGCGCATCAGGGATATGCACATAGCAAGTTGATCCAAACACCCGAAGGTGTTCCACACTAGGCTTCTCCTTCAGCAACATCTCGAAGGGAGACTTCATGTTGATCGGACTCAGAGGCATCCGATTGATAACATAGGCAGCACAAGACATTCCCTCCGCCCAGAAGGACCTTGGGATACTCTTGGCATGAAGCCAACATTTGCAAGTCTCCGTCAGATGACGGATCTTCCGCCCCGCTACTCCGTTTTGTTGTGGAGTATGAGCACAAGTGAGCTCCCTTTGGATTCCATGCTTCCTGCAAAAGTTAGAAAACTCGGAGGAGACAAACTCTCCGCCGTTATCAGTTCTAAGCTTTTTGATCTTCAGGTTAAGCCTTCCCTCCACCAGCTCCTTGAACTCCACAAACAATCAGAAGGCATCAGACTTCTCCTTCAAGAAATACACCCAAGTGTATCTTGAGTAGTCATCAATCAAGACTAGCATATACCTGCTTCCACCAAGGCTAGCAGTCGCGGTTGGTCCCATCAGATCACCATGGATAACCTCCAATGGTACTTTGCTTCTTGTTTGTGACTTATCAAATGAAAGGCGATGAGACTTCCCATATTGATATCCAGCGCAAACATGACCCTCACCGAAAGATGATAGCTTAGGCAAGCCTCTCACCAGGCTCCTACTTGACATAGCCTTCAGCTTATCCATCCCGACATGCCCCAGCCTCTCATGCCACATAGCAGCGCTATCATTGGCCCTCATACGATCAACATAGGAGCTTGTTGATAAGACAAACAAGTCCTTTACTCTCCTTCCTACATGAGCAACATCAGCCTTAACCGTTGATACGTTGCGAAGGAACTTCACTTCTGTTGGCCCAAACAGAACGTGATAACCAGCATCAACCGCATTGGTCACAGAGAAGAGGTTTTTCTTTATACCCGGTACGTGATAAACACTCCTTAACGTGAGTGGCCCCTTATCACTGCCCACCGTTACTATACCCTCCTTCTCTACTGCATGAATAGTATTATCAGCAGTTATGATAGCTTCGTTACCTAAGTATGCCTGCAGCGAAGAGAACTTTGACAAATCTCCGGTGAGGTGATGACCATACCCGGAGTCAACGATCCAGTCGTCCTCCATGTCACCGGTGGACAAAGCACGGACACAAGTGCCCGTCATGAACGCTCCACCCCAGCCAGCTTCCTCCTTGCTTGAGGAGGCTTCCTCCTTGCCTGCAGCATGCCCAGGCTGCAGCTTGACTTTGCAGTCTCGCTTGAAGTGGCCTGGTTGATGACACCTGAAGCACTTCAGGTTCTTCTTCCAATCCTTCTTAGGAGCAAGGCTCCCCTCCTGCTGTTTAGAAGATGAAGATTCATCTCCAGCCGTAGTCTGCTTCTTCTTCCCTTTCCATCTCTTCTTCTTCTTCTTCTTCTCAGTGAAGAGAGCATCACTAGCTCCTTCAAAGACCGTCACCCCGGTCATCTGCCTTGCCAAGCTCTCCTGCGAGGCAAGCAGATTCTCCAGCTCCAGAAGAGAGGGCTGAGTAGCCCAGCCTTGAACAGAAGTAACGAAGGCCACATACTCCTTCCGCAAACCGCGGATTATGTGCCTCTTCAGCTTAGCCTCGGAGATCGGCTCATCAGGATCAAGAGCAGAGAGCTCAGTACACAAGCTCTTCATCTTCAAGAAGAATTTGGAGATAGAAAGATCTCCCTGAGTTGCCTTAGCCAACTCATTCTCTAAGAACTGTAGCCTTGCTACATTCTTCCTATTGAACAACCCATCAAGGGAAGTCCAAATCTCAGCAGCAGACTCACATCCTAAGATGTGATCAAAGAGTTCAGGTGACACCGCCCGCTTGAGAGCAAACTCAGCCTTGGCATTTGTCTTCCTCCACACTCTCACCTGCTCGGCTGTACCAAACTCAGCAGTTATTTCTACTTGATCATCTCCACCGACGACCTCCCATAACTCCTCACCCAGAAGATAGCTCTTCATGCACGACTTCCACTTCTTGAAGTTAGTCGGCGTCAGAAGCTCAATACCAAGACCTCTTGCAAAACCACCGTCCATGGCGCTAACTTGGTTATCCTTCAGAAGCACACAGAGCAACAACAAAGCCTGTTGATCACCGCTCAAGCAACTGAACCTTCCTCTGATACCATGTTGAATTTTCTCAAGTTGATCAACAAGGTAATCCAAACACCAAATTAATATCTTCGGCACTACCCAGATCACAACTTGAACCGCGGAAAGTAGGAAACAACTTAGATAACCAAACACACAGACAGAAGCAAGCAGATCAAAATTTTATTAATCTTCTTTACAAGGCGAGGCATACGTGGCGAGACATGATTTCGCCAGTATGAAAAAGCAGAAGAACAAGCCGGGCGGATAGAACACTGAGACCGCCGAGACCGCCGAGACCACCGAGCTCGCCCAGTTCACACCCCGCCAAACTGCTGAAGCCGAACAACAACAAGAGTCCGCTTAGACCGCGAGGTCGCGCAGACAATCCGTTATTCGCCTAACTGCTGCTGAACAGAGGAACAAGCCGCCTATCCGCCGAGACCGCGAGGTCGCGCGGACAGAGAAGAAACTTGAGATAAAGCTGATGCTGGTAACCGCCAATGCAGCCCGCTAACTCCAGCGGTCAGAACCAAACTCCTGGTTTGACACTGCTAGCCGCGCCACCTGCACACAGAAACCGGTTAAGCAAACATCCCGCGCGGATACAGAAAATCGAGTCCGCAGTCAACACTCAAGCCCAACTTACTGTTCACTCTGCTCCAAATGAGGTGTCGGGGGAGGGGGGATCCTATTTATAAGCCGGGTGAGGAGTGTGGTCACCACCCTATGAGATAGAGACACCGCCCCTTGGTCACAACTAGCAATGACATCTCGCCGGGGCCGCCCGCTAAAGGTCAACCAACCCGCCAACCCGCCAACCCGCAAGCACCAGACCGCATCCACAGGCAACCCGCCTGGTCACAGCGGATACTGCGGAAACCGAATTCATCTCGTGCAGTCCGCGACCACTGGCACAAGCCCAGTCACAGCGGAAACTGCGGAAACCAACTCCACAAGCGCAAGACAAGAAGGCGCGAGCTCGGCGGATACAAAGTCCAGTCCGCCAGCTCCAAGCCCAGACCGCGGCTACGACAACTTCAAAGAAGAAGTGCGGACTCCAAGCCCAGTCCGCACAGGCTGCGCACACTTCCTTGCAGAGCTCGGCCCACTGCCGGACTCAACCAGTCCGCGCAGTCCGCAAAGCCAACCCGCAGCTCACTACCCAGGTCGCCAACTACCAACCCGCCGGACTAGAACCAGTCCGCGCGGTCAGTCCGCCCAGGTCGCCCGGACTGCCGATCACCCCCACTTTCACTTCACCAATTTCAACAGGTTGCTTCGTGGGATTCAATCATTTTTGACAAACGATTGTTTTTGGAGTTGCTCTCTTATATACGATGAAACCATTCTATCATTTGAGTTGGTGTTTCAGACTTTTACACATGCACTATTACAGAAGAAATCTATGACGATTTTCACAGATCAAGATAAAACAATGGAAAAAGCACTTAAAATATTATGTCAGACGCTTTCCATAGCCTTTGTACTTGACACCTTTCTCAAAATGCCCTAAACCATTTAGACTATCTGTGCAATAAGTGATCACCGTTCCTTCGTGATTTGGGTACTTGTTTTTATTCATATGAGACAGAGGATGGACTAAATAAAATATGATGTAAAATATTTATTCAGTACAAGTTGCAAGGTAATGCAAACTGAAGGGACCCCCATCACTGAAGGGAGACAGAGGATGAACTAAAGGGAACCTCGAAAACTGATCTCTTGCTCTGTACCCCCAAAATTTCAATTTTAAGGTAGACATGTTCTACAATTAAATGTGAACTGAGGCTGTCAATGACTCTCGTCGTTTGTTGTCGTGGCCTGTCGGGATGGTTTCGGAGGCGGCACGGCGGATGATGGGGCCCGTTCATACTTGTATTCCTACGATCTTGTCATCGTTGCCATAAACGATTGATTAAGGAGAAGGGAGGGGAAAGGAGGGGGGAGTGTCGTCATGCACTTTACCGTAAAGTACGGGTATCCAACGGTCTACAAGGAGACCCGCACACATCTCACAAAACACTTCGAGATTTGTACTTTGAGTTTGAGAAATGTGTGGATATCCTTAATTGTGGACTGTTGGATATCCATAATTTACGATAAAGTACGTGACTACAGTTCATCCTCCTAACCAAGAAGGGAGGAGGAGGAGGAGAAACAAAAGAAGTTGCGAACTGTGGAATGCAGAGCGGGGAGATCTAACGCCTTTTTTCTTAGGAGAAAAGTAAGAAATTCCTGACCATTGAATTATAAATAAACACGTGTTAAGATCTGTAGCTTTGCACTTGACATTAAGACTCCGTTTGGGAGGACTTATTTTCACCGGTCAAGCGGTTTAAGGTCCGGTTCATGCGATCGTAGCCGCTTCACCAGTGAAAATAAGTCCTACCAAACGGAGCCTAAATTACTTCACTCCAGTAATATTTTCATATTTTTTTATATTTTCATTTTAGGGTTTAATTTGCCTCTTAATAGTCCATTAATAATATATGGAGAATTACTATTGGTCCAAATCTGAGTAACTCAAGAGCCGTCCATTAATTTCCTTCTTGCTCAGTTGCATTAATACCTAATTTTTTCACGCCGTTGTACATTGATTTTTTTTTTTTGACAAATTAGAGCTAATACTCAATAAAAATTTCTGACCATATAAAATATCAACGTGTTTTATCGGAATTTTTAAAAGATATAAAAGCATGAATATGTGTATCGATTATTGAACGTCAATATTAAGGGCAAAAAAAGGTTAAATTCATTTTACGTGGCCAAAAGGCCCCTCAGAAGTCAGACCTAACGATAAACCCTAACCTTTCAAGACGGCATGGGGCTGGCCCGTCTGAATTGACATTCCAAATTATAATGCTTTCATATTTAAATTTCTTATAGTTGAAAGCTGTGATGGATTTAAAAAATTAATAATGAGATGCATAAATTGATAACAAGATTGCACAAATTTTTTTTAAATGTGTTATTGAGTTATAAAAATTTTAATACGGGGGCTAGTCATCAACTTTCTTTTGAATTTTTTTTTAGAATTTTTCTATCTTATCAGAATTGTTTCTCCCTTATCTGATCATCGTTTTTTATGTATAAATAATCAAAATTCATTATCTCGACGAGAGGAATCCAAATATGCTAAATATTTGAAAAATAATGGGGGGGGGGGGGGGGGGGGTCCCTCAGGCCACCTCTTGATCCTCCCATGGTTGGCAGAATAATTCAACAGTCCTATTAAATGACGCCATGTAATACTCAGTTTGACGCCAGTGAATCATTGGTGTGATTATGAATTATTGTTCGTGAACGACTGATCTAGAAACTTAGTTCATTTTTATGTTGAAAACTATTTTTTTTTACTTGGTTGTTTTCATTAAACATACATACTATAACAGTAAAGTTTTTGCTCAAACTCACTTGAGCAAACATGCATAAACATATACATACTATATCAAACATATGCACTATCACGATGGCATTTTTGATCAAACTTACCTGAGCAAAAGTGCAAAGCCAAAAAGAGACCAAGCATTCTGCATAATCTATAAATAATTTATTTAATATATATTTATTAATATTGACAAGGCAATAGGTATATAATTCTATATTATCAAACTCATTAAAATTGTCCCAAGAATCTATTCTTTAATTTTACGAGCATCTATAAAATTTGAAAAATAGTATAATACAAAAAGAAATAAAGTTAAATTTAGAAGTCAGCTAAACTAAAATCAAATTAAATGAAAAATACAGAAAGAGAGATTAAAATAATAACATAAAAAATAAACTAAAATATGATTGTGCGACACTAGTGGTGTACAAAAAAATCGGTCCCGATCGCGACCGGTCCAATGGGTCCTTAGAAGTCCCCCATTTTACCTCAAAAACCGGTCCCGAATCGGGACCGGTAAAAGAACGGTCCCGGACCGGGACCGGTAAAAGACCAGTTCCCGGTAAACAACGGGCCAACGGCTCTTTAAAGAGACGTTTTTTTAACGGCTCTTTAAAGAGCCCTTAGCCACATTTGGTGGTACAGCCATGCCTGCCACCAAATGTGGCTTTATTAGTTTATTTAATAATTTTTATTTTATTTTTTTATAAAATTTAAATTTTATATAAAATCTAATTTTAAAAAAATTAAAAAATTCAAATCATATAAATACCCCCCACCCCCCTCTTAACCATTCTTTTCATCCCTCTCTCTCACACACATTCTCTCTCTCAACTCTCAACTCCCACCCACTATCAAATGACGTCTTCTTCATCCATGCTGACGTCTTCCTCTGTGTTCGTCGCGCACGAGGTAGTAGAACACCACCACAAGGCGGCGGTCTGGGAGAAATTCGATAAAGTGCGGATCGACGGTGAATTGAAGGCGAAGTGCAAACTTTGCGGGAAGCTAATGGTCGTTGGCAGTAATACAATGCTCGTCCGACATGTGAAATCATGCATTTCAAAACAAGCTCCAGAGTCTACCCAAGCTCAAATTTTGGCGTCCGGACACATTTGGACATACGATCAAGCTCGTCAGCGGGAGCGACAAATGGAGAACGTCATCAAAAAGGGATTTCCATTCAGCCACTACGACGATGAAGAAATGACATCCTACATACACGAGGTACTCCAGCCCAAATATCAGCAGGTAAGTCGTTCTACCACTAGACGTGATGCTTTAGCGGTTTATATGCAATCTAAAGAATATTTTAAAAATTATTTTGAAACATTTGACGGTCGTGTTAGCTTAACGAACGATGTCTGGACAAGCGGTATATCTGAGGGACACTCATATATTTGCATTACTAGCTTATCACTGGTGTACAACCCCGTATTCGCGGAGTAGGGTCCCTTTGGCAGGCGCAGGGCCAATTTTAAGCTTTTTGTATATTTTGGACTCTGGGTGGCCAATTTTGGCTCTAGCTTGGAAATATACTAGTAAGGGAGGAAAATATTGCCTTCCCCCTTGCCCCCCTCTTTGAGGGGCGGGCGCGGCCAGCTTGCGGGGCGAGACCGCCGGCCAGGCGGGTTCTCGCCCGCGCGGCCAGCTTGCGGGGCGAGACCGCCGGCCAGGCGGGTTCTCGCCCGCGCGGCCAGCTTGCGGGGCGAGACCGCCGGCCAGGCGGGTTCTCGCCCGCGCGGCCAGCTTGCGGGGCGAGACCGCCGGCCAGGCGGGTTCTCGCCCGCGCGGCCAGCTTGCGGGGCGAGACCGCCGGCCAGGCGGGTTCTCGCCCGCGCGGCCAGCTTGCGGGGCGAGACCGCCGGCCAGGCGGGTTCTCGCCCGCGCGGCCAGCTTGCGGGGCGAGACCGCCGGCCAGGCGGGTTCTCGCCCGCGCGGCCAGCTTGCGGGGTGAGACCGCCGGCCAGGCGGGTTCTCGCCCGCGCGGCCAGCTTGCGGGGCGAGACCGCCGGCCAGGCGGGTTCTCGCCCGCGCGGCCAGCTTGCGGGGCGAGACCGCCGGCCAGGCGGGTTCTCGCCCGCGCGGCCAACTTGCGGGGCGAGACCGCCGGCCAGGCAAGTTCTCGCCCGCGCGGCCAGCTTGCCGGGAGAGACCGTCGGCCAGGCGGGTTCTCGCCCTTGGACCTCCTTGGGGCAAGCTTTTACCTTTTTACCCCCGGGGTGGAATTTCCCTCTTTGCCCCCCGGTGTGGAGGTTTGCTATTGGCTTGAGGCATTTTTGTCCTAAGGGCATTTTGGTCATTTTACCCCCAAGACTTGGAAAAACTATAAATAGACCCTTAGGGGTGCCTTGGAGAAGGGTTGTCATTCATTCCTGAGCCACAAAAATCTCTTTGGCTTTCTTCCTCCAAGGCTCCTAGCTCAAGCATTGGCCATGGAGGGGGAGACCTCAAAGGTCTTCCGGGTGTGAGGTGGGACCTCCACGCTAGAGCCGAGGATCAGTTCATAGCTTCCTTAGTCTTCGGTCCGTGACGTTCTTCCGAGCATAGTAGGTGTGAGGTCACCCCTTTCCCCAAGGGTCGAACTCCACAGAAGTCAATTTTGGCTTCGGTCATTTTTGGCTTCAACAGTTTTGGTGCGGTGAGCGTGGAGAGTGACCAGCACAGAAAATCTCGGGAGAGTGTCATGACTGGAGATCAGGGAGGTAGTGATGACCTCGGGGGTCTCCCCAACCTAGGACCCTTTGTAGGAAGGGAGGAGTTCATGGCTTCCATCGAAGGCATCATGGGGATGCTTAGAAGCATTGCCCCTCGGGCTGACAGCTCAACCCCCACCCCCCAGGGACTAGCTCCCAGGGGTCTCAGCGAGCTAACCCAGAGTGGTCTCGGCGAGCTGGCTCCAGGGGGCAAGGCGAGATCACCCCAGCAGGGGGAGAAGTGAGTATGCCGGATAGGAGGCCTGGGAAGGAGAGGATGGTAGAAGGGGTTGAGCGAGACCTTCCAGGCCGGGAGCTGTTCCCCAGCCCGGCGAGAGCTAGCCCCCCAGGCGAGCAGGTCGCGCGAGTGGAGGTGGCGAGAGCTCCCCTTAGGGGGTCACCCTTCAGTGAGTTGATCATCTCAGCTCTCGTCCCCGAGGGGTTCAGAGAGCCAGACATGGTTTACTATACCGGGAAGGATGACCCCGTCCAGCATCTGCAGTGGTTCGAGGATGCCGTCTCCATCAGGCCAATGACGGACGCCTTCAAGTGCCGTCTATTTGCGATCACCCTAAAAGAGAAGGCGAGGGACTGGTTCCATCAACTCCCTCCAAGGTCCATCTTCGGGTTCGAAGACTTGAGCCGGAGCTTTCAGCTTCGCTTCTCCACCTCCAAGAAGAGGAAGAAGGGTCTGGAGTCCCTCTTCCTGATAAAGCAAAGGGTCGAGGAGTCACTGGCCCATTACGTTGACAGGTTCCAGGAGGAGGTCCTTAACATCCAAGAAGTGTCAGGGTATGCCCTCCAGATGGCGCTCACGGTGGGGTTGCGCGAAGGGTTCTTCAAGATGAGCTTGACTCAGAAGGCCCCCCTTTCCTTCGAGGAGCTGATGGAAAGGGCGGCAGAGGAGATAGCCATGGAGGAAGCCAACCCGGCCTTTATAAAGAAGTTGGCAAGGTTGACAGAGATGGAGTCAAAGGAGCAAGGTGGCTCGAGGCATCATGAAGGGAGAAGGAGAGAGGAGCATAGAGCTCAAGGGTTCCAGAGACAGGAGGGTCCAGAGCCAGGCTGGAGGCAGCAGGGAGGACCTGCCCATGGTCCAGGAAGAGCTCTCATCCAGGATGGAGGGAACCATCATGGGGGTCAAGGGAGGTTCAACTTCCAAAGACAAGCCCCAAGGCAGCTCCTACCCCCAACCCAGCAGGCCTTGGCGATAGGCGGAGGAGGAAGAGGCAACAGGAGAGATCGCCCAGCCCGTCGAAGGAGGGGAGAAAGGGCACTACTGTACTGTGATTTCCACCAGGTGGAGGGGCACTCAACGACTACCTGCCCCGAGTTCCTGGAAGTGAGGGGGGCGAGAGCTCCAGCCCAGAAGCAGCCGGAGCGGATCGAAGCTCTGCCTCAAGGAGGTGGAGGTGATGATGTGTGTGAGGACCGGGTCGATATAGGACCCCGAGGTGGTATAGCTGTGATCCACGGGGGTGGGGGGGGGGGGGGGGGGGTGGGGGTGGGGGGTGGGGATCGAAGCCGCTCGGAAGGCAAGTCTCCATGTGATGTATCGGCGGAGCGTCGCCTCGACATCCCAAACCCCTCCCCCGGAGGAAAGGGTCACCTTCTTATCAAAGGACATGCCAGAGCATGAGGATCCCTTCTGCGATGCCCTAGTCATCCAAACAGCCGTCGAAGGCTTCACCGTCTCCCGGATTTTGATTGATAACGGAAGCTCGGTCAACGTCATTTTCAAGAAGGCGTTCGAGGGGATGAAGGTGGATCCAAGGAGGGTAGTGGCGTCAGACGGACCTCTGTTTGGATTCTCGGGGGAGAGGAAGGAGGTGGAAGGAGGAGTCGGACTCCAGGTGAAGTTAGGAGGGACCTCAAGGAACTGCAGGTTCGTCATTGTTGACGCTCCAAGCAGCTACAACGCCATCTTCGGAAGGCCCCTCATCAGCGCCTTCCGGTGCGTGCCCTCATCCTTCCACCAATGTCTCAAGTTCAACTCAGATGGGATCCAGGTCAGGATCAAGGGAGACTCCCGGATGGCGAGGCAGTGCTACGTCACGGCTGTCAACACCATCTCTTGGTTGGCTAAAGCGGAGGAGATGGAGAGGATCATGGAGAGCCTGAGCAGGATGGAGGTATCTAGTGGGAAGTAATCGGATGGCGACCACCAGGCCCAGGCCCCCTGAAGAAGCCTCGCCTCGGCGGGGTCATGTATCTTTCTTTATGATGTAATGAGTCCAGTCCCCGACCAGCTGAGTCGGAGGGGTCATGTAACCCATCTTTTTTTCCCCGTTAGAGGATGTTGGAATTGAAAAAGCTTAGGTGATATGTCAATCTCCCACCCCCGAGAGGATCTCCTCATACCAGGCTCACACCAGCTGGCAGGGTCGAGAGTGCCTCGGAGGGTGGCTCGTTTCTTCCTTTGCTCCGATGATGATTCCACTGTCAGGCTCTCACTAGCTGACAAGGCTGGTTGATCTCTCGTGGAAGCCCAAGTCCTTTGCTCCGATGATGATTCCGCTGTCAGGCTCCCACTAGCTGACAAGGCCGGTTGATCTCTCGTGGAAGCCCAAGTCCTTTGCTCCGATGATGATTCCGCTGTCAGGCTCCCACTAGCTGACAAGGCCGGTTGATCTCTCGTGGAAGCCCAAGTCCTTTGCTCCGATGATGATTCCGCTGTCAGGCTCTCACTAGCTGACAAGGCCGGTTGATCTCTCGTGGAAGCCCAAGTCCTTTGCTCCGATGATGATTCCGCTGTCAGGCTCTCACTAGCTGATAAGGCCGGTTGATCTCTCGTGGAAGCCCAAGTCCTTTGCTCCGATGATGATTCCGCTGTCAGGCTCCCACTAGCTGACAAGGCTGGTTGATCTCTCGTGGAAGCCCAAGTCCTTTGCTCCGATGATGATTCCGCTTTCAGGCTCCCACTAGCTGACGAGGCCGGTTGATCTCTCGTGGAAGCCCAAGTCCTTTGCTCCGATGATGATTCCGCTGCCAGGCTCTCACTAGCTGACAAGGCCGATTGATCTCTCGTGGAAGCCCAAGTCCTTTGCTCCGATGATGATTCCGCTGTCAGGCTCCCACTAGCTGACAAGGCCGGTTGATCTCTAGTGGAAGCCCAAGTCCTTTGCTCCGATGATGATTCTGTTATCAGGCTCTCACTAGCTGACAAGGCCGGTTGATCTCTCGTGGAAGCCCAAGTCCTTTGCTCCGATGATGATTCCGCTGCCAGGCTCTCACTAGATGGCAGGGCAGGTTGATCTCTCGTAGAGGTTGACTTTTTACCCTGAGGGGGTCTCGCCACCCAGGCTCTCATCAGCTGGCATGGCAGGTTGACCCCCCCAGGAGGTTTAAGTCTTTTTACCCTGAGGGGGTCTCGCCACCCAGGCTTTCATCAGCTGGCATGGCAGGTTGACCCCCCCCCCAAGAGGTTTAAGTCTTTTTACCCTGAGGGGGTCTCGCCACCCAGGCTTCCATCAGCTGGCATGGCAGGTTGACCCCCCAGGAGGTTTAAGTCTTTTTACCCTGAGGGGGTCTCGCCACCCAGGCTCTCATCAGCTGGCATGGCAGGTCGACCCCCACAGGAGGTTTAAGTCTTTTTGCCCTGAGGGGGTCTCGCCACCCAGGCTCTCATCAGCTAGCATGGCAGGTCGACCCCCACAGGAGGTTTAAGTCTTTTTACCCTGAGGGGGTCTCGCCACCCAGGCTCTCATCAGCTGGCATGACAGGTTGACCCCCCCAGGAGGTTTAAGTCTTTTTACCCTGAGGGGGTCTTGCCACCCAGGCTCTCATCAGCTGGCATGGCAGGTTGACCCCCCCAGGAGGTTTAAGTCTTTTTGCCCTGAGGGGGTCTCGCCACCCAGGCTCTCATCAGCTGGCATGGCAGGTTGACCCCCCCAGGAGGTTTAAGTCTTTTTGCCCTGAGGGGGTCTCGCCACCCAGGCTCTCATCAGCTGGCATGGCAGGTTGACCCCCTAGGAGGTTTAAGTCTTTTTACCCTGAGGGGGTCTCGCCACCCAGGCTCTCATCAGCTGGCATGGCAGGTTGACCCCCCCAGGAGGTTTAAGTCTTTTTACCCTGAGGGGGTCTCGCCACCCAGGCTCTCATCAGCTGGCATGGCAGGTTGACCCCCCCCAGGAGGTTTAAGTCTTTTTGCCCTGAGGGGGTCTCGCCACCCAGACTCTCATCAGCTGGCATGGCAGGTTGACCCCCCCAGGAGGTTTAAGTCTTTTTGCCCTGAGGGGGTCTCGCCACCCAGGCTCTCATCAGCTGGCATGGCAGGTTGACCCCCCAGGAGGTTTAAGTCTTTTTGCCCTGAGGGGGTCTCGCCACCCAGGCTCTCATCAGCTGGCATGGCAGGTTGACCCCCCAGGAGGTTTAAGTCTTTTTGCCCTGAGGGGGTCTCGCCACCCAGGCTCTCATCAGCTGGCATGGCAGGTTGACCCCCCAGGAGGTTTAAGTCTTTTTACCCTGAGGGGGTCTCGCCACCCAGGCTCTCATCAGCTGGCATGGCAGGTTGACCCCCCAGGAGGTTTAAGTCTTTTTGCCCTGAGGGAGTCTCGCCACCCAGGCTCTCATCAGCTGGCATGGCAGGTTGACCCCTCAAAAGAGGCCTCATAATCTTTCGACACCGCGAAAGCAAGCTACACTCAGCGAATACGTTGGGTTGGATTTTCTTTCCGAGCTTGTGCCAACCTCGAAAAGAGCGGGGATTGTGTACAACCCCGTATTCGCGGAGTAGAGTCCCTTTGGCAGGCGCAGGGCCAGTTTTAAGCTTTTTGTATATTTTGGACTATGGGTGGCCAATTTTGGCTCTAGCTTGGAAATATACTAGTAGGGGAGGAAAATATTGCCTTCCCCCTTGCCCCCCTCTTTGAGGGGCGGGCGCGGCCAGCTTGCAGGGCGAGACCGCCGGCCAGGCGGGTTCTCGCCCGCGCGGCCAGCTTGCGGGGCGAGACCGCCGGTCAGGCGGGTTCTCGCTCGCGCGGCCAGCTTGCGGGGCGAGACCGCCGGCCAGACGGGTTCTCGCCCGCGCGGCCAGCTTGCCGGGCGAGACCGCCGGCCAGGCGGGTTCTCGCCCGCGCGGCCAGCTTGCGGGGCGAGACCGCCGGCCAGGCGGGTTCTCGCCCGCGCGGCCAGCTTGCGGGGCGAGACCGCCGGCCAGGCGGGTTCTCGCCCGCGCGGCCAGCTTGCGGGGCGAGACCGCCGGCCAGGCGGGTTCTCGCCCGCGCGGCCAGCTTGCGGGGCGAGACCGCCGGCCAGGCGGGTTCTCGCCCGCGCGGCCAGCTTGCGGGGCGAGACCGCCGGCCAGGCAGGGTTCTCGCCCGCGCGGCCAGCTTGCGGGGCGAGACCGCCGGCCAGACAAGTACTCGCCCGCGCGGCCAGCTTGCCGGGAGAGACCGCCGGCCAGGCGGGTTCTCGCCCTTGGACCTCCTTGGGGCAAGCTTTTACCTTTTTACCCCCGGGGTGGAATTTCCCTCTTTGCCCCCGGTGTGGAGGTTTGCTATTGGCTTGAGGCATTTTTGTACTAAGGACATTTTGGTCATTTTACCCCCAAGTCTTGGAAAAACTATAAATAGACCCTTAGGGGTGCCTTGGAGAAGGGTTGTCATTCATTCCTGAGCCACAAAAATCTCTTTGGCTTTTTTCCTCCAAGGCTCCTAGCTCAAGCATTGGCTAGGGAGGGGGAGACCTCAAAGGTCTTCCGGGTGTGAGGTGGGACCTCCACGCTAGAGCCGAGGGTCAGTTCATAGCTTCCTAAGTCTTCAGTTCGTGACGTTCTTCCGAGCATAGTAGGTGTGAGGTCACCCCTTTCCCCAAGGGTCGAACTCCACAGAAGTCAATTTTGGCTTCGGTCATTTTTGGCTTCAACAACTGGATCGATCCCAATAGTTGGGAACTAAATAAACGAATAATTTGTTTTGAATGATTTGAATATCCGCATACCGATAAAGTTATTTACCATGTAATTATTAAGTGTATTAGAGAATTTAAAATAAAAGAAAAAATTATGAGTATTTCTCTTGATAACGCTTCAAATAATGCGGCCGCCATCAAATATTTGATTTCAGATTTACAACCAATGTTAGATGAAAAAAAATTTCATACACGTTACGTCTGTCGCGTTTTAAATTTAATTGTACAAAATAGTTTTGTTTATATGAACGAGCATGTAATTAAAATACAAACTATGCTAAGAGTTATTTACAGTTCAAAAAAAAACAAAATTTTAAAATTTTTGTTATTTCACAAGAGAAAAAATTTTTAGGTCCATCTTATTACATGTCTATACGCTAGAACTCAACTTATAAAATATTAAAGCGAGCTTTGACACAAAAACCTTATTAATAGAATTTTGTAACAATGTAGAAGGACATGATTTTAGCGCGTCAGATTGGGCGGTCCTCGAAGATTATGTAAATTTATTAAAATATTTTTATCGATCAACAACAATTTTATCTGGAGTTTATTATCCTACTTCCCCATTAGTTATTGAAAATATTTTATTAATTACTGAAACGTTTAAAATATACAAAACGAACGAAATGTGGCGTCCGTTAATATTAGTAATGAAGAATTTTTTTTAAAATATTACAAAGAAATGTCACCCATATTTTCTTGCGCTGCAGCTTTAAACCCTTTAATGGGTGTGAACGGGGTAGAAAAATTTATAGAAAAAATTAATCAAAATTTAAATTTAAACGAATCGGCTAGTGAATTTGTTAATTTAAGCATTTCAAAATTTAATTCTGATTTTACTCGTTTTTATAATTATTATGATCATATGTATGGATTGCGACCTCGCGAAGAATCCATCCAACCTAAAACAAAAAATATTTTTAAAAATAAAATTTTAGAATTAGCTTTTTAAAAAGGTAACGAACTTTGAGTACTTTAAATGAATTAGGTTTATATACAAAAACACAATTTCAAGATTATATGACCGCAAGCGAAATAAAAATTTTTGATATTTTAAAATGCTGGAAAACTAAAACAAAGATTTATCCTATTTTTGTCTTAATGACCCGTGATTTACTAACAATCCAAGCTAGTACAGTATCTTCAGAGTCTGCATTTTTTTTAAGTGGCAGGATTCTGAACGAGCGAATAAGCCGTTTGAACGAGAAATCTTTGGAGATTTGCATTTGCTACAAAGATCATTTAAATGCTATAAAGAGGACAAAAACGTCTTGTCGATTTAAGATAGTGAGTCTGAAGTGAAAGACGAGCTGAATAGCTTAGGTTTGGGCAGCGCGACCGAAGAATAATTAAACAAAATGTATTTTATTTATCATTTTATTTCATTTTGAATATTTAAATATAATTTTATTTTAATTTAAATGTAATTTTTATTTTCATTCAATGTTATTTAATTTTTGTTAAAATGTAAAATGCAAATTTATAATGCTATTTAATTTTTAATAAAAATTTAATATTATTTCATTTTATATTTTGTAATTAAAAGTTTAAATTATTTAACCCTAAAAATTAAAAACTATAAAACAAAAAATTTAATTTTTTTAATTTTTTAAAAAACATTTTTTAAATAAAAAAAACCGGTCCGGTACCGGTTAGGAGCGGTCCTCGGATCACGACCGGTCCTCCTCATGAGAAGGAAAACCGGTCCCGGAACGGGACTTGTTTGAGTGGAACCTGTCCTGGACCGGTCGGTCAAAAGACAGTCAAAGGTGACGTCAAAATCGGCGGAATTTTTCGCCCGGGCACAGTTTTTTCACCCCTAGCGCGTTTCTTTAACACAAACGAAACTTTTCTGCCCGTGAGGGATTTTTTTGCCCGGGCGCGATTATTTTCTCTCTGACGTGTTTTTTACGCCCTGCCGAGATTTTTTTTGCCCGGACGTGTTTTTTTCGTCCGGGCGCATTTTTATCCCAGGGGCGTGTTTTTTTCACCCGGGCGAAAAAAACGCGTACAAGGGAAAAAACAAGCCCGCGCAAAAATAATGCGCCCGGGCAAAAATAAGCGTCCTGGCGAAAAAATTGCGCTTCGGCGCACCTGGCGAAAAAACGGCGTCCGAGTGAAAAAAATCTGCCTGGGCAAAAATATTTGCGTCAGGGCGAAAAAACCTGCTCTCGGGCAAAAAATTCACGTTCATGCAAAAAATTCGTGTTTGGAGGAAAATATCGTGTTTGGAGGAAAATATCGTGTCCGGGTGAAAAAAAATGCGCACTGGCGAAAAAATCTGGCCAGGGAGAAAAAAACGCTCTCGGGTGTAAAAAACCGTGCCCTGGAGAAAAAATTGCGTGCGGGCGAAAAAATTGCATCGGGATGAAAAAATCACCCCAGGGTGAAAAAATTACGCTCTGGCGAAAAATCAAGCTGGGCGAAAATTGTCCCAGGGCGAAAAAACACAGTCGGGCAAAAATATCGCACTTGGCGGAAAAACCTTTGCCTGATCGAAAAAACTGCGTCCGGCCCAAAAATTGCGCACGAGCGAGAAATTCGCGCCCGGGCATAAAAATCACATATGTGAAAAAAATCGTGTTTATTGGAGCCAAAATTGACCTCAACGAATGTTCGAAACTGGGGTGCAGCCAACACCTACTTCTCTCAAGCCCTGCCCCTCGACTGGTAGCTAACGACTTAGGACTGACACAAAGCCTCAGCAGGGAGGTCCCACCTCACACCCGGAAGATCTCTGAGAGCTTCCCCTTCAAAGCCAAAAGCTAGGCTAGGAGCTCCTCAGAAAGCTCAAAGATTCAGAGAAAAATGAGAGTCTGCTTTCTAAGGAGCCCTTATGGGTCTATTTATAATCTTTTGCTGACCTGAAGTTACTGAAATACCCCTGGCTGGTCTGTCAATAGCCAAATCTCACTGCTTGTAAAGTACTAAAAGCAGCCTCTGGGGGTATAAGGGTAATTTTACCCGAGGGAAATTAAGTAATCTTACCCTGAACCCTGGGTACCGCTCGGCGAGAGCTCTATGCCGGGAACCCTCTCGCCTTCATTTGGCGAGAGCTAAAAGGAAGTGTCAAAAGTCTCAGGCTGAGCCACACCCCGCCTTCTCGCCAGTTTAATCCTTCTCGCCAACTCTGTCGAGAGCGGGTCCTGGCTGACCGAGGGTGAGCGCTATCGCCCCTCTCCAGGCGGGAGCTCCTCTAACCTTGACGCTGTCGCTGTCGGACGCGACGTTGAGTGAGTGAAGCTCACCCAATGCCCTTGCTGCTGATCACGGCGCTGAGTGAGTGGAGCTCACTAAGCGCGGCGTTGAGACCACTCGACGCCTTCTCGCCTGCTTCTAGTCACGGGCGGGACCTCGGCTGCTCATAGGCGGGAGCTCCTCCGGAGAGAGCTTTCCTGGTCCTCAGGCCCAAGCTAACCCGGGGCTGGTCCAACCCCGACCGTTGATGCCTCCGGGTCCTACCCAGCGAATATGGGTTGCACACAATTCCCGCTCTTTTTGCGCTAGCTCTGCGCTCGAAAAGACACGTCCAACCCATAAATATTCGTTGGGCACGTGTCACTTCCTGCAAAGAGAATCTATCGGTGGGCCCTGCCGCAGTTATATATATGCGTTGATGGACGGCCGTAAATCTGCCCCTGATCGTTGCTGCTCTCCTAGGATCTCGCGCGACCTCGCAATGCGCCCCAAACAAGCTAGCAAGCCACTCTCGCATAACCTTCAGGACCGCATAAAGGCGGTGCATGCGCGAGCCCTCGCCAATAGCGCTCTAGTGGCTCCTTGGCTGGCGAGAGAGGCACCCACTATGGAGCCTCCGCCGTCGTCAAAAGAGAAGAAGAAGAAGAAGAGGATCCATCGGGACCCCTCGCGAGAACACCAAGCCTCCCCAACTCTATCCCCAAGCCATGCGACCGATCCTCTTCTGCTGCAGAGGGTACGTCTCGCCGACTAGCGGACTGCTGTACTTGAGAATTGGTCACTGAACCATTCTTGGCAGGTGGTCCCGGAAGGTGGTGCCGGGCTTCCGCCGGTGCCCCCAGACCCATCAACGTCTCGCCCACCTGAGGATCAGCCACAGGATCTGGAAGGAGCTCCTGCCGATGGTTCGGGACCTCCAGGTAGCCCCTCCTTTCTTTCCCGTTTTTCTTTTGGTCACTCTAACCTTTGGGTGGGACTCTCGCAGCGTCTGCTTCCGCCCGCCCGGGTCTTATCTTGCCAAGAACTGACGTAGGGATTGCCCCCGTGACGATCCAACGGCCAATCTTCACACATTCGCAGGGGAGACGACTGCCGACCCATCCTTGACGCCGGAAGCTGACCGTTCCGAGAGGGAGCGCGACCCTCCCCAAACTTCGGGCCCTGTGGAGATTACGGCGCGCGAGATCTTCCGTCCGGGCCGTGGAAAGCCACTCCATCTCTGATTTGGGAGGGATGCCGAGGGAGAGCCCGAGCCTTCTCGCCTTCCACCGGCCGGCGGCTCTCGCCTTGCTGCTGGTATGCCACACATTGCTGCTGCTCTCACCCTGTTCTCGCACTGATCGTCAGGTTGTCTTCTCAGGAGATCCGGACCTGCAATCGGGAGCTGACGAGGATGAGGACGATGACGGGGATCAGGAGGAGGAGGACGGCGACAGCTCCCCCTTCCCCTCCTCTGACGAAATGGAAGGAATCCTGATTGGCGCGGGAAGCGCGAGAAGGCGGGGTAAAAGGGTCGCGACAATCCTCTCCAAACTCGCGCGGCGAGAGCGGGCCCAAGCCTACGCGGCGCGAGAGTTTCCCAGGTCGGTAGAGCAAAGGCTGGAGGCCCTGGAGCGAGATTACTTTCTAAGCGAGGCGGAGCGGCCGGGCTGCCCTACTGCGGGATCTTCTCCCGGGAAGTGCCTCGCGCGGATACGAGACCAAGCTCGCCGGATCAATCTAGGGTGCACCGTGCTCTTTTCCTACTTCAACCTGTTGCCGCCTCCGAGGACCCGACAGCGAGAGCGAGGACGCTGGCGTTGGGAGCCTTATTGATTCCTGATATCTAGCCTCTTCTTACCTCTGGCCTTCCCTTCTCGTCATGTACCATGTCTTTTAATCATGTTTTTTAATTTTATTTTGAACTGTGGACTGCTTGCAATCTTGTGAACTGCTTTCATTGGTTAACTGTTGTTACTGCTATTATCTTAGGTCTCGCCTAGCGAGAACGTTCTTTGCTTTCGCGTCTGTCATACCGTGTGACTCTTGCGCGAACAAGGGCTGTCGATCAGTCACTGTCAATTCGGGCGAGGGACCGAGGCACCGTTGACTTAGGGCGTGGCAGCTGTACCTCCGCCTCCCTTTCTGGGAAAATCATCATTTATCACGGCTTCCTATAAATAGGTGGATTCACCCACCACATTTATTTCCCTGATCCAGAACCTCCCCCTCTCTTCTTTTCGCTTTCGCACTCTGCCGAGAACGTCTTTCTCTCGCCTCCTCTCTTGTGATTTCGCCTTTGAATTCTTTAGACATAATGCCTGGTGAGAACGAGGGACGTTCTCATTGCGCGGAAGCTTTCCGGAGGCACCGATTTCTGTCGTACCGTCTGACCTTGGATGAGTATCAGCTGATTACATCCCGGTACGTTCCCGCCAGCTTCGCCGCGAGAAACCCAGGCAAAAACGATAGGGTGAACACTGCGCGAGAGGGGGAGCTCGCGATCCCCCTCGAACACTTCGAGGTGGGCTTTCGCCTCCCTCTTTGGCTAGAGATGCGCCTCGCCCTCCGCTATTACGGGGTTATTCCCGCGCAGCTGAATCCAAATTCAGTCGCCATCCTTGTAGCGTTCATCTGCTACATGTGATCCGAAAGGATAGAGTTCAACCTTTCGATCTTCAGGAAGCTGTTTACCTTCCGTGCGAAGGGAGGGGTCGTATTTTTCTCCGGGCAGCTCTTAAAACAATCGGTCTCGCCAACAAGCATCATCACTGGGGAAAGAAATTTGTTTTCGTCTCCAGCAACTTCGGGAACGTTCTGCTTGCGTCGGTCCAGTACGAGGATGCCGCTTACAAGCCGCCATCCCTGGGGTCCTGCGAGGGCGCCCTCCTTGAATTCTTTGGGACCAAGGAGTTTGACGTCCCCTTCCTTAGGCGGGACGTCGACTCTCTTCCCCCCGTTCCCCCTGGCGAAGGTGAGATTTCATCTCTTCTTTCTTTTGTTCGGTGTTTGCGCGTCCCTCCTCGATGCCGAGTGTTACCTGTTGCCTTTGCAGGAGAGCGGGAGATCCCCTTGCGCCAGCCCTTCCCCGAGACGCAAACTGTCGAAGGCCAGACTACGGGAGATCCGTTGGCTCTCGCGAAGTCTGCGGCCCGCGCTTGCCGGGACGAGCCAGCTCCGCCTCCGCCGTCTGGTATCGAGAAGCGGAAACCCATGGGCTTTTCGTCTCAACGGATTAAGAGGCCGAAACCGTCTGCCACCGAGAAGGGGAAGTCCAAGATGCCTTCGCCTGCCCGACCTCTCCCGCCGGGCAGGTCTTTCGCCGAGATTTTAACGGCGGTCAGCGAGATGAGGGACATCCCCAGGAGTAGTGTTGGGGCCCCTGTCGAGAACCCCCCGGCCGCGGTCGAGGCGGGTGGCGAGGCGAGCACCGAGATAGTGGCTACCGAGAGCTCTGCCCAGCCTCCACCCAAGCCTGTACTGAAGGGGCACAGTAACTTCGGCTTGGGCGTGAAGAGCCTAGATGCGGAAGGAGAACCCTTGCTGCAATGGGACCCGGAGGCCAACCGAGTATCCCTCTCGACGCTGCTCCCGAGCTGGGCGGAGCATGACGAGGTCACCGGCGAGACCTTCGCGCTGGGCTATGGCCTCTATAGCCGAGAGTTCGTGGGCCTGTACGATCAACTGCCCACTCGCCTCCTCGCCTTCGACTCCATCCGGGCTCTGATGCGTGGGCTCGAGCTTGTGCACATGTGTGCACGCCGAAGCATCACCATCGACCGGAACTTCCTCGATATTGTCAAGGCGAGAGATGAAGCAGTGGCTCGGGCAGCGGCCCTGAAGACCGAGCTAGAGGACGCCCAACGCCTGCTGTCCATGCGCCCGGCGGAGGAGGTAAGCGAGACCCTTTCAGACCTTCGTTCTCGCCTATGAGATCCACACCTTCGTTCTCGCCGCTGATAAAATGCTTGTATGCAGGACTCTCTGCAGGTCATGGTGCTCCGTGTGCAGCTGGCCAGGGTGGAGTGCGAGAACGCCCTGTTGAAGGGCCAGGTCAAGCGCCTGGAGACGGCGGCAGCTGCGGTCCCGTCCCTCCCACGCTCGATGAAAGGCTGAAGAGCCGGAATTATTTTGAGTATGACATCGACAAGCTCTTGCAGGTCAATGCCCAGGCGACGACCAGATTGATGATCGAGACGTTGTGGGACGTGGGATTCCTGAACGAGGGTGGCGAGACCTTGACCGCTCCCCAGCTCGTTCCCTGGCTCTTCGAGCCTATCCCGAATCCCCCAAGCGCGCCCGACTCTCCGCCCCCGGACGTCCCGAGATCCCTCGCGGCTGTTGGCGAGACCTCTGGGGAGAGCTCAGGCGAGAGCTCCCGCAGAAGCTCAAGTTGGAACCCGAGCGTGAGCTCGAGCAGGAGCTCGAGCAGATACAACGCTTCTCCCTGAGGGGTTTCCTTTTCTTCTACTTTTGTAATGAGCGAGACGCTCTGATTTTTTGCAACTATTTGTAACCATGTTTGCATATATAAATTGTTAGTGTTTGTACCCCTCCTTTTTTTGTTGATAGCGAATGCTGCTCAAGGGATCTTCTGCTGAGGCCCCTGGCCCCCTCTAGAATAGTCTCTCTTAGCGGCTGATAGGTGAGAATCTGCCGAGAGCTCAAGGCTCCAACACGTCGCTCCCGCGTTCTGCCGAAAACAATTTGTGATGAGTGTCATTCATAGGCTAAGGGAAGACCGCCCCTCCTTACCTTGCGCGAACGATCGGTCTCCTTGCCTAGACCCGCTGGGAACTTCGTTTGGCGAGATCCCTTAGCAAGGATCTCCTGGCCGAGACCTCCCCTGGCCGAAACCTCTCCTGGCCGAGACCCTTTTGGGTCTGTCTTTAGGGTGTCTTTTGCCTAACCTAGAACATCCGTGTCGAAACATTTCTAAACACTAAACCTATCCCCCATAGGCGAGCCTTCGGACCTGCCGGCTTGATAAGAGCCTGCGCAGCGGGTCTACCTGGGGCCGAGCCGAGCTCGGGGTGTCGATGAAGATTTCCAAACATAAGACCTCTCCCCCACAGGCGAGCCTTCGGACCTGCCAGCTAGATTAGAGCCTGCGCAGCGGGTCTACCTGGGGCCGAGCCGTGCTCGGGGTATCGATGATGATTTCTAAACACAAGACCTCTCCCCCACAGGCGATCCTTCGGACCTGCCAGCTAAATGAGAGCCTGCGCAGCGGGTCTACCTGGGGCCGAGCCGAGCTCGGGGTGTCGATGAAGATTTCCAAACATAAGACCTCTCCCCCACAGGCGAGCCTTCGGACCTGCCGGCTAGGTGAGAGCCTGCGCAGCGGGTCTACCTGGGGCCGAGCCGAGCTCGGGGTGTCGATGAAGATTTCCAATCACAATACCTCTCCCCCACAGGCGAGCCTCCAGACCTGCCAGCTAGATGAGAGCCTGCGCAGCGGGTCTACCTGGGGCCGAGCCGAGCTCGGGGTGTCGATGAAGATTTCTAAACACAAGACCTCTCCCCCACAGGCGAGCCTTCGGACCTGCCAGCTAGATGAGAGCATGCGCAGTGGGTCTACTTGGGGTCGAGCCGAGCTCGGGGTGCAGGAGCCTTCGCTAGTGATCGCAGTTGATCAAGTGCCGGTGGACGAAGGGTTGACGACAAGGGTCAAGCCAGTTTGTATTGAAGACTTCGAGGTGAAGAGACTTCGTAACAAGGAGATCCGGATGGTTAAGGTCCGGTGGGATAATTGCGGTCGGGAGGAGCTCTCTTGGGAATGGGAGAAAACTATGCTGGAGTAGTACCCGAAGTTATTCCGCTCAGGTACAGTTAAAATCTTTCAGTTCCTATTGTTTTCCTTTAGTAAATTTCATGGGCGAAATTCTTTTAAGGGGGAGAGAGTTGTAACGGCCCGAAACTCAAAAGAGGGACGGGTGACATTTTAAGCCAAGGCTAGGACTTGGAGCAGGTGTTACGGGCGTGGCACGGGCATGTCACGCTAGGGAGTTTCATGAGTAATGTACACGGGCCATGACACGGGCACAGACACGGGGGTGTCACATGTGACACGGGCGTGTCGGGTTCCGTGTCGCAGGCCGTGTCCTCCTCGGGAAGCAAGTGTTGGTAGTTGGACACGGGCCATGACACGAGCACAGACACGGGCGTGTCACATATGACCCGGGCGTGTCGGGTGTCGTGTCGCAGGTCGTGTCCTTCTCGGGAAAAGAGTGTTGGTCATTGCACACGGGGCGTGACTTGGGTCATGACACGGCCGTGTCGCATGAGACACGGGCGTGTCGGAGGCCGTGTCGAATGCCGTGTGCTGGTTATCGCGTCGGTCGAGACGACGAATGGGTAACACGGCCATGCACACGGCTGTGTTGCAACCCGTGTTCAGCCCAGATTTTGTAATTTCAGGCCCCGATCGTGGCCGTTCGTTTCCTTGGCTTGGGATCTGACGGTGGGGAGTTGGTTCTGGCGGTTTAAACCCGAAAATAGGGTTACAAACCCTCACTTTCATTTGGGTGTTCTCTCTCTAAGATTTTAGAGAGAAGGGAGAGCAAGGAGGAAGGAGGAGACCAAGATCCGGCCGCCGGTGGAGCTTCAGAGCTCCGAATCGCGATCCGAGTCCAGATCCGCGAAGGCGACGCCGTTGCGGTGCTTTCCAACCGCGTAGATTTTTCATGGCTCCGTGGAAGAACGCAAGGGTAACGATTCTCATCCTAGGGCATGTGAAGCCCTCTTTTCCTTTGCATAGGAAGCCCTCTCTCGCGAGTGAGCGAAGAGTTGGAGCGTTCCTTGGGGTAGATATGTAAAGTCCCCCTTGTATAGAGTCCGTACGAGAAAATGGGCATAGGCATTGTGTGTGAAGCCTATCCAGACAAGTTGATCCGGATCGGTGATGTTGCATTGCATATGAACCGGGGAAGACTCCGGATGTTTGGGCGTTTTTCGGGTTTTCTACGTGGTAGATTGCAGCAGGGAGCCTTGGAGATTAACTCCAAGGTGCACCCAGAAAACTGGGCAAAAGCGGGTTTTGCCAACATGGTGGCCGGGGAGCCAACGTGAACATAACCGGGTTATGTGATTATTGTGGTGGAAACGGGACTCGGCGAGTCTTGACCTGCGCATATGGCTTAAATTGTCGTTGCAGTATGAGCACGGGTCAGGCGGAACCGTACCCGATCTATGTCGTTCGGTGGGACCGTTGGCATGGATGAGGGTCTTCGGCGGTCTATGGCTTAAATTATCGTGACCAAGGCCAGGAAGACAAAATGCTCATATGATTGACCGTCCAAGGGGAGGTGGTGGAACGAGTATGTCTATGGCTTGAATTGACGTGACGTTGGCCGGTTCGCCGTGAATGTGCCCTGTGTGCACGAGGTTTGTGGCCGTGCGAGCCTACGCCTGTGATGAAGTGTGTTTACACTATTATGATGCTATACTAATAAAGTGCAGGGAAAGAGCATCGCCGCCCCGATTTTGGGGGCGGGATCGTTATAATTTGGTCAGCATTGCTGACCGTTATTTTGTTTACCACCGGGCTGTGGATTGTGTCTTGTAGGTGCTGTGGAGCCGAGCGGGAAATAGCGGGCTAAAGCCCATGTTGCGGTGCTGGCCCTCGAAGGCCTAACCTTTTTATGTTTTCCATTTATCTCATGTATGGCCGGCCTGCGAGCAGAAGTATGAAAGACACTCTTGTTTGAGGAAACAATTGTAAGGCTATAAGGCCGGTACTTTTGTATTTAACATTCCTATTTTATTTGAGTAGTGGACATTCCTGCTTGGCAGGGTTCTTATTTTTGTGCAACTTAACAATCGCTTCCGCTAGGTGCTGTGTAGTACGTTGTGATTGGTTGAATGGTTTCAACGCGTAACAACCCTGTCTGTCCGTAGTATATGGCGTCGGGTCCGGCCGGACCTACTGTTATATGCTATGTGACGGATAGGGGTGTTACAAATTGGTATCAGACTACTGGTTTCGGTCAAACTTAAATGAATTCGTGGGCGAATTCACTTTAATGGGTGGTGAGCACATGTTTGTGCGTCATCGTTATAACATGAAAAGAACCCACTAATGTCCACTTAGGAATGAAAATACACGTGTTTGAGGAACCTGCGTGTTCCTATAATTACTGTTTGCAATATTGTTTGGTTGCTTATCGGTGTTTTGCACGATTATAGGTGACCAGAAGTGGTGTTGGACCGTCAGAACGGCCAGTTTCCGAGGCAAGCAGCGCACCAAGTGATGCGCCTGCAACACATCTGTCAGCCGAAACCATTAGGTTGGTGGCAGAAGCTGCCATGACAATGATTAATGCGCAACCTGCAAGACAGGTGCAGCAGCCTGCTCCTGCGGTGGAGTAAGTGCCGCTCCAAGCGGCGGAGCCTTGAAGGGTTGAACAGGTGGCGGTGGAGCCGGAGTTGCCTCGGAGAGCAACTGAGAGACAGCTTAAGCATGTGATGGGCTTCCATCCACCGGTGTTCTCGGGAACGGGAACCCCGACCCAGGCCGAAGATTGGCTCTCAAAAGTCAATAGGGTGATGACAACAACAGAAACGGAAGAGTGGCAGAAGACCACGATAACAACGTTCCTATTGGACGGGGATGCGAGATTATGGTGGGAAGGTCTAGAGCTACACAAGTTGAGGAGAAGGCCGTTTGCCGAAGTACCTATGGAGGAATTTTCGAGATTGTTCATGGCTCGATACCTCCCCTCAGCGCAGAGGATCACATTGGAGAACGAGTTCCAAAGGTTGGTGCAAGGAGATAGCACCGTGGACGAGTATCTCCATGAGTTCACTCGTTTGGGGAGATACGCTGACGCTACCTTTGCCGATGAGGAGCGAAAGACGAACCGCTTCTATGAAGGGTTAAGAGATGAGTTGAGGTTGCTACTGTCGGGGCCTATGGCGCAGGGTTTCCTAACCTTGGTCAACACGGCCCGGTCCTTGGAAAAGGACATGAAGAACGTGCAAGCTAAGAAGGAATCCGGCGGTAAGAAATCGGAGTTCAAGGCGCCGACTACGTCGAAGTCGGGCTACCGCAGATTCTACAAGAAGGCTAGGACGTCGGGTCCAGCTCCTTCTGAAGGTGCCTCGGGGGCAACTACCAATCGAACCCCGGGCGCTTGTTTCACATGTGGAAAGACGGGGCACTTTGCCCGCGATTGTTGGAGCGGACGCCCAAAGTCCGAAAGAAAACAAGGATCTAATTACGAAGAGAAGGGCAAGGCGGTGGAGTCAACCGCATCCCATTATGCTCCGACCCAACCTAGAGTGTACAACTTGGGCCAGCAGGAGGCCAATAAACAAGCTGACGTGGTGACAGGTACGAGTTAATTTATAGCAAGTTAACTTTAAATACTGTTATATATTGCTTGTTAGCCTAATATGGTTTGCATAGGCTTTGTTTTGATTAGCGATAGTACGGCACGTGCACTGTTCGATACAGGAGCTTCACACTCCTTCTTGTCCGAAAATTTTATATCGCGCATCGAAGTCCCTTCTTCGATGGCGAAGGACAAGTTGGATGTGTTGCTACCGAATGGGTGCTCGATGCGTGCGGACAGAGTGTGCGCCGTAAAGGTTCACATAGGGAGCCAAGAGTTCGACTTGCTAGCGTCATTGCTTCCGCTAGTAGAGTTCAACGTTATCTTTGGGATGGATTGGCTTTCGGAGTAGAAGGCTTGGATTGATTGTAATAGTAAGGAGGTCAAGATGGGTGTCGGACTGGAGACAACATTCACGAGACTGAAGGGGTCGAGCAGGACGTTGATGTCTGCTCTTCAGGTGGTAAAGGCAGTTCGTGCTGGCGCAGAGCTGTTCTTCGCAATAGTGGGGGCTGTAGAGCCAAAGCCCGCGTTGGATAGTATACCCGTGGTTTGTGAATACCCCAATGTATTCCCGGATAGTCTTCCTGGAGCCCCACCGCAGCGTGAGATCGACTTCACAATCGAGCTTGTGCCAGGTGCCAAACCTGTGTCACGTGCTCCTTATAGGTTGGCGCCAAAGGAAATGGCAGAGTTGAAAGTTCAGCTGAAGGAGCTGATGGAGCAAGGTTATGTGCGTCCAAGCTCGTCGTCTTGGAGTGCACCGGTTCTCTTCGTTAAGAAGAAGGACGGGAGTATGCGGTTGTGTATCGACTACAGAGAATTGAACAAGCTGACGGAGAAGAACAAGTACCCGATCCCGAGGATTGATGATCTTTTCGATCAGTTAGTCAGATCATCTGTATATTCTAAGTTGGACTTGAAGTCGGGGTACTATCAGTTGAGGATCAGGGAGTGTGATATCCCGAAGACGGCGTTCAACACAAGGTATGGGCATTTCGAGTTCACGGTCAAGCCGTTTGGACTGACGAATGTGCCATCAGTGTTTATGGACTTGATGAACAGGACGTTCCGAGACTTCCTAGACCGCTTTGTGATCATTTTTATTGACGATATATTGGTGTACTCACAGTGCGAAGAAGATCACTTCAAGCACTTGCATCTGGTGTTGGAGACTCTGAGAAGGAATGTACTGTATGCAAAATTCTCCAAGTGCGAGTTCTGGCTACCCTCAGTAGCATTCCTTGGCCACATTGTCAGTGAGGAAGGTATAGCGGTGGATCCGGCGAGGATCATTGCGATACGGGAGTGGCCTGCGTTGTCTTCTGTCGCGGAAGTCCGTGGTTTTCTCAGGCTTGCCGGATATTACAGGCGCTTCGTAGAGAACTTCTCACGGATAGCGCTACCTTTCACGAAGTTTACAAGGAAAGATCAGAGATTCTTGTGGACGCAGGAGTGTGTGCAAGCTTTTGAGGAGTTGAAGAGACGATTGACCACAGCGCCAGTGCTTAGTTCGCCGAGTGGGACCGAGGGCTTCGAGGTTTATAATGACGCCTCGGGTAGTGGTTCTGGCTGCGTGCTGTTGCAGCATGGGAGTGTGATAGCTTATGGATCGCGTCTGCTAAAGTGCATGAAAGGAACTATCCGGTCTATGACTTGGAGTTGGTGGCCGTGATATTTGCACTTAAGCTGTGGAGGCACTACCTATACGGCATAAGGGTCGATATTTACACCGATCACAAGAGCCTAAAGTACCTGTTGGATCAGAATGATCTTAACATGAGACAGAGGAGGTGGATGGAGTTCCTGGGGGACTATACCTTCAAGATTCATTATGTACCCGGGAAGGGCAATGCGGTTGCTGATGCGTTGAGTCGCAGGGCTCCTGCCCAAGCCAACTGGTTGTCGGGTCATGATGAGAGGCTAGTACGGGAGTTGGAGGCGTTAGAGATCTGTTGCGTGGACAAGCAAACAAGCGTCGAGGCTTTGTTAAACTGGACGGAGGTTCAGTATGACCTGGCTGATCGTGTTCGGCAGGCAATGGAGTTGGATGACACCATGAAAGATCTTATGGAGGCAGCGTTGGATGGGTCAAATTCCCAATTTTTTGTTGAGGATGGGTTGTTAAGGAATGATCATCGGTTGTGCGTCCCAAGCGGGGGTAACCTGCGGGCGGAGTTGATGTACGAGGCTCATCATACCAAGTACTCAATCCACCCAGGGAGCACAAAGATGTACCGTGACCTCAAGAAGCTGTTTTGGTGGCCAGGGCTCAAGAAAGACGTAGCATTGTTTGTGGCTAAGTGCCAAACGTGCGCCTTGGTAAAGGCGGAGTGCCAAAAGCCGGGAGGATTCTTGAAGTCCTTGCCTATACCGGAGTAAAAGTTCGACGACATATCGATGGACTTTGTGCATGGTTTTCCAAGGTCGCAGAAGGGGAACGATGCCATCTAGGTGATCGTAGACCAGTTAACTAAAGTGTCGCACTTTATTCCGCATAGGAAGGATGACTCGGTGGAGAAGTTGGCGAAGCTATATGTGGATAATATAGTTAGACTGCACGGTGTGCCCCGTAGTATTGTGAGTGATCGCAATTAGCGTTTCACGTCCAATGATTGGAGGTTGGTGCAGCAGATGCTGGGGACAAAGTTGAAGTTCAGCACAGCCTTCCATCCGCAGACGGATGGACAGACCGAGAGAGTCAATAGAACGATGGAGTACATGCTACGCATATGTGTTCTAGACTTCGGGAAGCATTGGGAGGATCACCTGTATTTGGTGGAGTTCGCGTACAACAACAGCTACCAGGCGAGTATCCAAATGGCGCCCTTTGAGGTCCTGTATGGTAGAAAGTGTCGCACGCCGTTATCGTGGTTAGAAACGGGTGAGGCAAGGTTGTACAAGAAGCAGGAGGTGGAGAGTGCTATCTCGTTGGTGCGGATCATTCGGGAGCGCTTGTTGATCGCTCAGGACAGGCAGGCGAAGTATTACAATGCCAAGCACTGGAACGTGGAGTTCGCGGTAGGCGATTGAGTATACTTGAAAGTGAAGCCGTTCAAGGGTGTTTCGCGGGTGAGACGCTTGAAGAAGCTGAGCCCAAGATACCTTGGACCCTTTGAGGTTCTAGAGCGGGTCGGCGAAGCGACATACCGATTTAGGCTATCGGAGGAGTTAAGTGGACTACACGATGTGTTCCACATTTCCGTGTTGCGGAAGGCGGTGCAGGAGCCTTCGCTAGTGATCACAGTTGATCAAGTGACGATGGACGAAGGGTTGACGACAAGGATCAAGCCCGTTCGTATCGAAGACTTCGAGGTGAAGAGACTCCGTAATAAGGAGATCCGGATGGTTAAGGTCCGGTGGGATAATTGCGGTCGGGAGGAGCTCTCTTGGGAACGGGAGCAAACTATGTTGGAGGAGTACCCGGAGTTATTCCGCTCAGGTATTGTTAAAAGCTTTAAGTTCCTATTGTTTTCCTTTAGTAAATTTCGTGGGCGAAATTCTTTTAAGGGGGAGAGAGTTGTAACGCCCCAAAACTCAAAAGAGGGACAGGTGACGTTTTAAGCCAAGGCTGGGACTTGGAGCAGGTGTCACGGGTGTGTCACGGGCGTGACACGAGCGTGATACGGGCGTGTCACGCTAGGGAGTTTCCTGAGTCATGTACACGGGCCATGAAACGGGCACAGACACGGGCGTGTCACATGTGACACGGGCGTGTCGGGTGCCGTGTCGCAGGCCGTGTCCTCCTCGGGAAACAAGTGTTGGTAGTTGGACACGGGCCATGACACGGGCACAGACACGGGCGTGTCACATGTGACACGGGCGTGTCGGGTGCCGTGTCGCAGGCCGTGTCCTTCTCGGGAAAAGAGTGTTGGTCGTTGCACACGGGGCGTGACACGGGTCGTGACACGGCCGTGTCGCATGAGATACGGGCGTGTCGGAGGCCGTGTTGAATGCCGTGTGCTGGTTATCGCGTCGGTCGAGACGGCGAATGGGTGACACGGCCATGCACACGGCCGTATTGCAACCCGTGTTCGGCCCAGATTTTGTAATTTCAGGCCCCGATCGTGGCCGTTCGTTTCCTTGGCTTGGGATCTGACGGTGGGGAGTTAGTTCTGGCGGTTTAAACCCGAAAATAGGGTTACAAACCCTCACTTTCATTTGGGTGTTCTCTCTCTAAGATTTTAGAGAGAAGGGAGAGCAAGGAGGAAGGAGGAGACCAAGATCCGGTCGCCGGTGGAGCTTCGGAGCTCCGAATCGCGATCCGAGTCCAGATCCGCGAAGGCGACGCCGTTGCGGTGCTTTCCAACCGCGTAGATTTTTCATGGCGCCGCGGAAGAACGCAAGGGTAACAATTCTCATCCTAGGGCATGTGAAGCCCTCTTTTCCTTTGCATAGGAAGCCCTCTCTCGCGAGTGAGCGAAGAGTTGGAGCGTTCCTTGGGGTAGATATGTAAAGTCCCCCTTGTATAGAGTCCGTATGCGAAAATGGTCATAGGCATTGTGTGTGAAGCCTATCCGGACAAGTTGATCCGGATCGGTGATGTTGCATTGCATATGAACCGGGGAAGACTCAAGATGTTTGAGCGTTTTTCGGGTTTTCTACGTGGTAGATTGTAGCAGGAAGCCTTGGAGATTAACTCCAAGGTGCACCCGGAAAACTAGGCAAAAGCGGGTTCTGCCAAAATGGTGGTCGGGGAGCCAACGTGAACATAACCGGGTTATGTGATTATTGTGGTGGAAACGGGACTCGGCGAGTCTTGACCTGTGCATATGGCTTAAATTGTCGTTGCGGTAGGAGCACGGGTCAGGAGGAACCGTACCCAATCTATGTCGTTCGGTGGGACCGTTGGCATGGATGAGGGTCTTCGGCGGTCTATGGCTAAAATTGTCGTGACCAAGGCCAGGAAGACAAAATGCTCATATGATTGGCCGTCCAAGGGGCGGTGGTGGAACGGGAACGTCTATGGCTTGAATTGACGTGACGTTGGCTGGTTCGCCGTGAATGTGCCCTGTGTGCACGAGGTTTGTGGCCGTGCGAGCCTACGCCTGTGATGAAGTGTGTTTACACTATTATGATGTTATACTAATAAAGTGCAGGGAAAGAGCATCGCCGCCCCGATTTTGGGGGCGGGATCGTTATAATTTGGTCAGCATTGCTGACCATTATTTTGTTTACCACCGGGCTGTGGATTACAGGTGCTGTGGAGCCGAGCGGGAAATAGCGGGCTAAAGCCCATGTTGCGGTGCTGGCCCTTAAAGGCCTAACCATTTTATGTTTTCCGTTTATCTTATGTATGGCCGGCCTGCGAGCAGAAGTATGAAAGACACTCTTGTTTGAGGAAACAATTGTAAGGCCATAAGGCCGGTACTTTTGTATTTAACATTCCTATTTTATTTGAGTAGTGGACATTCCTGCTTGACAGGGTTCTTATTTTTGTGCAACTTAACAATCGCTTCCGCTAGGTACTGTGTAGGACGTTGTGATTGGTTGAATAGTTTCAACGCGTAACCAACCGGTCTGTCCGTAATATATGGCGTCGGGCCCCGGCCGGACCTACTGTTATATGCTATGTGACGGATATGGGTGTTACACAACGGGTCTACCTGGGGCCGAGCCAAACTCGGGGTGTCGATGAAGTTCTCATAACCAAAACCTGTTCTCATCCTAACCTTTAAAAAGAGTTGACAGCGGATCAAAGAATGGGATACATTATGATAACACATGATAACATGGTAATATTTAGAGACAAAGTTACAACCACCTCCTCCCTCTCACGGGCTGACAGGCTAAGCGTGCAGAAAATGTATTCTGTACGCAGCAGGACTTGGAGTCAATTTCATGTGAGATACAGTCTGATCTGGGTTGTAGACTGAACATGAAAGGTTTAACCCATGGGAAGACCTTTCCATCAAGGTGTTACACGCATTCACCGGATTCCTGTAGCCTCGGGAATCTTCGGTCGAAGTTGCTATCCAGAAGGTGTTCTGCACCTGAATTTCCTGGGTTGGTGTAGAATCGGGTTTGGACTCGGTAGAGGTCTTGCAACAAATCGACGTTGAAGTTTTGGCGAATTATAATATGTCTAACCGTGATAATTCAACGAGTGGTGAAATTGTTGGATAGACCCCACGTAAACAAATGGTGAAATGAAATGTAATTGAACGAAACGATTTTGTGGGGGTTAGTGAACGAATGGTAATTCGTCGATTAATAACAAGATTGTCTTGAACTTGTGTATTCAGTCACTGTTGATAGTTAGGTGATTAACTCATATGCGCACGAATGATTGAGTTTGGTGAAAGAGTTGTAATCGGAGATGTTAAAGTTAAGTGGCCATAGCACAGACATAATCATGTTCGCCGAAAGAGTGATGCATGGTCTTGAGGCTTGTCATATAGGGAAGTCTAAGATGGTCCATTGTATGAGGTGGTTTGCCACCTGTGTTTGTGGAAAACCTTTAAGGTGCCTTGGGCACAGGATTGTGAAAGGGTGTGAGTGCGGGTGTTTGATCGCACTTGTTGGTTATGTTGAGAAGAGTTATAGATGGACGGTTGGGCTTGGTCCTCGTATTTGATCCGAGTCTCCTTTCATTCCACGATGATGTGGTATTGCATGCGGTGTGAGTCGACATACGGTATCGTAATCCTGGGTTAAGGATAGTGTGGCAAGTCTACGGGCTCGCCAATCGTCACACCGATGGGAGTTGACAGTTAGACCTTGGGCGGTTGGGCTTGGTCATCGGTGTTCACGTCCCGAGGCTCCTTCCGTGCCAAGTGAACGGTTGGGCTTGGTCCTCATGCTCATTTCCGAGGCTCCTTTCGGGTCACATCGTAGGCCAGTTCGCGGCTAGGATATCGGTGCACATCTACCCGAGACACCCGCTGAGCCGTAGTACAAGTGTGAGCTCTGCTGTGTGTTCTTAGCGTTTAGGCGTATGAAGGCCTAGGCCAGGTAGTGTGGAGATCAGCCTAGTAGTGGAGATGCCCGCTCTACTGTCACCGTCTGGCCACGACAGTTGACGCCTGAGAGGTTAGCTACCTGCTCAAAAAGTGGGAACTATAGAGTCTGTGTCGACACAACAATTGCTTGTGCATGTTCATGGGTGAGTCATAGCATAACATTCATTGAATCGCATTACATCGCATACACAAGATCCTCTTCGTATAAGTTTGTATTTGCACTCTTATACGATGAGTTACTTTTTTGTTGAGCCGATCCTCAACTTATATGTTTGTATGGTCATTCATATAAGTTGAGTTACTTTCTGTTGTAGGCTTATATTATTATACTGCTGTAGTTGATAGAACTGCTAGAGTAATGGTTATTCATTTATTGTGCTGATATACTATTATAATGTTTACTGATCACACTATGTCACCTGCTTGTACTTATGCTTACATACTTTATATATATTGTACCTTTGTACATTTCTCCGCATGATGCCGAGGAATCGTCGGGGGAGCGGATGTGAAAGCCACTTAGTCTTTATGACTAACGGTTTCTACGTCTTCCTTTTTAGGAGGAAATCTCGCAGGTAGAGCAGCCGCGGATTATGCAGCAAGCCAGCCAGGTCAGGACGACATGACCTGAAGGGACGGTGTCGTCGCTACCGTCGGTTACTGATGTGAGTGTGAGAGAGACTTGATGTAGCCCTTTTGGGCAAAATATTACTCATACTCTGATAGTTTAGAAGCTTGATGTAGCTTTTATATTTGTTATATTTGGACTTATATACTTATGCGTGCATTTGACTTCTATTTTTATAACTCTGGTTGGGTTGGCATGTTGATATTGGTAAAGGCCGGTAGAATAGGCGTCTTGTAGTACAAGCTAGCCCGAGTGCTAGTGCTACCGCAAGGCGGCTATTCTGGGCATAAGACCCCTCTCGTGCCGTGATCTATGTTCCGGGAGGGAGGTCTTACACCCGAAAGATCTTAGAGCGCTTCCCCTCCTTTGCCTGTGCAGAGCTAAGGGCACCTCAGAAAGCATTGTAAGACAAAAGAGTAAGAGAACTGGAAAGTCTGCCTTCTGAGGTACCCCTTGGGTCTATTTATAGATTTCTGATAGTGGAATGCCAACAACGCATCTTCGCTGTTCTGAATGGCTATATATAGCCAAAAGGAGGTCTACAAACAGCACAACTCCATTGTTCTGAGGAGCTAAATGCATACCTAATCACCTTTGGAAAATCAAATTATGCTTAACCACATGATACCTACACCCCACTCATAGGGGGAAATCGGGGCCAGCTCGCCACTCAATTGGGTGGATGCGGCCTGACCCTCGCAACTCGCCTCTCTTTTTAGGCGAGCGCGAGCCGGGCTAGTCAAGCTAGCTCGCACGGCTCGCTCTCCTGTCTGGCAAATCTATGGCCAAAGCCAGATAAACTGAGGAAATCTGGCTAAGTTCAGATAGCGTCGATAGGGCGAGCTTCACAAAACATCTTAGAAGATGGCATTGACAGGGCGAGCTTCAATCAATGCCTTAGAAGATGGCTTCGACAGGGCGAGCTTCACTCAACACCTTAGAAGATGACGTCGACAGGGCGAGCTTCACTCAACGCCTTAGAAGATTGCGTCGATAGGGAGAGCTTCACTCAGTACCTTAGAAGATGACGTCGACAAGGCGAGATTCACTCAATGCCTTAGAAGCTGGCGTCGACAGGGCAAGCTTCACTTAACGGCTTGGAAGATGACGTCGACAGGGCGAGCTTCACTTGACGCCTTAGAAGCTAGCGTCGACAGGGCGAGCTTCACTCAATGCCTTGGAAGATGGCGACAAAAAATCTGTCCTGGCTCGCTCGCCTGTCTCGCCTGCCTGGCGGTCCCACTCGGCGATTACTAGGTTGTACATAATCCGCACTCTTTTTGAGCTTGGAAAAGCTTAGAAAAAATCATTCAACCCCACGTGTTCGGTGAGTGCTTGCTGAGCTGGAGCGAATCTTTTTGTGGGTCCCACCAATGTGCTACAAATACACCACTAGGCTCAAGGAAAAACCCCCCGTCATTTTTGCTTTTTCTTTTCTTTGAGAACTATTGTAGCTGAGTGATTCCTATATCAAAAGAAGTACGAGCTTGGCTAGCGGCTGCGAGGGAGGGGACGCGGGCGCAGGTCATTGATGCCGCTTATTGGCGAACCCCCGAGTAGGGGGCACACTACCCCCTATAACCCCCCAGCGAGCTCAGCGTCGAGCTCTACCGGCGAAATCGTGTCAAGTGTTCAGTATATCCAATGCAGTCAAGCTCCATCTCTAACAATTTATAGTGGACTTTAAACATCATGACCCAGGCACTAATAAATATCTGTAGTGGACTTTAGACATCAGTTATTATAATAACCGCTATCTATTCCATTTTTTTTAAAAAAAAAAGACCCGGAAATTTGGCGTTGTTCCCGCTCGCAAAGAATAACCCTATTTCGCGATTTTTTTTCTAAGTGTGGGCGGCCGCCCACACTCGCCCTTTATTAGGTCCTCCCCCGCCTGCGATAACTGGGACAGCTGGTGTAGAGCACTCGATGCGAGTGCCGAGTGCGAACATGACGAGGTTCCGCATCTCTTGCCGGAAATCCTCAAACATGCCGAGAGTGGCGAGAGGGGGAGGAGGTGTCGAGATGGCCTGGTCAGCACCTTGCCCTTCACCTCCAATCATTGAGCTCGCTAAGGTTTTCGGTGTTGATCACGCTCCACGCTCACCACACTAAAAATGTTGAAACCGGAAATTGGCTTTCTGTGGAGTCTGAACTCTTGGGGAAGGGGTGACCGCACACTTACTTTGCCCAAATAACTTGGCTGACCAAAGACTTAGAGCTTGAAAGTGACCCAAGACTCCAGCACGAAGGTCCCACCACACACTCGGAAGATCTTAGAGCGCTTCCCATCCTTATCATGTGATGAGATAAGGGCACCTCAGAAAGCGTTGTAAGACAAGAGAGTAAGAGAACTGGAAAGCATGCCTTCTGAGGTACCCCTTGGGTCTATTTATAGATTTCTGAGAGTGGTCTGCAAACAACGCATCTCCGCTGTTCTGAATTGCTATATTCAGCTAAAAGGAGGTCTGCAAACAGCGTAACTCCGCTATTCTGAGGAGCTAAATGCAGACCTAATCACCTTTGGCAAATCAAATTATGCTTAACCACATGAAACCTGCACCCTACTCATAGGGGGAAATCGGGGCCAGCTCGCCACTCAACTGGGCGGACAAGGCCTAACACTCGCAACTCGCCTCTCTTTTTAGGAGAGTGCAAGCCGGGCTGGTCAAGCTGGCTCGCACGGCTCGCTCTCCTGCCTAGGGGACCCAGAGGAGCTACCAAAGCTAGAGAAACTGAGTAAATCTGGCTAAGTTTAGATAGCGTCGATAGGGCAAGCTTCACTCAATGCCTTAGAAGATGTCGTCGACAGGGCGAGCTTCACTCAACGCCTTAGAAGATGGCGTCGACAGGGCGAGCTTCACTCAATGCCTTAGAATATGGCGTCGACAGGGCGAGCTTCACTCAATGCCTTAGAAGATGGCATCGACAGGGAGATCTTCACTCAACGCTTTAGAAGCTAGCGTCGACAGGGCGAGCTTCACTCAACGCCTTGGAAGCTGACATCGATAGGGCGAGCTTCGCTCATTACCTTGGAAGATGGCAGCAACAAGGCGAGCTTCACTCAATGCCTTAGAAGATGACATCGATAGGGTGATTTTCACTTAATGCCTTAGAAGCTGGTGTCGACGGGGTGAACTTCACTCAATGCCTTGGAAGATGACGACATAAAATCTGTCCTGGCCCGCTTGCCTGCCTATCTCACTCGCCTATCTCCCTGTCTGGCGGTCCCACTCGACAAACACTAGGTTGTACAGTAGCGGTAAAGTAACTTTGTTAGTTAACTCTCCCTATTTTGGTTGTGCATACGTCCAAAATAGGATGTATCGACTAAGTCTAACAAATGAGATAGTTCAACAAGTGAAAATAAATTTAGTTAGTCATAAGACTCTGCATGAGAGATTAGGATACGTGAACTATAGGAAAATATTCCAAATTACTAGAACTCACCAGATCACATTAGATACTAAAACCCAACCTAGAAAATGTGAAGTGTGTGCTCAGACTAAGATCACTAGAAAATCTTTTAGTACCGTTACTAAGGGCACAACACCCCTAGAGCTTATACATTCTGACATATGTGACTTTAAAAGTTTTGTCACCAGAGGAGAAAGGAAGTATATGATCACATTTATAGATGACTGCTCTAGGTTCTGTCATATTTACCTTTTTAAAACTAAAGATAAAGCATTTGAAAAGTTCTATCTTTTCAAAACCATAGTAGAAAACCAACTAGACATGAAGAAAAAAGATTTAGAAATGATAGAGGAGGAGAATACGTATCTAGTGAGTTCAGATGTTTTCTTGCCTCTCAAGGAATCATAGCGGAAACCACTGCTCCTTACTCACCCCAATCGAATGGTATAACCAAGAGAAAAAAATAGAATATTAATAGTGATATTGAATTCTATGCTCCTCGCTGCTGGTATGTCTACTGCTTATTGGGGAGAAGCGGTTTTATCTGCAAACCACATTTTGAACAAAGTCTCTCGTGCTAAGTTAGAGGTCACACCCTACCAGCTTTGGTTTAAGAGACATCTGATAATAACTAGACTTAAGACTTGAGAATGTATAGCCTGTCACTACTAGAAAAATGGCTTTTAGCCACGGTTTCTTTTGCCACGGGGAAAAATCGTGGCTAATAGTGAGTATTAGCCACGGTTTTATTCCGTGGCTAATACTGGACTTTTAGCCACGGTTTGCCTGAACCGTGGCTAAAAGTCCAGTATTAGCCACGGTTTGCCTGAACCGTGGCAAAAGGTCGTGGCATTGTTTAGTCCCACACCGCCAAAACAAAATGACATTTTTGGGTTTATAAGGAATTTATTTCAATTAGCCTTTGAAATAAATATGGCGGTGGCGGCGACCGGGCGGCGGAGGCGGCGGCCGGGCGGCGGCGGCGGCGGCGGCGGCGGCCGGGCGGCGGCGGCGGCGGCGGCGGCGGCCGGGCGGCGGCGGCGGCGGCGGCCGGGCGGCGGCGGCGGCGGCCGGGCGGCGGCGGCCGGGCGGCGGCGGCCGGGCGGCGGCGGCGGCGGCCTGAATTTTTTATGTTATGAGTGGCCTTTTAACCACGCCAATTAAACCGTGGCTAAAAGTCCACTATTAGCCACGGCAATGAACCGTGGCTAAAAGTCCAGTATTAGCCACGATTTTGGACTTTTAGCCACGGTTTGGACTTTTAGCCACGCTCGTATTGCCCACGCCCATTTTCCGTGGGCAGACCGTGGCTAAAAGTCTTTAGCCACGGTTTTGGACTTTTAGCCACGGCAATCTGCCGTGGCTAAAAGTCAGTTTTCTAGTAGTGTGTGTTAGGGTTTCCGACCCTACAAGATCTAAGCTTGGACCTAGGACCAACACGCGTGTCTACTTAGGTTGTGCTGAGGATAGTACTGTTGATAGATTTTTAGACATTTCCAATAATATAATTATAGAATCTAGGGACGTAGTATTCTTTGAATATAAATTCTTTAAAGATAAGAACTTATCTCTCTCAGGTATACAAGCAACTATTATTGAGGAAGATCATGAATCAGTACCGAGCACCTCCTATTCAGTTCTAGTAGACAACAATGGCCTAGAGTCTAGAAGGACTTCGGTGAGAGAGAGAGAACTCCCAGAATCTTCAAAAATGATTTTGTCACTTACCCCGTCGAGGCTGATCCATCTACCTATAAGGAAGCGATGAGATCAAGGGATTCACTGCTCTAGAAAGAAGCCATTGATGAAGAGATGAACTCTTTACTTTGAAACAACACCTGGACATTAGTTGATAAGCCAAAATAGGCTAAAAATATAGAGTGTAAGTGAGTTCTACAAAATAAGCATAATCCCGATGGTAGCATAGCTAAGTATAAAGCACGTCTGGTGGCTAAAGGTTTCACATAAGTTAGTGAGGTGTATTACTTTGACGTATATTCACCAGTGTGTCACTTAGTAACCATTAGGATCCTCCTTGTTATTGCGTATATTGAGAACTTTATTGTTCATCAAATTAATGTTAAGACTGCATTCTTGAATGAATATCTGACCGAAGAGATATACATGAGCCAACCTGAAGGCTTCATTGTAAAAGGTCACGAAAGTAAGGTATATAAGTTAATTAAGTCACTATATGGATTAAAACAAGCACCAAAATTATGGCATGAGAAGTTTGACTATAGTGTAAAGAACATGAGATTTATGTCGAGTCTCTCTAATAAATGTCTTTACATATGTCATAGATCAAATAAAGTCGCTATAATATGTTTGTATGTGGATGATATGTTGATTCTTGTTTCTGATCAATCAAAAGTGGATGATGTTAAGTTAGGACTAATGAAAGAGTTTAGCATTAAATACCTCGGTGTAGCTGAAACTATACTAGGCATGTGACTGAGCTTTGGGAAAATTAGCATTTCCCTAAGTCAAAGCCACTACATAAATTCCATGTTAGATACGTGGGGATATAGTGAAAGTAGAGCATTAGAGATACCATACGATTATAACAACCGCTTAAAGCCCAATGAAGAAGCTGTGGTTAGACAGTTAGATTATGTTAATCTGATTGGTAGTCTCATGTATGTTATGATATGCAATAGACCTGACATAACCTTTACGACCGACATGTTAAGTAGATTCACTAGTAATCCTAGCTTAGACCATTGGGATGCCTTTGATAGACTAATGAGATATCTAAAGCACACTCAAAAGTATGCTTTATATTAACATGATCATCCTCTAGTCCTGAAAGGATATTCTGATGCATCATGGTGCTCAGAAATAAACGACAGGAAGTCCACTAGTGGATTTATTTTCACACTAGGAGGAGCAGCTGTAACATAGAAGTACAAGAGGAAATCGTGTATTGCACTATTTTTTATGAAATTTGAACTCTACGCTCTAACTTCAGTGGGAGAAAAAGCAGAGTGAATAAGAGATTTGATGATGAACATTCCACCGTCGAGCCTGAAAGTGAGTTCTGTTGCAGTTTACTACGACAATCAGGCTACTAAAACGATTGTTACGAACACTTTGTTCAATGGCAAAATAAGACAACTAAGGATAAAACAAGCTTGGTTGACCTCCCCCACGAGTCAAGGGATTGTGACCCTAATTGATATGAGGTCGAAAGATAATGTTGCAGACACCTTGATAAAGCAAAGGGGAGAATAAGTTGTCAGGTACAATTCCCGTCCTTTGTGGAAAAAACTGTTAAATTCGAGTCTCATTAACTCATATTTGGTGTTGTTGATTGAATGTAGAGACATGTTGTTGGAGGATCTGGCGGGAGACAAATTGGAGACTCTTGACAGATTGTCAGGATGACAGGTTTTCTTCACTTAGTCGAAAAGGGAGAGATTTGTTAAGATAATTTCCTCCTAAATGTGAAAGAGGCTAACCAACTTTGATATGTTTTTTAAGCATGTATTTTATGACTAGTGTGAAAAGGAGAAACCATCTTTGACCTTTAAACCAACATGTGTTTTTTTGACCAAATGAAGCATCATGAAAGTTTCATCCACATGTCATCTACCACATCTACCTCCTTAGTTTTGGCCCTATAAATAGGGATGAAGGAGAAGAGGTAAGACATCAACTTCTCTCCATACTCAAGCATTGATTGATTTCTAGAGACCTTTGCGGCAATCGTCTTTAGAGGTGTCACGGTTCCGGTTCGGTTCCGGTTCTATTAAAACCATTAACCGAACCACTAAGGTAACAGTTCTTCAAATTAGAACCAAAATCTTATTTGGTTTGACCGGTTCCGGTTCTGATTCCTGTTCTGGCTTAATTTTTGGAACCGTCGTGTCAACGGTTCCGGTTACGGTTCAACAAAAACCAAAACCAAACCGGTCAGTATCGGTTCGGTCCGGTTCCATGCGGTTCGGTCCGGTTCCATGCGGTTCGGTCCAGTTCCAACTAAAATAAAAATCAAGCTTGGAAGAATGAAATAAAAGCAGGTTGCAAATAGTAAAACTCAAAACAACATCAAAATAGAAATAATTACGTTGTGCACTTCTCTACGGTCTTTTTCGCGATCGGTGGGATAGTATCAACTGTCTTCCTGCATGTGTAGACTTGCCACAAATTCTAGTTGGCTTGCGAACGTCTCATCGGCATGCTAAACCGTAACAACCGGCTGCAATTAGTTGTCTTTCATGATTACTAATAAATAATAGTTGTACATCTTCTATATTTTTTAAATAAAATATTTCATAAAAATTTGTAAGTAAAATTGAAAATATATTATATAATTGTATAAAAATAAAAAAAATACACTGCAAAAATTGACTCCAAACCGCACCAATGTCAAACCATGTCATATGGTTTTTATGCGGTGAAGTTTTGTTCGGTCCAAAATCGACCCCCTTTAATGCGATTGCGGTTTGAGTTCAAACTGCACCAACTTCACTCATGATAGTAAGTATAAATATTATAGATAAATTATAAAATAATAACAATATAATAATAATAATAATAAATGGGTTGCGGTTCGGTTCTACTTCGGTCCGGCTCGGATCGGGTCTAAAAATCTTGAAACCGTTTGAGACTTGTATGTTGCGCTTCCGGTCCGGATAATAAAATGTAAGAACCATACCCGGACCAATGTTGTTCACGGTTCCAAAATTCAAACCGGAACCTGAATAATTTGCGAACGGTTCGGTCCGGTTCTTTGCGGTTCCGGTTCGGTTCCGATTTGTTTTGCGGTTTTCGATTTTAAGTAACAGCTCTAATCGTCTTATTTTGAGAGAGCTTTCAGACCTCGTTGTGCGACGTTGACGAGGAGTACTTAACATATATAGATTGGATCTAGAGCAGATTTGGGCAAGAACTCGAAGAGGCATCTTGGAGAGAATTTGTGTAATCTGTCTCGTCTAGCCGCTGTCGGTAACTTGCATTTTTTCTGTTACTATATATTGTAATGTGTAGTGTAAAGCTGGTGAAGATCCTATAAGGATCGAGAAGGAAAACTTTGTAATTGTCTATTGTTTCATACATTTTAGTAGCGGCTTTCTGGGTTGGACTCCGATCGTCCCGTGGTTTTCAACCTATTGGGTTTCCACGTTAAATCCCTTTGTCACTTTTATTATTCTTGTTTTGTGTTGTGTTTGTGTATCAGCATACCGCTAAGCGGTCGTGCAAGTACTTGCTCGAACTAATTTGTAGGTGCTCTGATCGGGCTTCGTGCTCTCTAGCCCAACAGAACTTTGGGCTTGGAGTGGGCAGAAGGAAAAAAAACAACGCAGAAGGCGCCAGAGCTGCAGCTAGAACTGTCACTTAAAGCCGTAAACTGGAAACCGAACTGGAACTGCAAAGAACCGGATCGAACCGGAACCACAAAGAACCGGACCGAATCGTTTGCTAATTATCTGGGTTCCGGTTTTAATTTTGAAGTCGTGAACAACATTTGTTCGGGTATGATCTTTTCATTTTATTATCCGGATCAAACCAGAACCGGAAACACAACATACAAGTCTTAAGCAGTTTCAAGAATTTTAGACCCGATCTGAACCGGACCGAAGCAGAACTGAACCGCGAACCATTTATTGTTATTATTTATAGTATTTTATTAGTATTAATATTATTATAATATTGTTATTTTTTATAATCTATCTATAATATTTATACTTACTATTAAAGGTGAAACTTGTGCGATTTGGAGCGATTTGGTGTGATTTAGTGCGGTTTGAACTCAAACTGCAATCATATCAAAGAGAGTCGGTTTTGGATTGAACAAAATTGAAACACACCAAAACTGTACCGAAGAGGATATGACAAAGGTACGGAAAAATGAAGGTAACATATACTCATTGGTGATAATTAGAATGTCAGGCCCTATCGAAGAAGTCGATACGAATGATGACAACGGTGTGACGCGGTTTTGTAGATTTTACACCGCCAAAAACCGCACCGCAAACTATACAGTTTTGCAACAAACAAAACTGCTCCACAACCAAACCATTCAGTGCGGTTTAAAATCAGTGCGGTCAGGTGCGATTTTGTGGTTTTGCGATTTCAATTTTTTTACTTTTAGTTATACGTATTATATTACACAAAAAAGTACTTCCCCTTGATATAACGTGAAATTCCTGCGACCGGACATCAAACTTCGAATTCTCTCTTGCTAAAAAAATCTAATAGGTTTACTTTTCCCCTTATGTGTTTTATTTTTGATTTTCCTCTCATTCTGCCAAGTTTGATTTTGATTTTGGTTGAACCGATTGGAATCAGACCGAACCGCATAGTACCGAACCGAATCATTAGTGGCTGGTTTGATTTTGATTCGAATTGAATCAAAATAATGCCCCAAACAGATACAACGCGGTCGTGCCAAGCCACGCCACGGATTGGCAGGGGCGGCAACTGTTTTTGCGGGAATCTGCCCAACCCCTAAAATCCGCGGTTTCTGGCAGATTTTCTCTGGAAGCCACAAGGATTTCTGTGCCAGATCTGATCTTGAAGAAAGAATATAACTTTGTCCGCAAGTGGGAGCACTAATTTCTCGTGCAAGTTATAACGGTCCATGACAAAGTGTACAAGGACGAGACAGACGTCGCACGGGTCCCACACCAAGAGGTCGGGACCTGTACAAAGAAAATCCCGGTCAAGTTTCACGGACCATGGGGACCCAACTTGTACTTTGTAATTTCCATTCTCTACTAATCTGTTTATTAATAATAATATAAAAGGCAATAATATTCCGCCGTTAAATATGAACGGAAAGTCGGAAAGATGAAATTAGCAATGTTTTTTTTTTTTTGCTTTTTAATTAAACCCCAAAATATAAAGAAAAGCATCACTTTAATTCAACTTTATAAAGTTTCCTAGAGTCACCAATTTATGGTATTTTAGCACAAATTATTATGGGAATGTTAGGTGCGGTGGTGGCGGTCATGAACACGCAGTGATTATGAATCGTCGTTCGTGAACGTCCAGTCTCACCAAAGGAACTTCGTTCAATTTTATGTTACAAATTCCTCGGAGCAAAAATGTCATGCTGAACGGAGCCTTAATGCCACTCTTAGATATAGTATGGGTAAATTTCATTTATTTATGTGATCTCTTTGTTAGGTGGAGTTTTACCTAAACTTTTTTGATTGCCCTAATATTTCTCATTTGTCCAGCCGTTGCTAAGCAGTTTTTGGATAAGTTCGTTCAATTTTATGTTACAAATTCCCCGGAGCAAAAATGTCATGCTGAACGGAGCCTTAATGCCACTCTTAGATATAGTATGGGTAAATTTCATTTATTTATGTGATCTCTCTGTTAGGTGGAGTTTTACCCAAACTTTTTTGATTGCCCTAATATTTCTCATTTGTCCAGCCGTTGCTAAGCAGTTTTGGATAAGTTCGTTCAATTTTATGTTACAAATTCCCCGGAGCAAAAATGTCATGCTGAACGGAGTCTTAATGCCACTCTTAGATATAGTATGGTAAATTTCATTTATTTATGTGATCTCTTTGTTAGGTGGAGTTTTACCTAAACTTTTTTGATTGCCCTAATATTTCTCATTTGCCCAGCTGTTGCTAAGCAATTTTTGGATATCAAATGGACCTCCCCGAATGGGGATCTTAATGATGTCGATTGACCAACTTTTGCAATTAGTTTCGCTGCAGCGCCTGTTTGCAGCTCTATTATGGCTGTGTTTGGCGTGGCTTATCGTGACTTATTTGCCCCGATGAGGTTGGTGTTAGGGTATTTTGTTATATGTCCGCGCGTGTAAGGACCGACTCGGAAGACCCAATGGGTTTCGTGTCACTAGGGTGTAACGGCTCTACGCTGGAGATACTATATAAGGCCATTCCACATTTGATGAGCCTTAGTGGACTATCTTGAGCGGAGAGCCATCTACATTCTCAAGATAAATTTTTTTTTTTCTAGGGTTTTCTCTGCTCCCGTCCGCTCTCTCTCTCGTTCTCGCGAAACTGGTGCGCTGTTTCTTCGCAAAACCTGTGTCGTCGCCGTTTCTAGTACTGGTAAAGCGACTGATCGAGAAGGAGTTCGAAAAGCTCCGCCATTCGAAAAGCATCGCTGTTTTTCTTTTTCGGTGCCGCCCCTTTCGCAAAGCAGATCGTGTTGTTTCAGATCGGAAGAGGAAGATCGTGGATCCCGCCGTCGCCGTTGTTGTGCCGCTGATCGGATCCGATCTTGCTGTTGTTCTTCGTTCCCGTCGCTGGTAGCAAAGGGGGAACCAGATCTGGATCTGCAAATCATCTCTCGCTGGTTCTGGACTCAGCATCGCCAGATCTAGCCTCTCCTTCATCAGATCTTGCTTGGAACTCCAGATCTTGTCCAAACTGATTCAGATCTGCCGCTCGTGTTTCTAGGGGCTGTCTGTCTTGGGGTTTAGATCGGAACTGTGGCAGATCTGTGCTGGTTCACTGAAAAAGGGGGGCTGCCACTCTTATTATTTGATCTCGTTTTTCTTTGCTCAAGAAGATCAACATTCAACCGAGCTCTGTTTTTTGGAACAAATTTTTATTCCTGGAAGAAGGATTCTGCAAGTTTTTTTTATCATCCGATTACATCTCGACACTCGCTGATCTATTAATTCAGATCTACAACTGTGGGGACTTCTCTGCTTGTCCATAAGAAATCTCTGTTGTTGGAGGAAAGGCTTGAGAGTTCCTTTGTTGTATATCAGATCATCATTCAGATCGAGTGAGCCAGAGAAATCAAGGCCTGTACTTAGTTGATCTTGGTCTTTGACTCTGTCAGGGAAGTCTTGTGTTCAGCTGGAGAGCAACAAATTATTTCTCTTGATTGGATCCGAAGATCTTTTGACGTCTTCACACGGCTCAGGTGACCGCGTTCTAGAATTTTTTTTTTGTGTGTGTGTGTGTTTTAAATCTAGAAATATGTCAAAGAAAAGCGCGCTCGACACCATAAAATTGCAATCGTTCGACGCCTCCGACTTTCTTAGTTGGAAAATTCAAGTTCAACTCGGGATGAAGGAACGCGAGATCTTTTATACTGTTCAGAGCGACTTCGCGTCTACTGTCGAGGACGTGGACGAGTACCAGTGGAACAAAGATGAAGATTTCTGCAGGGATTATCTGTTGAATTCCCTGAACCCGCGTCTTGCGTTGACTTATCACACCTAAAAAACTGCAAAAGAAATTTGGGATCGACTGAACGCGCACTTTCAGAAGGAGGAAGGATTGTCCAAGTCGCTCATTGGAGAGAAGTTCTTCAACTTCAGATTCAAAGCGAACGTGTCTATCACTTCTCAACTCTTGGAGCTGGTCAACCTGCGTCAGAAGCTGGACGATGATCATTCGAAGATGGACGACAGCCTCTTTGTGTACATGATTCTGAGCAAGCTGCCTCCTGAGTGGCTCTTTTTCAAGACCGAGATGCATCGACTGAAAGAGAAGATAAGTTTGGATGAACTCAAAAGGTTCATTCATATTGAGGACCAGAACATTGCTGGGAAAAGCATGGAGCAGGTTGTGCAGCCCTCACAGGCTGTCAACTTCGTTTCACGTCCTAGTAAGCCTTCTCGGAAGCCCCCGGCACCTAAGGGTGATACCCACGCACCGTTGGCGGTCAAAAAGCCTTCTCTCAAAAGGAAGAAGGGCAAGTGCCACAACTGCGGCAAATGGGGTCACTGGGCCGCTGAATGCAAGGGTCCGAAAAGACAAAAGGAGGAAGCCCCACAAAATGTGGCGAACATGGTAGTCGACAACTCTGATCCTAAGTCCTTCGTGGCTATGATTGGGAGTAGTCACCGCGGTCCGTCGTCTGAGTGGTGGCTGGACAATGGTGCTACCTGTCACGTCACAAATGACAGGGGTCTTCTCTCGAAGGTTACAACGGTCAAGGATAGAGTCGAGAACTACAATGGAGGAGCGACAGATATTTCCCATGCTGGGACTGCAGAGCTAGTCCTCTCTTCAGGTAAAACTTTAATTTTACAACATGTTAAAGTAGTTCCTAATTTAACCAAGAATTTGATTTCTATGAGCTTGCTTGATAAAGCTGGAATGTCTTTCACAATCATGAACGGTAGAATGACTTTATCTGTCAATTCTCACTACTTTGGTTGCGCTTATCTGATCAATGGTATGTATAGACTTAGCCTAGATAATGATTGCATAAACCAAGTGAGTTCCTCTTTGATAGATCCAAAGTTATTACACAATAGACTTGGACATATTCACTATAAGAAAATGCGAGATCTAGCTAAAAGTCAAAACATTCCATTAGATCTGTCTATTCGATTTGATAGGTGTGAGGTTTGTGCCCAGACTAAGATCACTAGAAACCCTTTCAATACCGTTTCTAGGAGCACACAACTTCTAGAGTTGATACATTCCGACCTCTGTGATTTTCGTAGTCATGCCACTAGAGGGGGAAGGAAATATCTAATTACATTCATCGACGATTTTTCTAGATATTGTCATGTTTACCTATTGAAATCGAAAGACGAGACATTCGAGACCTTTAAGATCTTCAAATCTCGGGTAGAAAATCAATTAAATCTAAAGATTAAGAGATTTAGAAGTGATCGAGGAGGAGAGTACACTGCAACTGGGTTTAGGGACTTTTGTGCCTCTGAGGGCATAATCCTAGAAACCACAGCTCCTTACTCACCCCAGTCAAACGGCATCGCTGAGCGTAAGAATAGAACTTTAACAGAGATGTTGAATTCTATGCTCCTCACAGCTGGCATGCCTAATTCCTTTTGGGGGGAAGCAGTCCTAACTGCAAACCACATTCTAAACAGAGTGCCTCATTCAAAGCTCAACTCTACTCCGTATGAGTTGTGGCATGGGCATCCCTGTAGATATGACACTCTAAAGACTTGGGGCTGTATTGATTATGTAAGAATACAAGACCTTAAGAGACCTAAGGTGGGACCTAGAACAACGACTTGCGTTTATCTAGGTAGTGCAGAAGATAGTGCAGCTGACCGGTTTCTGGATCTATCCACTAATTCAGTGATAGAGTCTAGAGATGCTATTTTCTTTGAACATAAATTTATCAAAGATCATGGCTTGACCGTCTCTGGGTCTACTGACATGATTTCAGAATCTACGGTAGAACCTGAAGCTGGCCCCTCTGGCACTGCTCCCCAACCTCTAGAGGTGGAACCTGTTCCTATTAGAGTATCTACAAGAGATAGAATCCCTAAGGATTTTGGTGAGAATTTCGTCACCTACCACTTAGAGGATGATCCATTTTCCTATCAGGAAGCAATGCGATCTAGAGATGCGTTAATGTGGGTAGAAGCCATCGATGATGAGATGAACTCGCTGCTACAAAACAACACTTGGCATCTAGTTGACCTGCCGAAAGGAGCTAAAGTCCTAGGATGCAAGTGGGTACTAAAGAAGAAGTTACACAGTGATGGGTCTATAGCCAGATATAAAGCACGTCTAGTAGCTAAGGGTTATAAACAACAGGGGGGAATTGACTACTTTGACGTCTATTCACCTGTATGTCACCTATCCACTATTAGGATACTTCTTGCCTTAGCTTCTATCGAGAACTTTATAGTTCATCAGATGGATGTAAAGACAGCCTTCTTAAATGGAGAGCTTGATGAGGAGATCTACATGGCACAACCTGAAGGTTATGTACATAAGGATCTAAGAGATAAAGTGTGCAAACTTGATAAATCGATCTATGGTCTTAAACAAGCACCTAAGATGTGGCACATTAAATTTGATCAAGTGGTAAAGAGCGTTGGATTTCAGTCCAGTCTCTCAGACAAGTGTCTCTACTACCGCTCGATGTCAAATCAAACAGTCATCATATGCCTGTATGTGGATGACATGTTGATTCTGGGGTCAGACCTTGCCGCAGTGAGGGATACTAAATCCGCTCTCGCGAAAGCATTTGACATGAAGGACCTTGGTCCTGTAGATACCCTGTTAGGTATGAAAGTTAGAGTAGATAAAGGACGTGTCACTCTAAGTCAAGCTCATTATATTGAGCAGATTCTCACTACCTGGGGTTATAAAAATTGTAGGCCTGTTGAAACACCAATTGATCCAAATGTCAAGTTGAGTCCGAATGAAGGGACCAGCGTTGATCAAGTAAAGTACTCGAAGATCATTGGTAGTCTCATGTATGCCACGAGTTGTACAAGACCAGACATTGCCTTCTCGGTTGGCATGCTGAGTCGCTTTACCAGTAGTCCAGGCAAAGAGCATTGGGATGCCTTAGATCGGCTGATGAGGTACTTGAAAGGTACTAAAGATCACGCTCTGTGCTACACTGGTTACCCTCCTACCTTGGAAGGATACTCTGATGCCTCATGGTGTTCAGAAGTTGGGAACAGCAAGTCCACCAGTGGATTTATTTTCACTTTGGGTGGCGCTGCAGTCACTTGGAAATCCAAAAGACAGACTTGTATAGCTTTGTCGTCTATGGAAGCCGAGTTGTTTGCCTTAGCTTCAGCTGGTGAAGAGGCAGATTGGATCAGAAATTTGATTCTAGACATTCCCTTGTCTAGACTTCAAGTCAATTCTTTGAGCCTGTACTGTGATAATCAAGCAGCAGTCCAAGTCGTGAAGAATGTCCTTTTTAATACTAAGAGGCGACATGTACGATTGAGACACGCTCTACTGAATTATCTGAAAGAACAAGGCATTATCACCCTGATCGATGTGCGATCGAAGGATAATCTGGCTGATCCACTGACGAAAGGAATGCCTAAAGACCGATCAATCAAAACAGTGGGGGAAATGAGACTCAAGGCGTTGTAAGTTCAGCCTTAGTTTCAAGGTTAGGCGATTCAGTTCCGCCTTTTGTCCAAATGTTTTGATTTTTCCAACTTCCTTTGTCAAAGCAAGCGTGTTGTGCTCCGCTGATGTTCAGGGTTGCTGAGTACGAATTTAGTGAGTTGTTTCATTCCACATTTGATGTTAACAACTTCATCTGATTTCGTCTTCCTTATCTAGGAGGAGAGTGTTATTCCACATTTGATAACACAATCTGACTAGGTTTGGCTCTTCTTCCGTTTATTGGTTCCATTCCACATTTGATGAGTTCCAATTAACTTTAGAAGAACAGTAACCGTGACATTCCACATAGGAACACAGATACAGCTGCGGTGTCCAGAAGTCTGGAAATCGTTTCTTTTGGAAACAGATAACAGATTCTGAGGTAGAACCTAAATACTCCACTACTTGCCCTTCTAGCTTAACTTTTCAGTACTACGTTCTTATAAGTAGAACTAGATACTTTGTACATTTTCCATGGTTGAATTCATTCTGAATGAAGTTCTCTGTTGGAAATTACAGGAGCTGTTGCTGATGGAGGAGCATTTGCAGTCTGGGATCCTGAGGATGATGACCTGTTGGGCGATGACTACTAGAGTGTTTGTTTGGTCTTTTTTGTCTTTGGCTTTAGAGCACTGTTTAGCTCTCTCTTTTTCCATCTGTTGTTTGGACTAATTTTTCCTTTGTTGCTCTTTAGTTGGTCATGAGACACTAGGTGTTTTAGTACCTGATTCTCTGATTGTACTTTGACTATGATGTGATGCTGCTGAGTTTATGTTTTATTCTTATGCGTGCATACAAACTTATGTTTCTTTAAGTCCAATTTACTCTGACAGATGTTATGGACACGGTTGTGTATTGAGTCGAATTCTAGTTGAACATTACACACACCACCCCTTTTCCGACGCCGGTCTCACCACGGACATAGGAGGAGATTGTTAGGGTATTTTGTTATATGTCCGCGCGTGTAAGGACCGACTCGGAAGACCCAATGGGTTTCGTGTCACTAGGGTGTAACGGCTCTACGCTGGAGATACTATATAAGGCCATTCCACATTTGATGAGCCTTAGTGGACTATCTTGAGCGGAGAGCCATCTACAGTTGGGCAAAAATGTCATATCAAAATCTTATGCCTCAAACTAGTTTCTTTTTTGTAATATTTGTGATGTCAAACATACATTCAATGACAATGACGTTTTTATTCAACCTCATCAGAACAAATAAGTTGCGATAAGCCGCGCCAAACGCACCCTATATATGCTCGGGGCAGAGATTTGGTTTTAGTGTATTGTCATCCTAAAGTTCCTCTAGCAAATTGTAGTAGGGAATAATATCTAAAGATTTTGTCATTTTCTCCATTGAGGCTGAAAGGAACACGCTTTTTGCAAATTATTGTTGAAAATATTGTAAAATTTTATGAAATGGAAAATCATAGGAAGGCTCAATCTATCAAGTAAAATAAATCATAGCAACAAAAAGAACAACACTCGAAATTGTATTAACAATCTTCTTTACAAGTCGAGACATACATTGCAAGACATGATTTTGCAATGCACCTGATGGAAACCACAAAAAATAGACAAGAACAACTGGCGGACAGAACTTTGTAACCACCAATCCGCCTGCTATCCGTAAGGTCGTGCGAACAACCCAAGCCGCCAAACCGCTGAACTGCCAGACCGCACCTCTAGCTGCGTGAATTGCTTTATTAACTGCTGAAGAAAGAACACTGTTCGCACTTCTTGGTCGCCTGCCATAAAGTCGCCTAACCGCAGAAGCCGCTACGAACAGACTGCACAGGAACTAAGCTATTAATTGTTCACAACTCTTGGTCGCCTAACCGCAAAGGTCGCCTAACCGCAAAGCTGAACAAACAGCTTATTCGAATTGCAAGTCAGTCCGCCGGATGTGAACTGATTTATCTATCCAAGCTGAGAAAACTGTCAAGTAGAAGACCGCCTAGTCGCCGAACCCGCGACCTGCTACCAACCGTTGATTGCTATCCGCTTAACCGCACTGTCTCCTCTGACTTCACCGTCAGAACCAGTTGTCTGGTTGCTCAGTGTTAGCCGCACAATCTGCAAACACAGCAATAAACAAATCACTTCTCCTTATCACGCGGTTACAAAAAAAATTAACTGATGAGTTTAACTCAAGCCACTGTTCTTATAGTTCATGTTATAAATGACGAGGTCAACATCCCTATTTATAGGCGGGCAAGCGGATACCATCACCGATCAGGGGGATAAGATAACCTCCAATGATGTGGCAGTTAGCACCACCAGTTCGCCCAACATGCGGACTGCCAACACAAGATCGCGCGCGGTTAACGACATAATCTGCACAGCTATGTAGACAACAGACTCAGTCCGCGTGGACTTAAGTGACCAAGCAAACAACCACACAAACTGAAGCCCAACCGCGCCCACAGCGATCTGCCGATCTCTACGGTCTCACAATCCAGATCGTGTAGTCCGCAGTTAGCTAAAAAACTAATTGCGTGGTTAACACCACAGGGACTCTGTTGAGTCAGACTGCGAGAACAAATGTGGCCAAGATCCAGGCCATTCGCCAAAGCCTATCCACGCAAGTCGCATGGTCTCTGCGGTCTGCACCTTTCTAACCGCCCACTTTCAACTTCAATATTTTCAACACTCCCCCTTGAAGTGGGAAGTGGAAGTCAGACCATGCAATCCCCGTAACCGTACAAACGGTCCCTTCGATAGCAGCTTCGTGAAGATGTCTGCGACATTGTCCTGGCTCTATAAATACTACACCATCAGAGATCCCTCCAGCACATTTTCCTGAATGAAGTGATGCTCGATCTTGATCTGCTTTGTCATCACGTGATAAACTGGATTTGTAATCAGCTTGAGAGCACTTGCGTTGTGACTGCGTAGCAGAGTAGGACCTCGCACCTCCTAATGGATGTTCTCCACCAATCTCCGCAGCCAGATGGCTTTCTGAGCTGCCTAGGCTGATGCCTTGTATTACGCTTTAGTAGTGAAGATAGACACTGAATTCTATTTTTTGATGCACCACGAGATGACTGCCGATCTGCACATGAAGACGTATCCAAACACCAACTTCCGATCATCGGTATCTCCCTCATAGTCAGTATTTGTATACCTGTGTAGGTTGAAGCTCGTGTCCCTCTCATAAAAGAAAACCATATCTGAGGTGGACTTCACGTACTTGAAAATACTCTTTGCCGCCAATAGATGAGGATTCTGAGGCTTCTGCATATACCTACTTACTTGGCCCACATCATAAACACCATCTGGCCTCGTAATTGTCAAATATATCAGGCTCCCAACCAGAGACCGAAAGATCAAGGGATCTGGAATAACACTTCTTTCATCACGTTGAAGCTTTAGACCGACCTTCAGTGAAGTAGAGCTGTTCTTTCCCTCCCTCATGCCAAATCGCTTCACGATTTGCTCCGAATAACCTTTTTGGGAAACGAGCACACCTCTCTTCTTACTCTTCACTTCCAAACCAAGGAAATGGTAGAGCGCACCAAGATCCTTCATCTCGAAACGAATAGATAGATCTGACATGAGCATCGCTATCTCTTCTTCTGAGTTTCCAGTGACGATCATATCATTAATGTATAGCAGTACAAAGACTTGAAGCTCTCTTATCTTCTTTATGAATAGGCTTGAATCAGAATCAGAAGCAAAGTATCCGTAGAACTGAAGATACTCTGCGATCTTCCCGTACAAGGCCCAAGGCGCCTGCTTTAAGCTATAGAGAGCCTTCTTGAGCTTGCATACGTGTCCTGGATAATCTTTAGAAACATAACCAGGTGGTTGAACCATGAAGATATCCTTATCAATCTCCCCGTTAAGAAATGCATTTTTCACGTCGAGCTGACAAATCTTCCAACCACGGCAAGCCGCCAAGGTCATCACCACCCAGACTGAAGTCATCTTCGCCACAGGACTGAACGTCTCCTCACAGTCTTCTCCATACTGCTAAGAGAACCCCCAAGCTACAAAGTGAGCCTTGTATCGCTCGATACTGCCCTCTGCCTTCTTCTTGAGCTTATACACCCACTTGCAAGTAACATGAGTTATGTCATCGACCTTGGGCACAAGATTCTAAGTTTCATTCTTCCTAAGGGCAGCTATCTCCTCATCCATGACATCTTCTAACTCCTTTAATCCAACAATATTGGCAAAGCATGATGGCTCCCGCTTGTATAGAGGGCCTGCAAAGAAACATGAGACAAAACTCACCATGTTGCCTTCTCTATACCGAGTTAGTGGTATAATGGTCCTTTTTGACCTCCACAAGGTTTGACCATGATCCACCACTTCAGTTACTCCTTCTACATCATCTCTCCTGCCAGCTATACTGAGTGCATCGCTCCCCCTGCTTCTAGATTTAGAAGCACATGTCCCTAAGCTTGACAAAACTAGAGCTTCCAGAGTCACAGGCAGCTCCACCAGAAGATCACCAACAACTTCTTCTCGCTAGAATTAGAAGCACATCATCTCTCCTGCCAGCTACTAACTATTCACAACTCTTGGTCGTCTAACCACCAAGATCGTCTAACCGCCAAGGTCGTCTAACTGTAGAGTTGAACAAATAGCTTATTCAAACTGCTAGTCAGCCCGCCAGAGGCAATCTGATTTATCCAAGTTGAGAAAACTGTCAAGAAGAAGACCGCCTAGTTGTTGAACCCGCGACCTGTTGCTAACCTTTGATTGCTATCCGCTTAACCACACTGCCTCCTCTGGCTTCATCGTCAGAACTAGTTACCTGGTTACTCAGTGCTAGGCGCACAATCTGCAAATACAGCAATAAAAAAATCACTTCTCCTTGTCGCGCGGTTACAAAAAACTTAACCGTTGAGTTTAACTCAAGTCACAGTTCTTACTGTTCATGTTATAAATGATGAGGTCAGGACTCCCTATTTATAGGCGGGCAAGTGGATACCGTCACCGCTTAGGGGGATAGGATAACCGCCAGTGACGTGGTAGTTAGCAGCACCAGTCCACCCAACATGCGGACTGCCAACACCAGACCGCACGAGCTTAACAATAAAAATCCGCACAACTATGCGGACAACAGACTCAGTCCGCTTGGACTTAAGTGGCCAAGCAGACAACCACAAGAACTGAAGCACAACCGCACACATAGGGGTCTGCCAATCTTCGTTGACTCCCAATCCAGACCGCACAGTCCACAGTTAGCTAAAAAAATAACCGTGCGGTTAACACTCCAGCGACTCTGTTGAGTCAGACCGCGAGAACAAATGTGGTTAAGAACAAGCAGGTCATTCGCCAAAGCCTATCCGCATAAGTCGTGCGGTCTGTGCGATCTGTGCGGTCTGTGCAGTCTACACCTTTTTAACCGCTCACTTCCAACTTCAACATTTTCAATAAATATTATTCAAAATAAAAACATAGAAGATGAATCAAATTATGCAAAATTCATAGAATTTTGACATACTTCTACTCTTTAAGAAAATCTCTTTCATCGCACAAATTAATTGCACTGTATAGAATGATAAAAAACAAAAGAAAAATAGAAATATGTGTGGAAGCAAATTAACTACTAAAATTTTCTGCTCTTATCTTTTTTAAAAAGAGTAAATTAATGATTAAAATGCAAAATTCAGAAGCTTTTGGCTCACCTGTCATTCATTGTTTCTCTATATCTTAGGGAAAGAGCTGGAATTGCAGTTCCTGATATACCCGGCCGCGGGAAAGTGTGGGAATATCAGCAATCTGGAGCCTAAAACTTGTAGTTGGAAAGAGTAAAAACAGAAAAAGGATTGAAAATGGAAGAAATGGAAACCCGGAGACTATAAATTCATATTTGAGGCAGCCTGAATGAGATAGGGGCAAACCTGCTCAGCTGCTCTACTCCACTGCCGGGGACAATAGAACAAGAGAAAATCGACACTGAAACGAATCTGGGACGGCACAATAGAAGAGAGGCTTAGACGCACGCCGGGTGGAACATCAGAAAATCGGCAAGAGAGGGTTATCAGGCTCAAGTGGAGGAGAAGTGGCTCTAAGATTTTGCGAAAATGAATGCCCGACTTCCTACCCAAGAGTGTTTTTGCAAAATTCATGCACGGGGACGTGCCCGGGCGTGTCTTAGCTAGGGTGGGTCGTCCATGAGGCTGAACCTCAATCTGTGCTCGAGAGATAGTTGTCCACACACTGATAAGGGGCTGGAAAAATCGTACGAAAACCGTGTGCTATAACTCGAACTCATAGTCAATCCTATTTTTGATTTGAACAGTTGACAATGCAATCCAATTGTTACCATTATTTGACTATCCATGACATAATAGTGCGAAAAGAAAGACTGGTTTCGAGTTGTTTAAGAATAGTGGTGTTTAGTTTCTAAATCCTTATCCCCAATAGGGATATTGTGTGGTGCCGGCCTCAGATTTATTGGAACCAGATTTTGACTCAGTGAAAGAGTTGTTAGAAATTTTCATTAGGTGGACTCGAGTCATAGAAATGTCCCGGTGAAGTAGTTGTACCCAAATATTTGAGTTTATTCGAACTCCTACAAGCGTGTGTTTATTCAGTCTCACGAACGATTGAAGTCTATGATAGATGAGCGAGATCATCTCATAATTTTAAGACGCGAACCAGTCTCAGTTTGACAAATTGAAATTTGCATGATGAGTAGATCTCAATTATTTCATGAGATGTAAAATAAAATCTGGTTACAGAGTTAAGGGGATTAATTTCACCCCAATTAATAACTCCCATTTATGCTTCCTCATGAGGTCAAGATAAAATATATAAAGAAATAGGGGTGTCAATAACTCATTGCCCATGATCCCCACTAATCATGATGGGATCTTGGGGCTAACCACCGCGCACACGATCGACACACCTGATCCTTGTGCGCCTCACGCACGTGATCCCACTATACGGACCATCCGAGCAACTGCTCGTGGTCGGAAGGCTGCTGACGCCGCCCCCGCATGGGGCGGCGGAGGTAGGAGCGCCTAGGGGCGGCGGTGGTAGAAGCGCATAGGGGAGGCGGTGGTAGGAGCGCCTAGGGGCGCCAGTGGAAGGAGCTCCTAAGGGCGGCCGGCCCCAGCCCCTCCTAGGGGTGGCCGTGGTAGGAGCGCCTAGGGGCGGCCGTGGTAAGAGCGCCTAGGGCCAGCCGCCCCGCCGTCCCCGCCTAGGGACGGCCGCCCTGCCGGCCCCGCCTAGGGGCGGCCGCACCGCCTAGGGGCGGCCGCACCGCCTAGGTGCGGCGGTCCTGCCTAGGTGCGGCGGCCCCGCCTAGGTGCGGCGGCCCCGCCTAGGGGCGCTAAACCATCAATGACGCCCCATTTCCATCATCCGATCGTCCCGCCGCAATCACCGCAATCCGTTATGCGGATAACAACCCACGTAACAATCCACGTGAACGGCCATCATGATTAATGGGGAAGATTATTCATTTAATAGTGATCTGGATACAAGGAATATTATGTAAATGACGTATAATTAAAACTATACGTTATGTGGCCTGCACCCAGTAATTTGAGTGGTTACGGTGTGCGGATAGTCGCATAACTATAGTAATCACCTCCTGGAGCCTATAAAAATGTTCCTAGACCCCTCTCATTTCCAACTTTTTCCTCCTCCCTGCTTTTTCTTGCTCAAGTCGGAGCTCTGCCGAAATCCTTCTACGAGCCTCTTCCTCCCGTCGAGCCTTTAGAAGATTCGTCCAAGTCCACAACGCTTCGAAGAAGAAGACGATCGTCAGCCAGCCACTCCAAGAAATCTCCTACGTGCGCAGCATTCAGCAAGTCTCCACCAACACATCCCCGCACGCCTTACAATCATGTTGTCGTGCTCAGCATACGAGCGACGTCTAAGAGCATCTGTCACAACTAGAAAGTGATAGAAAACGAGCTTCGTGTGAGGCAGTCTGTCGCCCTCCCAACGCACTTACAATCTCTCTCACCTCTAAGTTGTAACGAGGAGCAACCTATCGCCCTCGATTTCCTGATAATTTGTAAACTGTCGTCAATATTGAAGTTTGACCGACACCGTTCCGGTCACGTGATTTTTTACCCAGTTGAGGCGTTTTTCCACGTTTAATATCACTTTGTGTTTGACTCGATTTATTCTGTGACTGTGTGCGTGATTGACCGCTCCACATGCTAAGACAGTTTAATTTAGTCCGATCTAACAGGAAGATTTAGTTGGCCACAACACTTCCCAGTTAAGCATAGAAACCTACGGATTTTATTCATGTTTTTGATCACCATGAACAAGGGTTGAAAAGTAGGGAGATCTTGCAGTTTGCTCTCTGGATCTTCATTGCTTGTGAGGTCCATGCACTCCTATTCAGCATCTGCAGGAAGAAGAAGTCTTTCGGCTCCTACAGAAACCCGCCGGTCTTCAATTCCAGGAGGAGTAGAACCTAGGACTCCGTTTGGCACCGCGGCGGCGGTCGTAAACGCAAGGATTAAAATGTCATTCGTTAAGGATCACCTAACAAACATAATCCGTTTGAACATAAAAGTGGATGAAGTTCCTAGGTGGGCGTTAACGAATTCATGACCGCTACCACCATCCCAAGCAAAGCCTAAGGCTGTGTTTGGCGTGGCTTATTGTGACTTATTTGCTCTGATGAGTTGGACAAAAATGTCATTGTCACACCAAAATCTTATGCCTCAAACTAGTTTCTTTTTTGTAGCATTTATGATACTAAACATTCATTTTATGACAATGACGTTTTTGTCCAATTTTACCTGAGCAAATAAACTGCGATAAGCCGCACCAAATGCAGTCTAAGGCCCAAACTAAGGTCCGGTTCATGGGATCGTAACCGCTTGACCGTTGAAAATAAGTCCCCCTAAACGGAACCTAAATCTTTGAAAAACCGAGGAGAAGAGTTGATCCCTTCTCCATTGATTTTTGGAGCAATGGATCTATAATGGAACGGGCCGCCCACACTGAGAAATGCCACTTCTAACATTTTTTAATCTTAATATTAAGATAATTTAAACATGATCAGATAAGTAAATATTAAATAAAATATAATTATAATTATATTTAATATAAGATAGGATTGTTGACAGGTCCCAGGTAACATTGTTTGCATCTTTATGAGAGGCTATGGGCTCAAAACTCAACTCTTGATATTATTTTTTATATGCGATATTTTTATTAGTTTTAACAATTCAGTGATATCTCTTGATCTCTAATTATGATATATTAAATAAAAAGAAATTAAAGAAGAAGAATAGTAGGTACTAAGGAATAAATAATAAGTTAATATTTTTAATTTAAACAATACTTTTAGTATTTAAAAAAACAATAAGAAATTTTTAAATAATAAACTGTTGATGAGATTTCTCTAATTATAATAAATATAAAATATAGACATCTTAATTAATTGATATATTAAATAAAAAGATTTGAAGAAAAATTCAAGTGTGCATAATATTTGTCGAAAATAAAAAATTAAAATTTTTGGAAGTGTAAGAAATTATCAACTATTATAAATATTATGTGAAATAAAAATAATATAAATATATTTTTACTATTGTTGTTGAATTTTTTATTGAATAATTTTATACTAATATATAATTTCTGTGTTGGCTGCCTGATAAATTAGACAAATTTAACCTTTTCTTTGGAACGGAGAAGCTATGTAATGAAAAAAAAATGGTGGATTTATTTATTGAATGATTTTATACTCTGTTCGCATAGAAAATAATTTCTGCGCCGGACAGTAATCTGTGGGCAATTTTTAGATCTGAAAGTGGTTTTCCTTCCTCTCCATTGCAGTGAAATTTGCACCCTTTTGGCTCGATCTGGAAGGAGAAAGGCTAGGAATTCTCTTTTTAAGGCTTCATTTCGCGTAGTGATTGGAACTTTTTGTTTGGGGCAAATGCCCTCGCACTGTAGGTAATCAAATGGCCGACGACGGCGTTTGCACCCGCCGCACTATGGGAAATGGAGGAAAACGGAGGGATTCCAACTGCTGCCTCTCTCCACTGATTCCAAAAGCCCTTTTTTTCCTCCCGCTGCCTGAGCAAAACGCCAAAGGTAACGAAGCCTTAATTTCCATTCTGTTTTTTCTGGAGGTGGACTGCAATTAATATCTTCCTCAGTTTGGATCAACTCCGCCGCCAATAATCATTGAATCAAGGTTGTTCTGGGTAGTAAATCTAGCACTTGGTTCTCAATCGATTTAGATTCAGGAGGAGGTAAACCTGTTTGCTTCTTTTCACTGTGGTCTTCAGCTAGCTGTTGTGGATTAAGGAAGTATACATTCACTTCCGCATTAAGGTAGTATACCCGTTTGTTTCACAAGTTATTTGTGTGTTTTTACTCGGTTTATGTTGATTAATTATATCATGCATTTCCTCATCACTGCATTCTGTATTGTGTTTTCCTTAAGGGTCCGTTCGTTTGCTTGGAATTGAGCTCTTGGAATTGGAATTGAAGGTTTAATTTTAATTCCATCGTTCGTCTAGACACTTGACGTTGGAATTTAAATTTTAATGAATTTCGTAGAATTCATTTTAAACTAAATACAATTCTTTCCAATTTATATAAGAATTGGACAATTCCGGTGGAGACACATTTTTAAGCATGGGCGTGAATTTTTTTGCCGGGCGCGAATTTTTCGCTCAGGCGCAATTTTTGCGCCCGGACGCGATTTTTTCGCCCAGCGCGTTTTTCTTAGCTTGACGCGATTTTTTTTGCCTGTGCGCAATTTTTTCGCCCGAGCGCGATTTTTTCGCCCCAACCCGATTTTTTCGCCCGACGCGTTTTTTTCGCCCGGCGCGATTTTTTCGCTTTGCGCGTTTTTTTCGCCCGGCGCATTTTTTTCGCCCAAGCGCATTTTTTTTTTGCCTGACGCGTTTTTTCGCCTGACGCGTTTTTCTCGCCCGGTCGCGTTTTTCTCGCACGGGCTAGATTTTTTCGCCCGGACGCGATTTTTTCGCCCGGACGAGATTTTTTCGCCCGGACGCGATTTTTTTTCGCCCGGACGCGATTTTTTCGCCCGGACGCGATTTTTTCGCCTGGGTGCGAGCGCGATTTTTTCGCTCGGGCAGATTTTTTCGCTCGGGCGTGATTTTTTGCTCGCACTCGTTTTTTTGTCTCAAGCCGAAAAAATCACTCCCGAGCGACAAAAACGGGCCCGGGCGACTTAATCGCGGCCGAGCGAAAAATAATCGAGGTCACGTGAAAAAATCTCGCCTGGACAAAAAAATCACGTCCGGGCGAAAAATCACGCCCGAGCAAAAAAATCGAATTCCAATTCCACAATATTCGTCAATATTGTTTATTAGGCGAACATTAAAATTGGAATTCGTCACCAATATTTAATTCCACAATATTCACAAATATTCAATTCCAATATCGAATTCCAATTCCGTGCAAACGAACGGACCCTAAGTTTTTTTTGATAATATAAATTTGCAGTGACGCAAGCAATTAATTTTTCTAACAAGAGTGTCAAGAACTTTTTGGGTCGTCTAATGAGTAAGTACTGCCTTGTCCTCTTACTTTTCCTCGCTAAATGCGCGAAAGCCTGCCTAAAAATTGGTGTGTTTAGTTTAGAAAAAACTAATTGATGAATGTGATTCAACAACCACTTAACATCATAAGTCTAGAAGAAATTAATAAATCTTCTATTAAAGCCATTCTTTAGTAATATCCTTATGGCTCGTGTCTCTTGAAGTCATCTGCGGTAGCCGCTCCAAAACAACTATGTCCATCCAATCTGATTCAACTATTCATGTCCAAATTTGCGGTCCAAATTTTTTCAACAAGGTGTTTTTATGCTCTTTGTAATGTTCAAAATCGGGAACTGATAGACAAAGGCTCTGTTGGGACAACTTTATGCTGATGAATAAATTCTATTTAAAACACAAATGCAGTTTTATAACTATTTGTTTGTGCAATTTATAGAAAATCATTTATTTTAAAACTGATTATAAGTTGAATTTTCATAAGCTATTGGAGTCCAACTTATAGTTTCTCATAAGCGATTATCTCTTTAAAAAGTCATTTGCGCGATTTTTTTGTCCGAATGCGATTTTTTCACCCGGGCACGAATTTCTCGTCCGCCAGAGAATTTCTCACCCGAGCGTGATTTTTTCGACCGGGCGAAATTCTTTCGCAAGGGAGCGGTTTTTTCGACCGGACGCGTTTTTTTCGCCTGAGCGCAATTTTTCGACCGGACGAGAATTTTTCGCCCGGACGCGATCGTTTCGCCAGGACGCAATTTTTTAGCCATGATGTGTTTTTTCGCCCTGGAGCATTTTTTCGCTCGGGCGCGATATTTTTCGACCGTGCGCGATATTTATAGCTCGTGCGAGTTTTTTTCGTCCGCGTGCGGTTTTTTCGCCCGGGCACGTTTTTTCGCCCGGGAGTGATTTTTTCGTCAGGGGACGATTTTTTTCGCCCGGGAGCAATTTTTTCACCCAGACGAGATTTTTTCGCCCGGGCGCATTTTTTCGGTCAGACGAAAAAAGCGCTACCGGGCGAAAAAAATGTGCCAGGGCAAAAAATGTCCCGCTCAGACGAAAAAAATGCGTCCGGGCAAAAAAACCGCTCGAGAGAAAAAAAACCGGGACCGGGCGAAAAAATCGCGCCCAGGTGAAAAAAACATCCCGGTAAAAAAATCGAGATCGAGTGAAAAAAATCAAGCTCGTGCGAAAAAAATCACGACCACGCGAACAAAACGCTCCCGGACAAATAAATCGCACCCGGGCGAAAAAAGGCATCCAAACGAACGAACCCTTATGAATGAAAGTTTAGATAAACACTTATGAACAAACTATCCAAACAGTCGGCTACTTATTCATCATTGCTTTTATAAAATCTCTATACAAGCATCAATTTTCAATTAGCGGCTTTTTCATCATCATAACATCCATACAAATTCAGTTGGGTGCCCTTAATCTATTTAAGATCCTCATAATTCTACCCATGTTGAATTATGGGCCGTGCCTTTGAGAACTTTGTGAAGCCCAAGAAGAAGAATCTTGAGAATTACGTGAGCCATGCCACGTGTGGGCCTGTAGTGAATTTAAATGGAAAGTGAGTGGTCAATGGTGGTCAAATATGAAGTGATGGCGTCCACGTTGACGTGATGCGGCGGGGTCCATGTGGATTGTGTGGTAAGTCGTTTATTGGCTTAAATTTTGCTCATGCATTAGCTTTTAAACTTAATGAAGGGATTATCAACTAAACACATTAATTCTAGGTTTTGATAAAAAAGTCATTATGCTTTTCCAAAGTTAATGTATACTAATCATTATTTATATATAAATGATTAAAAGTCAGTTGTACAAAATTGTGTCCTCGTTGACATCATTTTCACATGCGCCAGCACCATTGATTGTAGCCCGACTGAATTTATGGATGATGTTATTTTAAATTATCACTGTACTTATTTTGATATTTTTGACCAGCTTCAATGCAACAGACTGCTCCGTTTTGCACGATGGTGGAGATCATAAATGTATGGGTTAAACCGCGTTTCGTTAAGAATCACCTAACAAGCATTATCCGTTTAAACATAAAAGTGGATGAAGTTCTTTAGGTGAGCATTAACAAATGACAATTGAACTCCTATGTTCATGACCGCCACTATCATGCCAAACGGAGCCTAAGAAACTTCATCCATTTTTATGTTCAAACGGATGATATTTGTTAGATGATCATTAACGAATGACTGTTTAACCCATGCGTTTACGACCGCCACCACAGCTCCGTTAAGTTTGGGGCGGTCTTAAACATGGTGGTGATGAACCATCGTTCGTGAACACCCGACTATAGCCACTGTCATCAGGAACGAAGCAAAAAACTCTTTTTAGGGGAACACAAAATTTTAAGTCAATGCAATCAATAGTTGTTGTCAATCGGGTTCTATAATCATTTTTGTTTTGATCTGTTTCATTAAAATGTGACTGTCGATTTTTATGTGAACTCACTTAATTATACCAATATGCAATAATCTATCTTATAACCATAAATAATGTAATAGGGAATTTTTAAATGCTAAATGATTCCTGAAAGTGATGACTATTTATAAATCTAAAATATGAAACAGTGAAAATTCTTTAAATTAGGTATCCTAGCAGTTTCGCCAAAGTTTCATTCAAAAACTCAAGAGTTTCATTCAAAACTCTTGAGATTCATTAAAACTTAACTGAAATCCCTCCTTATGGCTTATATAATATATATAGATTTAATGAAGTGATTTGGTAAAAAAAATATTAACTAAAAAATCACAAACCTGATAACAAAATAGAAAATTATAAATATGATAACGAACTTGAAATGAATAAAATATAGAATGTCATAACAAAAGAATTTAATTTGGTATAGAACAAAAAAAATCAGATACTTGGGAGATGGGAAAATGTTCCAGTTCTAGAACCTGAGTGTCTCGTCTCCTGCTCCCGTTATAAATATACAATGGTCTGCAACTCTGCAAGAGGCAAGGATGTCAAGCAATGAACCTTTAAAAGATGCTAAAATTAAAGAGCATTTTTTTTGTTTATGTTCTTAGAAACACTAAAAAAAACTTCAGCCATAAAATCAGAGATGGAGAAGAGAAAAGAGAGACCTACATCAGCAGTCAGCACTTGATAAAGGAGGAGGTAAGGAGCGGGACTGCTACTCTGTGAGGGGGTATTAGGGCACAGACGACCAGCCAGCGGGAGACGAGAGTATTAGGGCACAAAAATGGGCCGCAGGACGGACAGCCGGCGGGAGTCAAGGAGACTAGATTGCGTAAAGGAGCGGGGTTGCTACTCTGCGAGGGGGTCGCAGGAGTATTAGGGGCTAGGCACTATGGCACAAAGGGAATCTCGTGCGTCGTGCATGAAGGAGAAGGAGAAGCACGTGGGAATGAAGAGGGCGGGGATCGTTGTAATCGGGAGAGTGGAGACGGGAGTGAATGAATCGAACATAAGCAGCAGCCGGCCTAATTTTTTTCCTTAATATACTACTAAAAAAATTAAATGAATTTTTTTAAAAAAATCATGGGGGCACGAGCCCCCCTGGCCCTTACGTAAATCCATTTATATGACTGTCATGTCAAACATATATTTTATAATTGTTGTGTTTTTGTCCAAACTCATCGAATCAAATAGACTCTGTCAAATGGAACATAAACTAGCATAACGCTTGTCGCCGGGGAAAGTGATTGATAGTGTTAGTGTGTTATGAAAAACACTGTCCAAGAGCAGATGATTTTTCTGTTCCAATAAATTATCTAACAACAAAACGAGCGGTTACGAAGAATAATAAGCACGAAAAATAAGAAAAAAATTCACAGACAAAGAACATCAAATTTAAAATGTTTTCCCGAAATTGAAAATGGGTACGTCCATTATGCATGCAAGGAATTTTATTTTTCTTTTCTCAAACATACAATACGGCTATAAGGGAGAAAAAAATAAATCGAGAGAGAATCCTCCAAGATTCGGCCATAAACGTTGCGACGAGAAAGAAATCCGATGATAAGATAAGAGCGGCCGGCGGCTGTGAGTCGAGCACACTGCAGCAAAGAAGAAGCCCGTCGACAAAGCTGTGGCAAGGAAGAAGCCTGAAGACAAGGAAGATGACGCCGACCACAAAGAAGCGCACACGTGATAACAACAAGGAAGAAAGCCTTAAGTTCGGCCTAGCCCAGTCGACCTCCACTGCAAATCTCTTGCTAGCCGAATTTTATGCTTGTATGGGAGAACCCAACACCTCCTTTTATAAGTGAGAGAAAACCTAAAGAGGGGGGTCAGATGAATCCTGTCAAAACAGGAAAAGAATAATGTGATATTACATTATTTGGGAATGCCAAAAAAGAGTAGCAATGAATATGATGGTCTCAAAATAGGCAGCCAGCCAGGGGGTGATTCTTGCAGGAATCAGAGAGAGGTGGAACACAAGAATCTCCACCTTGACTCATCTTCCATGACATGCTCCACCTGACAGAGATAATTCCAAGATGCCCCAACAATCACTAAAATTCAAAAGCCAAAAAAACTAACTGAATGAACTTCATGAGCCAAGAACAAATCTTAAGAAAACTCATTCAATCATGAGTAGCACACAAATTGGACAGACGTGATTGTCTCAGAAACGCTCCACCTTGAAGCTAAATTTCAACTGCACCACCTCCAACGGTGATCTCCCATAGCAAAATGAACATGTCTCCTTGAAGCTAAATTTCAACTGCTCCACCTCTAGCGGTGGTCTCCCAAAGCAAAATGAATATGTCAAGACTTCTGGCATTTGATGTATGCGCGGGAGAGAAATTGACGATGCAAACACATCAACAATGAATGCGAACAAACTGACCTCAGCATGAAAAAGAAAGAACTCTTATGAGAACTAATCAAAGAATTGATTAGAGACGCTCTAAGCTCAAGAAAAATGAATGAGTAAAAAGTAAAAAACTTAGGTAATAGAGGCTGGCCTAAACTGCACTTACACTACAACAAAACGTGTCTACCGCGGCGTTTTTTTCTACTTTCTGCGGCGTTTTAAAAACGCCGTGATAGATTTTGCGGCGTTTTAATAAACCCCGCAAAAGCGTCGTAGTTGCGAGCGTAGCCGTAAAGTTTTGCGGCGCTTTTTAAAAAAGCGCCGCGGTAGCCTGAAGGTATTCACCACGCTTGTTATAAAAGCGCTGCAGTAGCCTGAAGGTATTCGACACGCTTTTTACAAAAGCGCTGCTGTAGCCTGAAGGTATTCGCCACGCTTTTACTGGAAAGCGTCGCAGTAGGCTCCATGTATTCGCCACGCTTTTCCTGGGAAGCGCTGCAATAGATAATATTCATTGGCAACGCTTTTGAAAAAAACGCCGCAAAATCGTATGTTTTAAAAAAAATTTTATAGTCAGCCAGTTAGATTTAGGTTCCGTTTGGGAGGGATTATTATCACCGGTCAAGTGGTTACAACCGCATGAACCGGACCTTAATTAAGGTCAGATTCATGCGGTCGTAACCGCTTGACTGGTGAAAATAAGTCCTCCCAAACGGAGCCTTAGACTTGTACATTATCATAAATAATTTGTCATGACTACAAATAAAGCAACATAGCACATGAAGTAAATTCTACATATAATTCAAAAAAGCTAGATAGCCTCAATTAAGTGTTGTACATCAAAATAATAGCAACATTCCATTCCATTGCAATACAATTAAAATGTTTCATGTTGAACTATCACAAAAATTTACAAAATTAATTGCATTACTATACACAAAAAAGTCATTTGATGTTGTCCTTTGTTATATAGCCGTTGTGTACAAGGCTAATCCATTTGTCAAAATTTTTGAAACGATTTGGCTTCGATTGTCGGCAAACCTGCAATGATTGCATTCAAGTCAGTCAAGCAGGAATGAAAAAAACAACAATATGTTTGCTGATATTTAGTTTATTGTATAATTAATGGGATAATAGATACTTAATAGTAATGAACTATGATGCTTGGTAAATAATGATATGAAGTTCCTCACTAGGCAATTGAAGTTGGAGATAAGCAAATTAATCAAACATCAAACTCAGTTACCCACTCAACATTTAAGGAAAAAAATAGGATTGTTAGTCCATCCATGATTGAAAAAAGGGCAAATTTGTAGGCAATTATATAGATTTTCCAAAGTTGTTGTTATTGTATTACTTTCCTTCTCAATGAGGAGAGATTAAGGCTTGCTATGTAGATTTGGTGGGAGAAATTTTTATCATCAGGAGAGATTGAGGCTTGTCACTCTTCAACATCATCCCTGCTTTCACTTTCCCTGACCCTGCAAACATCACTCGATGGCAAGTTTTATGTGCTTCTCTCCATTGAAGGTAGATGCGAAGAAATCTAAGGTGAGCAGCAATTATGCTTTTGATTTTACCGAGTTCAACCTTTTATTAGCTAGCTTTTTTCTGATCCTTTTTTCTGATCAGCAATTATGCTTTCTTCTGATCCTTTTTTTTCTCTAGGGATTTTCCAAATCTACAGATGATAGTAAGAAGAGAATGGCTGGCCAACTAACTGTGCGAGGAAAAGCAGCAATGAAGATCGTATTATCGAGTATTTAGCGGTATTACAACGTTCTAAAAAAATTAACGGTCCTATATTATATATGTTTAATTTGCCCGCCAGGGGTGGGTAAAACTTCGTTAGTTAAATCAATTGCTCTTGGGGGAGTTAGAGATGAATCTGAAATTATAAGAACCTAGGAATTTTTCTTGTTGTTAGAGGCGGGAATCAGTGAAGCCAAAACATGGAGAAGCAGCCAAGCCTGCCTTTCATGTTGTCCTGGGAAAAAGTAAATAAGGCAGAACCCTAGATAGAAGAATGGCCTTACCGAAAAAGCCGCAAAAACGAGCCGCAGAAACGATCTTCCAGGCCTCACAGAGCTTTGCCGGTCGCAGAGCTTCGCCGGTCGCTTCGTCGGCCTTCCAATCGCGGCGTCCACTGGAAATTAAATTTCGGCTAGGGCATGCGCAAGAGATCGCATATTAAACACCCCAAATTAAATAACGTCAAAAATGAGTGCAAAAAATTAAACAGCGTTGCTATTAAACAACCCGATTAAATAGCGCCAAAAATGAGCGTTGTTAACTTTTTGATCTTTAACGGCGTTTTGAAAAAAATCGCCGCAGATATTAAAAATTATGTAGCGTTTCTTAGAAAACGCCGCAAAAGCCGCAAAAATAAATAAAACTATCGCGACGTTTTTCAAAACGCCGCAAAAAAACGTGGGCATAGAACTAAAATGTTGTAGTGTTACAAAACGAAGTTCTTGACTAAAAAAAATCAAAAATAAGAGTTATAGTGACACAAGTATAGAAATAGCATGATTAAAATAAAAGGGAATAAGCGTGAGCAAAATAAAAGGATAATGGCCATGGGAGCAAAGAAAGGAAAAAATACAGGAAGTCCAAAATAGAATAGACGAAGAAAAAAGAAAAGAAAAATGATAAGTGAGAAAAACACTAGAGAACGTCTTCATCGACATCCTCAAGGCATAGGGATGCGACAGACTTTTCTTTATCACCACCGGAGACCTTCCCTTTGTCTTTGTTCTGAAGCTTCCAACAATCTTTTATTTCATGACCCTTCTTTTTACAGTAGTTACAATTGTTATCTAAATTTTTCTTAGACTTGCCTTCTCTGAATGAACTAGACTGACCCCGAGAAAATAAAGCAGAACTTTCAGCAATACCTGAGTCGGATGACTTCTTTCAAATGTCATATGAGAGTAAGGCTGCAGTGACCTTTTCTATATCCAAAATATTTTTATTGTATGTGAGGGTAGTGATCATGCCCTTGTAAGACTTTGAAAGAGAGTTTGGAAGAATAACTGTCTTGTCATTTTTCTCCACTTGAATACCCATGCTGCGACACTCAGATAACAGTTTATTGAAACTGTTCAGGTGGTCATGTAGAGATGAACTCTCCTTCATAATAAATTTGTACAACTGATGCTTGAGGTAGATGTGATTGGAGATAGATTTCGTCATATAGATACTCTTCAGCTTTGCCCAAAGACCAAAGGTAGTCGTCTCTGAAAGAACTACATATATCACATCATCATGTAAGCAAAGTTTTATGGTGGACAGAGCTCTGAGATCCAAATCGCCCCAAATGCGATCGGTAACCTCAACATCCTTATAAGCATTTCCCAATAGAACACAGTGCAAACCTTCCTTGAACAGTAGTGTTTTGATCTGCACCTACCATATGCCAAAATTATGCTTCCCATCAAACTTCGCACTGAGTGTGGAAGATGCCATATAAATCAAACTGAGGAGATCTGCACTGAGACCAAGGCGACCAGATAAATTCACAGATAAAGATTGGAAAGATAGGGAGCGGACCGATGTCATCACCTACTGTTGGCCAAACTCGAAACGAAGCGTTCAATTAGTCGCCGATCGAACCTGACTCTGATACCACTTGTTATGAAAAATGCGGTTCGAGAGCAGATGATTTTTCTGTTCCAATAAATTACCTAACGGTAAAACGAGCGGTTACAAAGAATAAAAAACACGAAAAATAAGAAAAAAACCACAGACAAAAAACACCAAATTTAAAGTGGTTTCCCAAAATTGAAAATGGGTACGTCCACAGTGCAGGCGGAGAAAAATAAATCTAGAGAGAATCCTCCAAAATCCGGCCGTACTTATTGCAAGGAGAAAGAAATCTGGCGGCAAGAGAAGAGCCGAGCACATTGCAGCAAAGAAGCTCGTCGGCAAAGCTGCGGAAAGGAAGAAGCCCGATGACAAGGATGACGACGCTGACCACAAAGAAACGCACACGCAATAGTAACGGGGAAGAAAGCCCCAGGTTCGGCCAAGCCCAGCCGACCTCCACTGCGAATCTCTTGTTGGCCAAATTTTCTGCTTGTATGGGGAGAACCTGACACCTCCTTTTATAAGTGGGAGAAACCCTAAAGAGGGCGGCCGGATGAATCATGTCAAAAGAGGAAAAAAAATAATGCAATATTACATTATTTGGGAATGCCAAAAAAGTGAAGCAATGAATATGACATTCTCCAAAATAGGCAGCCAGTTAGGGGGGTGATACCTGCGGGAATCAAGGAGAGGCGGAACACAACATTAGTGGACGTATGAGGACAACTCTATGGGAGGTGGTCGACAAAGAGCATACATAACTGCACGAGGGCAAATAAAATCACAATAAGATTGTTTGGCAATAAAAAAATTTTGACATGCATTATTTATCATTCGTGGTTAACATTTAAAACTATGCTGAAATTTATTTGATTTTTAGAGCTTTTTTATGGTTACAATATTAATTGTTTTCTATTATTTTACTATATGATGAAGTCCCCACATTTGATACAACATTTGATTTTTTTGGTATTACCATGACTTATTATCACATTTATGAGAATAGAGACCTACCATGAACTGACACCAAAATATTTGTCACTGATCTTCTTTTTTAATAATGTTGGGAATGACTAGAAGGAAAAATTGCTTGATAAAAAGTTAATTTTTAAATTTCATGGGTTAATATTTAGTAAAGTACATTTAAATAGGGAAAAATGACAGATAGTACACGGGTTCTATCGTGAGTGTGAGGGGACGACAATACCACTATATTAGAATAACATATATAAAAAAGTTTTTTCAAGGTTAAAAAAATTTGAGTTGGTTCTTTCATAATACATGTCAAAAATAGACATATAATATATGCATTTTGTAGTCAAGAACGAGATCTAAGACTTTCATGTTGAACATTTTTTCAAAATTTGCACGGTTTGACCAGAATCTCTCCCGAAGGTTGCTGGCTTGAAGTGAATATAATAATAATAAATTTCAAAATTCGAGGCAGCAATCTTTCGAGCCAGATTCCGGCTAAACCATGCAAATTTTGGAAAAATGTTCAACATGAAAGTTGTAGATCTTGTTCTTGGCTACAAAATGCATATATTATTTGTATAATTCTGACATATATTATGAAAGAATCAGCTCAAATTTTTTTAGACTTAAAAAAACTTGAGCTTATATATTCCAAATCCTAATATATATATATATATATATATATATATATATATATATATATATATATATATATATATATATCTGGGGCACTGAATTTCCGCGCAGCGCTTTTTGGACAAAAAAATGCGTTCCTCGGAAAAATGAAAAAAACACCCCCTAACAGCATTTTTAGAGAAAGTGGTCAACATGAAAGTTGTAGATCTCGTCGAGATCTACAACTTTCATGTTGACCACTTTTTCTAAAAATGCTGTTAAGGGGGTGTTTTTTTCATTTTTCCGAGGAGCCCGTTTTTTTGTCCAAAAAGCGCTGCGCGGAAATTCAGTGCCCCCATATATATATATATATATATATATATATATATATATATATATATATATATATATATAAATAATTTAGATGCGCAAATTTAGCCCGGGCTCGATTGCTCGGCCCGAGTCTGCCAGGTTCTCAGCGCGATTAGGCCTGGACTAGGTTACGCCCATGCCAGGCCTAAGGAGGCTCCCCAAGCCCCTTATTTGGGCAAAGCCCGGCCTAATGCCCGGCCCGGGCCAAGCCTAGGCCCTACCAGGACCAAAGACTGATAAATATTGTTGTTGTTGGGGCCGTCCCATCATTCAATTGCTGGCACGTGATGACCCCAAATTGGGCGGCCAACTTCTTTGGCAGCCCAACTTGCTATTGGCAGCAGGGATCACCCATTTGGCAGGTCGTTAACTGCCAAATGGTAGCTAGTCATTGGCGTTTGAGCCTACTTAGGCCTGATTTTGTGGGCTCAGTATGCCAGATACAGCTCATGCAGAAAATATAGAGGATTTAAGAAATTGTTGCCATCGGGAAGTTATTATGCGAAAGAGATATTATGTCATTTCTTCTAGTTTTAGTTTTGGACGCGGCTCATTGTGTCATTTATCATTGTTTATATCTTTGCCGCCCACAAGTTTGTTTATATATATAATGTTGATAGGGTTTCACTAAATTAACTCAAATTGAGCAAGTTAGAATCTTAATCGTGACTCCAAAATACGTCGGGCGGCCGAGCGAAATGACACCCAAGCAAAAGACTCAAAAACAAGCACTACCCGACGTCGAACACGCGTGTGAGGCGGACACGATCACACGTCGCGCATGTGCGGTGGACACGATCGCACGTCGCGCGTGTGACCATTGGGTCCGCGTACCAAGTGTTAAGATAATTTTCTCCTAAATGTGAAAGAGGTTAGCCAACTTTGATTATATTTTTCAAGTATGTGTTTCATGACAAGTGTGAAATAGAATAGCCGTATTTGACCTTTAAATCAACATGTATTTTTTGATCAAGGAAGTGTAGAGAAATCGGAGTGTCGAGAATAGAGATTCGAACGAAAAATCGAAATAAAAAATAACACAAACACAACGATATACAGAGGTTCACCCAAAACCGGGCTACGACCTCTCTCCCCGTCTCCCCTTCCTTCTTGTATTCACCAAAGCAAGAAAAATACAGATTACAAAGTTTCAAGGATCAAAACCGATCCTACCTCACACTTCTCTCTTTGGACAAGAAACGGGAAGAAGAACCGCCGCCGGAAAACACCACTTCTTTGTATCTCCAAAAGGTGCTTCCCGAAAACTTCCTCAGCCGAAACCGCTCAGGAAAACCCTAACCTGAAAATTTGGGTTATACGCATATAAATAGGCCACGGAACCGGAAAACAGACACAGTAAATATGACACAATGGTACCGCTCGCCGCCCCTGGACCCCCGCGTTTACTGGTACTTCAGCCATCAGAGAGGGTCACACTCCAACGTCTCTAAGCTCACGTGGGCTAACCCGGTGTGAGAAACAAGAGAGCCGGAAGTGTTCACCAACTCCAACAATCTCCCACTTGGTGGACATCTTCCGACGGTGAGAGCAACTCCTCCAATCTTCCTCTTCAACCCCACGGCTGTTGCACACCACTCGAACTTAGCAACAGGAACCGCCTTGGTGAGAAAATTTGAACTGTTCTCCGCTGTGTCGACTTTCTCAAGTCGGACCACCTCCTTTTCCAACTTTTCCCGAATGAAATGGTACTGGATGCCGATGTGCTTGGTCCTTGCATGGAAAGCTGGATTCTTGGCTAACTGTATAGCCCCTTGGCTATCACACCATAGCTTCACAGGACCCTGATCAAAACCAAGCTCCAAACATAACCTGCATAGTCATATGGCCTCCTTGCTAGCATGAGTAAAAGCCATGTACTTCGCTTCCGTCGACGAGAGTGCTACCCCGCATTGTCGCCGACTCATCCAACTGATAGCTCCTCCAAACAATGTGAACACATAACCAACTGTAGATCTCATGCTATTCAAATCACCACCCCAATCTGAGTCCACTTGCCCAACCACGTCTAGGACTCCTCCATCGCCAGCACCTTCAAAACAGATAGAAAAATTTGAGGTACCGCGAAGATACCTAAAAACACGCTTCACAACGTTCCAATGCTCCTTCCCGGGCTTAGCCATATACCGGCTCAACACTCCCACGGCATGAGCAATGTCAGGGCGGGTACAAACCATGGCGTACATCAAGCTCCCCACTGTACTAGCATATGGAACATTCGTCATGTCCTCGATCTCTTCATGTGTCTTGGGACACATCTCAGCAGACAACTTTCTCCCTACTGGCATAGGAGCTCTCACTGGCTTGCAGTCAGCCATGTTGAATTTCTTCAACACCTCTTCGACGTACCTCTGCTGCCCTAACCAAAGCTTCATCTTGCTTCGGTCCCTGTAAATCTGCATTCCCAAGATAACATTTGTTGGACCCAAATCCTTCATCTCGAATTTGACCGAAAGAAACTTCTTCACCTGTTGGATCATCTTGACACTATTTCCCACCAGTAATATGTCATCTACATAGAGTGTCTAGAAAATGAAGTGCTCACCCTTCCTTTGGAAATAAACGCAGTGGTCCGAATTTGACCTTTCAAAACCCAACTCCAACATGTAGGTGTCAAACTTCAGGTACAACATCCTCGGAGATTTCTTAAGTCCATAAAGAGACTTCTTCAGCCTGCACACCAGATCTTCTTTTCCCTTGGCCTTGAACCCTTCTGGTTGCCTCATGTATATCTCCTCCTCCAAATCTCCGTGAAGAAACGTCGTCTTCACATCCATTTGCTCAATCTCTAAATCATGCGCTGCCGCAATAGAGAGAACCAACCTGATCGACGTCAGCTTTGCTACCGGCGAGAAAATCTCGTCATAATTCACACCTTCAACCTGGGAGAAACCTTTTGCAACCAACCTTGCCTTGTACTTCTCCACGGTGCCATCTGCCTTCAGCTTCTGCTTGAAGACCCATTTGCACTCAATGACCTTCCTCCCCTTTGGAAGCTTGCACAGACTCCAAGTCTGATTCTTCCGCAGAGAATACATCTCATCCACCATCGCGAGCTCCCACTGATTTGAATCAGCCCTTGATCATGCATCCCTGACAGAGATGGGATCTTCACCAAGCATATTAAGACAGTAATGTGGCCCAATAACACTAAGAGAATATCGAAGTGGTGCCCTTTTCTCTCTCGTCGAGCGCCTCAGAGGTGGAACATCATAAACTTCAACTTCTGACCCACCATCAATGTTCACCGTCTCTAAATCGTCTGATTCTGAATCAGACTCAGCACCAACAGTAGTAGCCCCTTGAGCATCAACCTGAGAATCAACTTCTATGCTTCTGACTACTATCTCCTCCTCTATAGCCCTTGACTTCCCCGCTTGTGTGTTGACCTGTGGCCTGACTTCATGAAACACCACATCTCTGCTGATCGTCATAGTCCTGGTCACCGGGTTCCAAAGCTTGTACCCCTTGACGCCTTCTTTGTACCCCACAAAGATGCACTTCTCGGACTTCATATCAAGCGGTTATGACCGCAATTAAGTCCTGGTTCATACGGTCATAACCGCTTGACCGGTGAAAATAAGTCCCCCCAAATGGAGCCTAAGTTTTAGCCTTATAAATAGGCATAAGGGAGGAGGGGTAATGCATCGACTTCTCTCCAAACTCAAGCCTTGGAAGATTTCCTTTCATACGACATTCTATGACGTTGACGAGAAATACTTTGCCTACACTGATTTGATCTGGAGCAGATTTAGGCAAGGATTCAAAGATGCATCATGGAGAGGATTAATGTAATACGTCTCGTCTGTCACTGTCAGTAACTTGCAATTTGCTTGTTATTGTTTATTGTGAAATATTATGTGATGCAAAGTTGGTGAAGATCCTGTGTGAATCAAGGAGGGAAAACTTTGTAATTGCTTAATTTTCATACATTTTTAGTGACGGCTTTTCAGGTTGGACTTGGATCGTCTCGTGATTTTCACTCTATTGAGTTTTCACGCTAAATCTTCGTGTCACTTTTATTGTTGCTATTTTGTGTCGTGTTTTGGTTATGTATCGGCATAACGCTAAGCGGTTGTGTAGGTACTCGCTCAAACTAATTTGCAAGTGCTCTGATCGTGATTGCATGCTCTCTAGCTCAACACCAAGCACACATGTGGGTCCTCCGCTGCACGCTCTCCACGCGCGTGCATTCCATAAGCCCTTGTGCACATTTTAGCCTTCTGCCGCCACCGTTCGCCGGCGCCGCCCATCGCTATCATCACTGTCGGCGAACCTTCTTGTCGCCGCGGGGCTTGCCTGTCATTTTTTATAAATTGGTGATCTAGATGATTAGGATCATGCAGTCTCATTTGTCGATTCAAATCTCAAGACTGTGTGAATACTAATACGCTCCTCAAAAAAACTGTTGAATTTTTTGAAGTGGAAGTGGGTGACGTGGGAGGACTGGGCGGTCTGTCCTACTATGGAAATGGAGTACAAGGCTTCGACCTTGACATCTCGGGAAGCCATCTAGCTTAGGAGATTAATAGAGGACGTCCATGAAGAAGTGTGCAACCCTACTCTGCTACGCGGTGACAATGAGAGTGCCCTAAAACTGGTTAATAATCCAGTTTATCACGCGCGGACCAAAAACATTGAGATTGAGCACCATTTTGTTCGGGAGAAGATGTTGGAGGGATCTCTGGTGGTTGGACATATGCGGAGCGAGGAAAACATTGCAGACATCTTCACGAAGCCACTATTAAAGGTGTCATTTACTCGGTTACGAGAATTGCTAGGGATGGTCTCCACTTCCCACTTCAAGGAGGAGTGTTGAATTTTTTGAAGTGGAAGTGGATGACCAGGACGGACTGGGCGGTCTGTCCTAGCAGCTTGTGCGATAGAGGGTGGCGGCTTGGCAAGTCGGCCTCATTATTGTTGGCGGTTTTGATGGTCAGATCAGGCGGTCTGTGCGGACTGAACTGACGACTTGCTAGGTCGGCCAGTGTTTCGTGGCTTGTTCCCCAGGTTGGTTTCTGGCGGAAAGGATGGTTATCCGCTCAGTTTCTGTTTTGAGCAGCTGGCTCTGGAGTCCGCCGATTCAGTGCAGTTTGTTTTTTGTATCCGCTGGTGTTGTGTTCGCACCATGGTTGTTTGGTGGTGTGGACTTGGTTTGTTTTGAACCAAGTCTAGGTCGGCTTAGTCCGGGAGGTCGCGCGGCCTGCGCGGGTTGGTTCCTTATCCGCCGAGCTCGGCAAGCAGTCTGTATTGTTCTACTTTGCTACGAGCTAGCGTGTTGTGGTCTAGAGCTATCCTCAAGTGGAGCGGATTGGGTTGGTTCTCGCTGAGTCCGCCTTGTTGGTGGCCTGTGATTTGGCTCGGCGGACTCATTTTCGCTAGGTCGCAGTGGGCTGGTGTGTACCAGCAGTCTTTGCGGATACACTCGGTTTTGCACTTGGATAGGGCGGTTATCCTAACGTTTAAGGAGGTGATCACACTCTTCTCCGAGCTTATAAATAGGACCCCCCCTGTCACATCAGATGACACCAAGTAAACAGTAAGTCAACTCGTGGAAAGGTGATGCGGTTAGGATTTTCGATCCACGCGGTTTGAAGAGATTTGATCAGTTTGTGATGTGCAGGTTGTGTGAATAGCGCTGAAGAGCCTGGAATTTGATCTTGACTGAGTGCGGACTCTGCGAGTAACAACCAGCGGTTTTCAGTAGGTTGCGGCTTGCGACTAAGCGATTTCTCTTCTGCAACTTCTTCCCTATTCAAATAAGTTGTCCGCCTCTGGGCGGCTTGTTCAGTTCGGTGGCAGCAGTCTGTGTGTTCTGGCGGCTAGGCGACCTTGCGGTCAGGCGGCCTACAGTTCAGCGGCTAGAGTTCTTCAGCAGCACTGGAATAACGGGTAGTCCGCTCGGCTTGTTGCGGTCTTGCGACCAGGCGGCTTCAGCGGGCTCCTTTAGCGGTTAGCAGCAGAGCCGGCGGTTACTCCTTGAGGCCGCGCGATTTGTTTTTCAGGTTGTATTTTTCTTGCTCCATCGGATACATTGACAATTATGTCTCTTCATGTATGTCTCGCGCTGTGTAAAGAGATTTTTGATTAGTACAAGACTCTTGCTCTTCTAATTGTTTTTTACTTGTTTGGACTCAGTGTGCTTGAGTGTTCCTACGTCTGGTGTCCCGTTTTCCGCTATCACAATTTTTTTCAAAAACTATAAAAAAGGATCATAGTCTTTCATTTGAAGACAAGAAACCAAGACGCACAGAGAGAACTCTGAAATTTTCCGACGAGAAAACTCTCGGACGTCTCCTTCAAAGTTTGAAGACCTCATTCGGTTCTCAAATCCTCCTTCAAGAGCGACTTGGATATCACCTCTTAAATACCATCTTCAGTGCCTTCTCAAGTGTCATCTCTCGAAGCTGTTCCGGCGAGCGGCAAGAAAAATTTCACATCTCTTTTGCTTTCAAGTACTTGTTATAAAAAAAGCGAGTTCTGTTACCCTTCCAAAATTCCTAGCACTTGCAAGCTCAAACAAATTTGTGGATTTGGTCGGCACCGAACAGACACTATTGTTTTTTCCTTTCTTGGATTTTCATGTAAAAAGTCTTGCCGTGTCCGATGTTTGTTTCATTTTAACTCTTTGCATGTTTGACTAACTCTGAAGCTAAGACACTTCGATTGTCAAAATCAGGAGAGCTCTAATTATATAAGCTGCCCGCAACAAATGTATAATATATGAATAATATATTAATAATACGAATAATGAGAGAATCAGGGCGTTTGTTACTCGTGACCTCATGACTAACCAAACTATAATTCAAAATTATGGGAGTGGTACGTATAAAATGTTTACATTAATATTTAATACTAGTTGACGCTATATTAGAGTGGCAGACATTGCACATGAACCTCATTTACCTCATTATTCTTTTTTAAAAAAAATCCATTGCCGTGGACCCCCACCATCCGCATGCAATTTGTGGCTTGCCGTCCCCGGGGCCGGCCCGAAATTTCTCTACGAATTATAATTGAAAACACTTGGCTCATTTTAATTAAAAAAATAATTCTGTTATAAATAATTTCATTTTATTAATAAAGCTTTAACATAAGAAGAAATTCGTGATAAAAGTCTGCGAATAGTGAGATAGCTAGAGACTAGAGTGTGCAGTCGTAATCGCTTGACCGGTGAAAATAAGTCCCCACAAACAGAACCTAAATGGTTAAAATATACGTTTTTAAAAGTAAAAGTAGCCTAGTCTGCGGATAGTGACTTAGTAATGAAATTTGTGACCTTGTTTTGTCATGCTGCAAACAAATCATTCAAATCCCGCTGCAAACATATTTTCCATAGTTTTGGTCGGGATGCTACAAAAACAAAACATGTGTCGCGATCTCGATTTAGCATTCAAATTAAAGCAAATTCGCCCCGAAATTAATGCAAATTTGGCCCCAAAGAATCAATAAACAAGATATTTTTTTTAGTGAGGAGGCCAGCGAATTCCAACTAACCACCGATGTCACAACGATCGATCATCTCATGCAAAATACCGCTCCAACGAACAGAACACACGATCGGATTTCTACATACGACCCATATCACACCGAAGAAACAATGAAAAAAATGAAGGACCGACTTCCATCCGTCAAGCGTTAACTAGGTAGCACAAGAACACCGCAATAACTCCTTCCAATATTGTGAAGAGAGGAATCAGGGAACTTGGCATCAAGCTTCCTCCAAGAGATGTGAATTGCTTAGCCATCATTCTAGTCTTCCAAAAAATGATTGCAGGCCGCTAATTCACGAATATTAAGAACCATCTACGGGCAAACAACGGCCGCTTCTTAGTGCCTCGCGCCGATGAACCTCTCGTGTGGGCTGCGATTTCCTTTTTCTTTGCGGCAGCCACTCCCCCAACTCAGACATATATATCTGGGAAGGGAATATAACCAAAATGTTTCGTTTTGTTTTTTGAACCAACACCAACATCTGCCTAAAAGAAAATCAATAAATATAAGTATTTTTTTGTATCGAATATAAGGAGCTTAAAACCCCCCAAATTCCGTAAGAAATAGTGGGTTGTCAAGTGACAAAAGAGGCACGGCCCAGTGGAACCCTCCAAATCAAATCAAGAGGAAACTTTTTTGATAAAGATCGTAGCGCAATTCTAGCAGATAAGAATCCTAGATTTATGGACAAAAATGTCCCTCATTTTATTTCTCAATCACGCGTCACCACCTTGTTTTGTAGGGACTATTATTATTCGTGTCTTCACGACCAAAAGACCACGCTTGCAACTATTCTGAGCAAATTTGTGTAAGAACAACCGAGAAAACTATAAAACTCAAATAATAAAAAGACAATAAACACAATGTGATATACGTCGCGGAGTCACTGAATGAAATCCTCCGTTTCTTTCGGAGGTGCTGACCCGCAGGGAGGCAGATATGACTAAGTGACATATTGAAGTCCGCGGTTGACTGCTTTTGTGGTGGGAGAAGCCCTGAACGAGAGATAGATGGGGCTCAGACATATAATGTCAATGGTGTTTGAACTCTATTCTCCAACTCGAAACTCAATTTGAAAATCAAGCCTATGGGGGTAGTACCAGGACCCTTGTGCCCCGGACTGCACTGCCCGCCCAAACTCAAACGCAAGCGCCTTGCGACGAGACGCGGACATTCCTCATGCTGCGGTTCCCTCCGGTCCGTTCCCGGGTTGGGTTAGGGGAACATCCGAGCGATTGCCTTCGCGGATCCAAACGTGCTCACAAGGCGCGGCTTCGCCGGCTTGGATTGGAAGGAATCGCTTGCGCATGATTTTCGATAGCTTGAACGCGGTAGACTTTTCACCCACCCAATCTCGACACAGACAATTCTCAAAGAAAGTCGCATGACAGCAAATGAAAGAACCTCGCAGTCAGAACCCAGTAGGTACGGATGTCTAAATCCAACTTCCGCAATTCGTCATTCCGGATGAACAATTGCTCTTTTAGAACTCTTGGATCAACTACTCGGGCTTTTAATAGCCTTTGAACCCCGCGGGGGAACCCTAACCTAAAGTGACTCGCCCGTTCATTCTGATGAAATCACTTATCTCTTTGCTTTAGACAATGCCTCCACCTGTTTCATCTTGCGGAGACTACCTCTTTCTTTTGGTCAGTTTATCCGGGGTAGTTCAAGCCTGACATATCTTGCTTCCCACCCTGTGAATCACGTGAAAGTAGGATACTCCAATTTCGGGGGTCAAAGAGTTTCATAAAACGTTCTTGGTGGAAAAAAAGGTGAGTGAAAGATCCCACTGAATGAAATTTGATCCATGAATCTAAGAAATAGTGAGAATTCTTGATCTCTCTCAATAGGGCTATAGAATAACAGCTAAAAAGTAGCCGGAGATATCTTCAAAGAAGAGATTCTTCATCACTGACAGTTTACATTGGACCTAAAAACTCAAAAGGCCCTACCTTTTAGGGTGAGTTTTCCTTCTTTCTAGGATTGCAAGTCAAATAGCATGATGATGGCATATTCATTTCTCAAACCAAGTATGCAAAAGAGTGCTGAGTATGCAAATAAAACCGGGTAGGTTTTCATTCGTATAAAACCTATACGAATGAAAATGATAAAGAAGAGAAAGCTAAAGCTAAAAAGTGCTGAGAATGAAAACTAAACGGACGGCACAACGGCTAGAAATGCCGATAGTCGACTATCTGCTGTGGTAGTTCGACTATCTGCTTTGGTAGCTCGACTATCTGTATCGTTCGACTATCTGTTGTGTCCGATAGTCAAAAGCCTAAGAACCCCCATTGAGAAAGGTCGTCCAGGGACAGGATCCCAGATTAATCTAAATGGTGGAATAATATACGAGAGTTGATTAAAGTGATACAGATCGAGCGTCTAATTAGGGCTTGTAGGTGGGTTCGAGCGTCGAAAGAAGAAGAGCACAGCGCTTACTGCTTCCAAGCTACATCTCTCCGGGAATTGAGCTGCTATGCCCACTGATTTTGGGGTTTGGGTTACCACTTGATGCTCATTCCTGGGCAAGGAAAGCGGATCGGATCTGTACGTTCCTACAGCAATGAAATGCTTCTTCTTTTGTATTCACTTCTTCCACTTCTGGAAAGTCTAAATAGCGAGCTTTCGCTTTCTTTAACTCATAGCGATTTCCTTTCAAATGAAATATTCCGGGCAATGCTCGAAGCAGCCCCTCTATCCGCGGAACAACTTCTCCCCACTCCACGAGGCCCAACTACCTGGATTTGGACTAGAAAAGGGGCTAACGAACTGACCTTCTGCGCTGCGCTCTTTGAAACCTTTTCCGATTCGACGGAATGGTAGTTTTTCATCTCGTTTGATTTGAGTAGGCGAGAAGTCTCAGGCTTTCATCCGATTTGTTGTGGATTCGAAGCCCCTAGAGGACGAAGCATGGCTTATGTGCAAGACCTTACCCGTTCTGCCTTCTAACCCGGGACTTCTTAAAGCAGCTCGACTGAGAGGCGAGCAATAGCGAAGTCTGACTTTCTTTCTTTCTTTTACGAGATTTCTTTCACGTGTATTGATTGGGACCATCCTTATTAATTCAGAACGACTTGCGAACATTTTTCTCAAGCGAGAAATTACTATCCCTCACATTCACACAAGAATGAAACTCCACTCTCTTTTCTTAAAACGAGAATGAGCCTGACGACTTCGTGATTTAGCAAGTAGCGCCTATAAAGTTGGGAATGAACATGGTTGCGCATTCTAAGAAGAATAAAATGGCCCACATTTAGGTGGCGTTTGGCGCGGCTTATTCCCTGCGGTGCGGTGGAAACGCGCCACAATTCTGACCAAAAGCTGTGTTTGGCGCGGCTTTTTTCACAACCGCCGTTTACTAAAAACCGCAGCTTCCTCCTTATACCCATCCGCGATAAAAATCGTCGTTTGACCGCTGCTTTCAGCCCGATAGTCGAGCGGCGAACTCCAGAAAACCTAGCGGCGAAGCGGCGAAGCGGCGAAGCGGCGAACGATCGGCGAACGATCGGCCTGCGCTACTTGGCGATCTTCCCGTCGACGAAGAAGATCGGCGAAGTGCTCATCTCCTCTCTCCCGACGCTGTGCACATCAGGTTTGTTTGATCTAACCGGCGTTTGTTTGAAAACCTAGATCCCGATCCCGTTCTTCCATTTTCCAACCATCTATGGTTTGTTTCTCCTAAAGATCTTCCATTTTTTGCCACAGGGTTCTTCGTGCTTTGCAATAGCTAGGTTTTCTCCATCTTCATTAGCAACCACCGGTCTCACAAGGGCTGAGGTATACCCTTTCTTCCTTCCCCTCATTTGCAATTGGTTTGTTTAATGGCTTGCTCCGTATAGCAGAAGGATATGTTTAGGGATGCTGTGTATAGCTGGATTTGGTGCTTTGCAATTGGTTTGTTTGTGATTGTGTCTGTGTGAGTTATATGTTTGTGTGTGAGTGTGTATGTGTGTATGTGTGTGTGTATGAGTGTATGTGTGTGAGTGTGTATGTGTGCTTATGTGTGAGTTTGTATGTGTGTATGTGCTTTGAGTGTGTATGTGATGTGTGATTGTGTGTTTAGGAGTTGTTTGTGTGTGTTTATATGTGTGTGTGTGTATATGTGTGTGTGTGTGTGTATGTGTGTGTGTTTGGGAGTTGTATGTGTACATGTGTGTGTTTAGGAGTTGTATGTCTATATGTGTGTGTGTGTATATGTGTGTGTGTGTGTATATGTGTGTGTGTGTATATGTGTGTGTCTGTTTGGGAGTTGTATGTGTACACGTGTGTGTTTAGGAGTTGTATGTCTATATGTGTGTGTGTGTGTGTGTATATGTGTGTGTGTGTGTTTATGTGTGTGTGTGTATATGTGTGTGTGTGTGTGTGTGTATATGTGTGTGTGTGTGTTTGGGAGTTGTATGTGTACATGTGTGTGTTTAGGAGTTCTATGTCTATATGTGTGTGTGTGTGTGTATATGTGTGTGTGTGTGTGTTTATGTGTGTGTGTATATGTGTGTGTGTGTGTGTTTATATGTGTGTGTGGTTAATAAGGATTATTATAAAAAAGTGCTCTTCTTTTTCAAAAAAAGTGCTCTTCTTTTTCAAATAAGAATTTTTGTGTTATATGTGCTTTGAGTGTATGTGTGTGAGTGTGTATGTGTGCTTATGTGTGAGTTTGTATGTGTGTATGTGCTTTGAGTGTATGTGTGTGAGTGTGTATGTGTGCTTATGTGTGAGTTTGTATGTGTGTATGTGCTTTGAGTGTATGTGTGTGAGTGTGTATGTGTGCTTATGTGTGAGTTTGTATGTGTGTATGTGCTTTGAGTGTGTATGTGATGTGTGAGTGTGTATGTGTGTTTATGTGTGAGTGTGTATGTGTGTGTGTGTTATGTTTGTGTGTGTGTGTGTGTTTGATTGTATATGTTAGTGTGTGTGTGTGATTGTATATGTTGTGTATGTGTGTGTTACGATTTTTTTTGTAATCTTTTTGAATATTGTTTTCATTTCTATGTGTTGCCTTATAAAGATGGGCAAAACAAAAGACGGTGGGGTGGCAGCAATGTGGGACAATTCCGATATTTTCCTCTTTTGTGATATCTGCATAAAAGAGATAGAACGTGGGAATCGTCCTACAACACATTTTAGTAAAGAGGGGTGGTCCAACATAGCGAAGAAATTTGAAGAGTCGACTGGAAAGAAATACGATAAAGTGCAATTCAAAAACAAATGGGATCATCTGAAGAAGGAGTGGAAACTTTGGACGGAGTTGAAACGAGGTGAGACCGGCTTGGGTTGGAACACATCAAGAAAAACTATAGACGCCTCGGATGAGTGGTGGGACGAGCGATTGAAGGTATTCAATTTTTTTATTATGTTATTTCCCTTAATTAATTATTATATGTCCGTTTTAAATAATTGAATAATATTTCAGGTTGTCCCTGCCGCAAAGAAGTTTCGTTATTCCGGAATACAGCCAGAATTAGAGGAGAAACTGAATATGATGTTCAGTTCTGTTGTTGCGACTGGACATCATGCTTGCACCCCTCATTCGAGGAATGTTGGCCCCGAGTCTACTGGTGATAGAGCATTGTCAGACGGTGGACAAGAAGACGTTGACGTCAGTGGAGTTCCTCCTGTAACCGAGAACACAGCTACATCAGAGGTTGGCCAAAAAAGGAGGAAAGGACAGAAGAAAGATATTACATCAGTGTTAGAGGATATGGCAGAATCTTCTAGGAGCATGTGTCGATTCATACAGGAGCCACCAAGGAGCAATTCTTCCTTCACCATTGCCCAAGCACTTGAGAAGTTAGCAAATTACCATGAAGTGCAATCAGATAGAGAATTCCATTTCTTTGCCATCACCTATCTGATGGACAAAAATCATAGGGAGACCTTCATGTGTCTGCCAGAAAGTCTGAATGTTCAATGGCTTCGTAGTCGCTATACTAGTGGCGTGTAGTTGTGCCTATCTTCTTTATTTATGTGTGTGTTTTGTCAGTGGATGTTATTATGTTTATGAAGTGCACTAGTATGGACATTAACATGTTATCTGCTTTATTATGTTTTTTACCGCACTTGTATGGACATTGATATGTGGATGATTTATATGCTTACTAGTTGCTACATCCAACATTTGTGTATGACTTCTTTTTTGATATCTTTACTTGTTTATTCCAGAATATGTCGAGCGAGGACTCTGATAATGTCATCGAGCAGTACGAAACAGCTAGAAGGAAATGTGTTATTGTTCAACAACACACTATAATAACAGCATCAAGTTTGGCCTCTACACACACCTTTCTATTAAACAGTCGAGTCCCACGCATGACTTCGAAGCAGACAGGTGATAAATGGGTTGGAGAGATACTTCGTGGATCTACTGTGAGATTTCATGACTCTTTCATGATGAGTCAAGAAATATTTCTCGATCTACTGCATTATCTGGAGGAAAGGTGTGGACTCCAGGGAACAAGAAGGACAGCCTCCAGAGAAGTGCTAGCATTGACCGTATACATACTGTCGTACAATGAATCGATGAGAAAAACAATTGAGCGCTTTCAGCATTCAACGGAGACAGCTAGCCGATTTTTCTCTCAGGGTATTCGTGCTTTGTTGCGGCTAGGGGAGGAAGTTATCCAGCCATTAGATAGGTCTTTCGAGAGCACTCCACCAGAAATTATGTACGACAGACGTTATATGCCTTTCTTTAAAGATTGCGTTGGGGCTATAGACGGGACACATGTTGACGCGTGCATAACAGTTGGACAGCAGGTACCCTATATTGGGAGACGGGGCAATCCAACTCAAAATGTCATGACTGCTTGCGATTTCAACATGTGCTTCACTTTCGTCATGGCGGGTTGGGAGGGATCTGCACACGATAGCCGGATTTTCAATTATGCGTTAAATTACCCTCAATATAATTTTCCTCATCCGCCTCGAGGTAATGTTAACAATTATGTTTATATATTTCTTACTTTAATTTATTTGAGTGGTTAATTAATTTTTAACACATTATCAGGAAAATATTACTTGGTCGATTCTGGATATCCTTTGCAGAGAGGGTATTTGAAACCATATCAAGATACAAGGTATCATTTGCCAGACTTCGCACGCGGTGGTCGTCGAGCGGAGGGACGTCGAGAGATGTTCAATCAGCTCACTCATCGCTAAGGAGCGTGATAGAACGATCGTTCGGCGTTTGGAAGAAGAAATGGGCCATACTACGGGACATGCCGAGCTATAGCTTTGCGAAGCAGGCAGATATTGTGATGGCCACGATGGCTTTACATAATTTCATTCGCCGACACCCTTCCCGCAATGATATAGATTTCAATGAGTCCGAGCAGGAGGGTCAAGATGAAAGGGTGTCCTCACAAGGGCGTCAAGAAACCTGCTCTGACACTGCAGGTGGAGTAGAGGAGATGATCGCGCTACGTGATAGTATAGCGGATCAGTTGTATGAATCGAGAGCATAGCTCGAGATTGCGGGGGTACCTGGATTTCTTGTGTTATGTGTTTATTTATCCTGTTGTTTTTTTTTGGAAAAAAAAATTTAATTCAAAACGGAAAACAACTTATTCAAAACTCTGTTTTCAAAACTCCATTTCATCCAAACAGTTTTTTAACAAAACTCTATTTTTGAGAATCAGCACTTTCTCCATCAGCAGCTTCTCATCAGCAGCTTTCCATCAGCAACAGCCCAACCAAACAGAGCCTTAGTATTGAGTTTCTACGTTGCCCCTCTTTTGGTATCACTCCTTATCAAGAGTTATTAATCAATGTGTACATGTTTTCCATTGATCTTGATGTTAAAAATTTGATATAGTGGAAGACGGGAAATCAGACCCAGAAACATTCAATCAATCCGAGCCCAAATAAATCAGATGCAAATCAGAAGATCAACAATCTTGTACTAAACAATCTTTACAAGACGAGACATACATGGTGAGACATGATTTGTCAAAGTACTCAAAAAGAAAGCATAAACAATTACAAGGCAAAATCTAACCGCGCGGACTCAAGAAGTTAGTCGCCGGATCTACTGCAGCACTACGGAGTCCGCACAAACCGCCAGTTCGCAAGACCGCAAACCAAGCCGCGCGGACTGCCCGTTATTCCAATGCAAGAAGGAACTCTACTGCCGATCAGCAAGCCGCCTAACCGCAAGGTTGCTTAGCCGCCTGACAGCGCGATCTGCTGCTGCCAAACTGAACAAGCCGTCAGTAGCTGACAGCTTATTGAACAAGGAAACTAGTTGCAGAAGAGAAGACCGCCTAGCCGCAACCCGCGACCTGTTGTTAACCGCTGGTTGCTATCCGCAAAGTCCGCATTGTCCCTGACCGCAGTCAGAACCAAGTCCCTGGCTTCCAGCGCTATCCGCACAACCTGCACAACACAAACCGGCCAACCTTCAAACCGCACGGATACAATATCCAGTCCGCAGCAACTATCTGCGAGTTCACTTACTGTTCATTCATTTTTTATTGATGTGACATGACGTCCTATTTATAGGCACGGTGAAGAGTGTGGTCACCGCCCTAGCTGATAGAATAACCGCCCCATTCCGTGGCAATCACGAAGTGTATCCGCAAGCCGCGGATACACAATCAGTCCACCGCGACCTGTGCATCACCAAGGCCGGATAAAAACATCTATCCGCCTTGTCGCCAAAAGCCAAGCCAGGACGCCGCCACCAGCAGAACTCTGCAACAACACCCTGTCTGCCTATCAGCGAACACCTCTTCAGTCCGCGTGCCCTGCTGACACAGCATCATTCCGCACCCCCAAGTTCGTAACCAATGCACAACAGCCAACTGCCGAACTTGGCGGACACTGCACCAGTCTGCACGTCTTGCAGACTGAACTCCAGTCCGCATTCCCCAAGCTCGCAACCAAGGCACACGACTACTGCTGCCGAGCTTGGTGGACTGAGAAGCAGTCTGCGCTTTAACCGCGCGATCTCCTGGATGAGCCAACATGGACTTGGTTCAGAACCAACCAAGTCCACACCACTGGCCACAAGGGCCAGTCCACGCTTACTAACGGACACTGGAATCAGTCCGCCAATCATGGCGAACTCCAGCACCACTCCGCACTAACCGGCGAACCCTGCGACTTCCACCAGCCGCACCACCAGAGCTAAACCAAGGCATCTGCCATGCCGGTCTGCCAAGCTCCATCCCAGTCCACATCTTGCCGGACTCCGCGGATATAGAAGTTATCCTCTCGGTTACCTTCTGGGATCCAATTGCCTGCTGAGCATAAGCCGGCCTGGCTGGCCGCCTCCTCTGTTCACACAGACCGCGCGAACAGATAGCCTAGGCCGCCAAAGAACAAGCCGTCTGCAACAGCTCTGCCGACCTGGCTAATTAACCGCCAGTCCTGTCCGCATAGACCGCGCGGATAGGTCGTCCAATCACCCACTTTTACTTCACCATTTTCAACACTTGATTTCTTTATAATTATTGAGCTCACGTCAGCTCCACGTGGAGGAACTAAGGCGGGCATTTTGGGGACCAAGTAATCTACTAATTTTGCAAAATTGGAAGGTAAATTTACATTTCTCTTCTCGAGACAATGAATTTTGACTTCTTACATGTCATAATAGTGAAGGGATAAGGGAAAAACTGGTTCCCAAAGGCAGGGGAGGCCATCAAATTTCGTTTTAACTTATTGAAAATGACCACTTATTGAAATGACCCATTCTCATTAGTTGCCCAAGTGATAATTATGTCAGAAATTATTATTTTTTAGTAAAATATATTTCCAATTATGTTTCATGAAAGTAAAAAAAAGGTGATTATTATTAGCACTGCACTTTTGGATATTCGCACTATATTTACTCTTAATTTTCCGCATCTTTTGAAAATACTCTTTGTACATGCATTTTTAGGAAAAATGTTCAACACTACGAGATCTACAACTTTCGTGTTGAACACTTTTCCTAAAAATGCATGTATAAAGCGTATTTCTAGAAATCCGCTCAGATTTCGCGCCTTTTAGAAATACGCTTTATACATGCATTTTTAGGAAAAGTGTTCAACACGAAAGTTGTAGATCTCGTCGAGATCTACAACTTTCGTGTTGAACACTTTTCCTAAAAATGCATGTACAAGGAGTATTTTCAAAATGCGTGAAAAATTAAGAGTAAATATAGTGCGAATATCCAAAAATGCAGTGCTAATAACAGTCACCAAAAAAAAAAAATAAATAAAAACTGTCAAAGCTGACATTATTATAAAAACTCTCATTAGCTGCTCTCGGGACCTTCTTCTTTTTTTCCCCAATTCAAATGCAGCATTAATTTCTGTTAATAAACCCTCCTATGATTCCCACTCTATATTCCTAGCTACTCCCTCGGTTCTCGGGCCGCCTGCTGCCCCGCCGGGCCCGCCGCCCCTCAACGCCTGCGTCTCCTCCTGCCGGCAACGCGTGCTCCATTGTCGGCTCTCTCTCTCTCTCTCTCTGAAGCTCTGTTTTATTAAAGAGAATAGAGTAGTAATATAGGTACTCCTTTGTCTTCTAATCTACTCAACCTTTCCGCCTCCTGAGCTCGAAAAAGGAAAGAGTGAGATTTACAAATGCTAATTGTGGAAATAATCCTGCAAAATTCCTTTCATTTCTTCTGCATGGAACCAAAAGTTCAATTTATTTTAGGGGCGCTGGTGGGGCCTTGGCCGGCCATGAATTAATTTGATGCTCTTTAATTGGGTCCCCGGTGAGCTCACTTAATTATCATAATTTTGCAACTAATTAATGATGCTTTTCAGTTTTCTAATGGATGATGCTATCTTCGGCGTGACCGCCAATACTGTGGGCAGGAACTGTGCGAGATATATATACATATTTGTTTATTAGAGCTGTTACCAAAACACTATCAACTATTCCTTAAAAAAAATGTGCTCTAAAGACTTAAGTACACACACACACACTTTTAAATCAAATGAGTACTTCATTTCAACAACCTCAGCCGTCTGTTAGCTACGGTTTCGAGAGCGGTGCGACCGCGGTAACACGGTTGGGAACTCCGACCACCGGAAATGGAGATATGCATGTTTGGAGAGCTGTGCTCCTGAGATTTCATTTATGCACACCGCCACAAGATCAGCGAGTCTCTGTTTGGAAAAATTGTGGCAATTGAATTCTAATACTTAATTAACCACAAATGCAAGATAATAGTAATTACAATATGGCCTAAAACATGGTTTTGAAGAAAAAAAAATAGCATTTTTTATTGCACCTTAGCTAAGCAAATGTTTGTCTCTCTTTAATAATTGAGCAACGGGCACACATCTCTCCAATGCAAGCAAAACCAGATCAAACCAATCTGAACCGGTTGCTATTTTGAAGATGTAAATCAAACATGCAAAATATTTTGAATAATTTGTATCCGAATAAATGACAGCAGATCTGCATCTACCACAGCCTCCTCTGCTGGTTCTCGCTTCTTCTGATTCACATTGAATAGAAAATATGCAATGTCAGAGAGCTCGAATTTTATGAAAAGTGAAGGGCATGGGGTATACAATAAAAGAGGCGCTGATATGACACCTTCCTGAATACCATGGACACCATATTCTTGTCCTTTTCTCCATCCAATAAAGCCTCCATATATAGCTGACAATTGTCTCATATTATTATTATTATTATTATTATTATTATTATCATCTGACCTATTTACTTATAAAAAAGTGAACTGCATTTCATCTCATATTGTTTGTCATGTTCAAAGATTAAGTCTGCCTTACTTTTTTTTTTCTTGATAGAATGCATGTTTTGTTGAAAAATTGTGGAGTGGAGTCGGGTCGCGCGGCTAGAAAATTCTAGTCGTTGAGCTATCGCCAGCGATACATTTTATTGCCAGGCGATAGCGGTTTTTTGCCGTACACCACATCCGCCTATAAATAGGGGTTCCGACCCCCTCATTTGTACGGTGGATCACTGAGAACTATAGCTTGGAGCAAGGTTGTGGTTAGATTTTTCTAAGGCACACGGCAAGGAGGAGTGGAGGTTTCTTGGTCAGCTTTTGTTGACTGTGCGGTTAGCACTGGACAACTAGGCAACTAGTACTGGCGGTTTAGTGATCAGTAATAGCTTCAGTGTGAAAGTCGCGAAAACAGTTGGTGGTTTGTGCTTATCGCATGGAGATAAGAGATATCGCCAGCGATATCGCGGGTTGGCGATCAGAGCTTTTTTCTCCTTGGCAGCTCTCAGGCAGGCAGACAGTAGATCAGTTCACGCGACCTGGTTGATAGTTCGCGCAGTTTGAGCGATATGTTCTTCATCAGAAGTCAATAAGAGCTACGTACGCGAGCGACCTCGCGGTTAGAGGTGCGGTCTGGAGGCTAGGCGGTCTCAGTTTTGTTGTTCGTCAGATTTGTAGTTGTCTATTTTTTGAACTTCGTTCATTGCAACGCAAAATCATGTCTCGCGATTGTATGTCTCACCCTGTAAAACAGTAAATATAATACAAGTGTTGTCCTTATATCTTCTATTGTTATTGGTTTACTTTTCTTGGTTGATTGAGAATGGTCCTGCGACCTCCTTCATAAATTTTTACATGGTATCAAAGGCATAGAGGTTTTAGATAATGATTGTTAAGTGCCCTTGGAAGACAAGTAAACCAAGAATTTTAGTATGGAAGTTGGGTATGCAAGAGGGCTTGGCATTTAGCTGCTAACTAAAACAAACTACAAGAAAAGAAAGCCTTGTATGAAGAGTTATTTACTTGGCGAGAACCTCTGGGAGGTTGTTGGAGGAGAGGGTTGATAAGAAGTTGGGGTTGCTAGATCTAATGCTCAAGAAGTAAGAACTTGGAGGAGAACCAATGCTAAGGTTGAGTTCAAACTCAAGTGAGCTATCTCTCCAGATCTGTTTGACTACATCATGGGATGTAGGCTAGCTGCTGAGATTTGGACATCATTGGATGGGTTGTTCAATAAGAAGAATATGGCTAGAGTACAGTTCTTAGAGAATGAGTTGTTGGTAAGGGCCACTAAGAAGACTTGTTTATCTCTTCTTTCTTCTTGAAGATAAAGACTTATATGCTGTGATCTCAACACTTGATCCAGATGATCTTATTTATATAGCTAAGATGAAGAGGCACATCATCCACGACTCGCAAAAGAAATATATTGTCTTCATCACTTCAGTGCAGAGGTGGGCTACTAAACTATCTCTGCTGCAGCTGAAGAACTTATTATCCTCTCAGGAGAGCTTAACAAGGCAGATGTCTGGGTGTTCTATCTCATGGGTAGATAATAAGGTTCTCTATTCTGGGAAAAAGAAGAAGTGGGACAAGAAGAAGACCTATGATGGTGAGAATTTTACCTCATCACATCAAGAGGGAGGCAAGGCTCCAAAGCATGATGGAGGTAAGAAGGGTCTTAGATGTTTTAGGTGCAACAAGCTTAGTTATATGAAGAAAGACTGCAAGATGAATCTTGGACACACTGTAAAAAGAGGAGGTGGGTTCAAGAGTGAAAGTGAATGAGGGAATTGCTTCATAACAGACACGATGTCAACGTTTATTGGTGCTTTATCCTCCATCAACTTCTAAGAGGATTGGATTGTGGACTCTGGGTGTTGTCATCACCTCAATGGAGATGAGTCAAAGTTTTCTTCTTTATAAGTGTACATGGGTAATGATGTTAACATTATAGCTGATGATTCAGTGCATGCAGTTGAGAAGGAGAGAATAGTTTTTTTGGCAGTGATAAGAGACCACTTACTTTGAAAAGTGTGTACCACGTGTCAGGAATGAAGAAGAACTTATTCTCGGGGACCAATGTTGTGGATGTTGGTAATCACGTTCTATTTGTTCCAATAGAAGTGAAGTTCCTTCGAAATATGTTAGCGGTAAAGGCTGATGTTACCCATATTGAGAGAAGGGTAAAAGACTTGTTCATTTTGTCGACAAGTTCTTATGTTGAGAAGATCAAAGCAAATGGCAGCGCAACTATCGAGCATGAGAGACTGAGGCATATAGGAATGGATAAGCTGAATACTATGACGACAAGAGACTTGGTGAAAGATTTGCCTAGTCATTCATCTTTGGGAGATGATCAAGTGTACGAGAGGTGTCAGTTTGGGAAGGCACATTGTCTCTTATTTGACAAGTCCTTGTCCAGATGTAAGGTTTCGTTGGAGTGCATCCACAGTGATCTGATGGGACCATGTGCCACCTATATTCTTAGAGGTAATAGATACATGTTGTTATTGGTTGATGAATTCACAAAATACACTTCAGTGTACTTCATGAAGGAGAAGTCAGAAGTCTTTTAGAAGTTTATGGAGTTCAAGAAGCTCGTTGAATGCGTATTAAGGTTGCGGGTTAAGAAGCTGAGAACAGACAATAGAGAGGAGTTTACCTCTCATACGTTCTCTAACTTTTATAGGAGGCACGAGATCAAGAGGCCGGGAGCTGACTTGTGCTCACACTCCACAATAGAATGGAGTGGCGGAGAGGAAGATCCGTCACTTGGTGGAGACTTGTAAGAGTTGGCTTCATGCCAAAGGTGTACCGAAGGCCCTATGGGCAAAGGGTGTGGCCAGTGCGACATATATTATCTACCGGACGCCCTTAAGTCCTAACAACATGAAGTCTCCGCATGAACTGATTTTCAAGGAGAAGCCAATGTGGGACACCTTTGGGTTTTTGGTTCTACCTGCTACATATATGTCCCAGATGCTCTCAGGACAATCCTGGAAGCTAAAACACAGAAGTGTGTCTTCATCAGCTATGATGAGAGAAAGAAGGGATGAAAGTGTATGGATCCCAAGACAAAGAAATTTGTTGTCTCGAAGGATGTGATATTTGACGAGCTGATGTCATACCAGGGTATCTCTTCTATTGAGCTACAAGAGAGCAAGGAAGAAGAAAGGAAGTTGCTGAAGATTTTCTAGTAGAGCTTCCTATGCTCTAGGAGCTCCTACTCCATCAGGCTCAGGGTCAGGTGCTTCATGTTTTGGAAGCAGGGGAGCGATTCTCTTGGTTCTTCTAACGGAGGAATTGATGTAGAAGATGCAACAATAAAAGTGGTAGAGAATGGTCCGGCCTTGCAAAGGTTGAAGTAGACCATTATGCCACCAACTCGATATAGAGAGGGTAATATGGTGAGCTTGGTCTCATTTTTCTTTGTATGACCTCTAGATGAGCGTGAGTCATCATACTTTGAAAATATCATTGGAGTAAAGGAGTGGGAAGATGTAATGGTTGTGGAGATGGCTGTCCTTAGGAAGAATGAGACTTGAGATCTTATGTCCAGGGTGGATGCCATTACTCTGATTACTTGCGAGTGAGTTTACAAGCTGAAGAAGATAGCTGTCAACAGTATTGAACGATACAAGGCTTGTCTTGTGGCTCGTGTGTTCTCTCATTAGTACAAAGAAAATTATGAAGATACATTTAGTCATATAGCCAAGATGACACCAATAAGGATGGTGATTGCTTTGACAACTTGCAAATCATGGAAGATTTAACAACTTGACGCAAAGAATGTCTTTTTTTATAGGAAGATTAACAAGGACATCTTCATAGTGCAACCGCCAAGGTATGTATCTGAGACTCATCTTGGACATGTATGATATCTGAAGAAGGTCCTTTATGCCTTGAATTAAGCATCTCAATTCTGGTACAAGAAGATATCATAATACCTTCAGTTTTATGAGTACTTTGCTTCTGATTCAGACTCAAGTTTGTTCATCAAGAAAATGAGAGATCTTCAGGTCTTAGTATTATTGTATGTCGACGACATGATCACGATAGGGAACTGTAACGAAGAGGTTGCAAAGCTTAGGGTGAGGCTATCTATTTGTTTTGAAATGAAAGATCTTGGTGAGCTTCACCATTTCCTTGGCCTGGAAGTGGAGAAGAAGAAGAGAGGTGTGCTTGTCTTCCAGAAAGGATATGCAGAAGGGATCATAAATTAGTTCAGCATGAGGGAGGGAAAGAGCAGCTCTACTCCACTTGAAGTTTGGTTAAGTCTTTGACGAGATTAAGGAAGAGTTCTTTCTGATCCCTTAGCCTTCCGGGCTCTAGTCGGGAGCTTGATATACTTGAAGATTACTAAGCCAGATATCTTATATGATATTGGTCGAGTAAGTCGGTATATGTAGGAGCCCGTGAAGCCTCATCTAGTGGCGGCAAAGGGAATTCTAAAGTACGTGAAGTCCACCTCAGATATGGGATTATTCTACAAGAATGACACGAGTTTTGTTTTACACGGGTTTTATATGATGTTGATTATGATGGAGATACAGATGATCAGAAGTCGACATCTGGGTATATATTCATGTGCGGATCAGCGGCTATCTCGTGGAGCAGCAGCAGGAATTAGTGTCTATCTCTACCACAGAGGCAGAATACAAGGCATCGTCCTTGGCGGTCTAGGAGGGAATTAGGCGGCGCAGGTTGGTGGAGGACATCTATGAGGAAGTGCGAGGTCATACTCTACTTTGTGGTGATAATGAGAGTGCTTTGAAACTGGTTACAAATTCAGTGTGTCACGCGCGGATAAAGTACGTTGAGATCGGGCATCTCTTTGTTCGGGAGAAGGTGTTGGATCCTGATGTAAGAAAGGAGCAAGGACACCCGTTGAAATGAAAATAAAGACGGAGCAGTCAAGTTAATGTCCACTAGCAACAACTAACTCTAAGAAAGAAAAGATAGAGTTATTAAGAGGTGAGCTTATTATATGTTTGTTTATTTCTATGTAAATAAGCCACCGCTGATGAGGCCTATTAGGCTCAATGTTGTAAACACTTTAAGATATAGAAAATCTAGTAATATATGTTTAAGTAAAACTATCTACCGTTATATTTTTGTGTCAAATGTGATTGTTATCATAAAATCACTCCTCAGTTTATGTGTTGATCTCAAAAACACTGGTATCAAAGCACGTTTGTTGTAGTTCAACTGTTGAAGCCGAAAAATGGCCTCAACGAGAGTCGGACCTTGGGGTGTAGCCAACACCTACATCTCCCAAACCCTAACCCCTGACTAGCAACAAAGAACCAAGAACTGACCCTAAGCCTCAGCTGGGAGGTCCCTCCTCTAACCCGGAAGATCTCTGAGCGTTTCCCCTCCTTAGCCAATTGCTGGGCTAGGAGCACCTCAGAAAGCACTAACCGATTTGAGAAATCTCAGTTTTGTTGTTTGTCAGTTTTGTACATGTCGGTTTTTTGATCTCCGTCCACTGCAACGCGAAATCATGTCTCACGATTGTATGTGTTGCCCTGCAAAGCAGTATATATAATACAAGTATTGTTCTTGCATCTTCTATTGTCAATGGTTTACTTTTCTTGGTTGGTTGAGAGTGGTCATGCAACCTCTTTCATAAATTTTTACATGTTTTGACATAACAATGTTTATGGAGGCCACCATGAAATGAAAACTAGTTTGGAATATAAAAGTGAAGGGACATCTATAGGGACCTCCCCTTTAAGTTTGAAAAATTACAGATTGCACCCCTCTTGTTATTTGAATTGCAAAACATTGCGTACATGTTCCTCTCCTAAAATATTTACATTTAATAACATCCACGCCCAAAAATACCCCCTCCGAGTACATTTTCGAGGTATAAATATTATGTTTTGTAACATTCAGGGAAAGTTTTTGTAATTTCAATAATAAGAGGGGTGGAATCTATAATTACGCTAACTTTCAGGAAAAAGTTCTGGTAATTAATCGCAAAAGTGAATGAAATTCCTTACTGTTCACTAATTATGATTCACAATCACAATGTTCACGACCTCAACCACAGTGTCAAACATAGCCTAAGTTTCTAATTTGCATTGAATATTATGTTAATAGAATGAATCTATAAATTCAAACATATATAGTTCATGTCTTCCGATGAACAAGAATACAAAGCAGCCCGAATTGATTACAGAGGTGGACAAATATCCCACCCACGTACGAGTTGGTTTACTGTGCGAAATATACATAGCAAAACATTCAGTGTAGATCCTTTATAATTATACGTGTGCTGGACTGGACACTTAAAGCTTTCCCCAGCGCTCAGCAAGCTGCAGTCTGAATTAATGCCTAAACTCGTCGATGGAGAGCTCGAGTAATAACTAGACAGGCCGGAGTGATGTTTTCCAGTTTGCTCCACTCTGACAGTGGCATGAAAAAAAAAGGGAACTCACAATTGGGGGAGTATGATAAAATAAATATGACAAATTAATTCCATGGCACATATGACCTACCACGGCAGCTTTATCTGCCTGCTGCTTGATGATTCTGATCATGGCTAGTGCTCCATTATTGTCCTATACTTGCTTCATATAATATCCCACTTCTCCTTAATTAATTTTCTATCTTAATTATATGTGTATATTATTACTTCAGCTCCATCTGTTAGCAGCTCCTCAAGAATCTTTAACCCTCTCACGCCTCAGCTTCATTGGCTGGGGAACTGGGCTTTGGTTTCCCATGCTCCTCCTATTTTTTACATTATTATATTCTTCTTCCACATGTATTTTAAAGCCCCGGCTGGAGGCATCAATCCGGGGCTGTGTTCCAACATTTCTTCTCTCTGGTTTTATTGAAGCTCATGCGGTAGCTCGTGAAAACAATGTGGGTGGGAGGGGCTGTCCATCGATTCCTTCTTCTCTTTCCCATGTAAGATTTCTTCTTAATTCCCTTTAGGCTTGTTTTGAGAAGACTAGTGTTTTTTTTAGAGAGAGAAAAAAACAGAGGAATCTTTGAAGAAAACCTTAAAGTTTCAAGTAGTATTTAATGGTAATTAATTATGACATTATCAAAGTCATTGATTATAAAAAGGATAGTTTTAACCATAGATAAAGAGTTATTAATTACAGATCTTAGCTCGTATAAAGGATAGGGCAATGCAATTATTGTGCTGGGAATTAATGATGTCTCTGCTTCACTATTCACTATTCTGTTTACTTTAAATCCTGCTATAATTGGGACTTGATGAGGGGAAAAAAAATGTCGTTTTGAGTGACTGATTCATTCGTTTTCATCAATCTGACAGAATCTAGCTAGCAGAAACTGAGTCTCTAATTTGCCTTCGATCTTCCCCGAGCTCGGGTTCAAGATTTTGGTTTGAACTCTGTCGAATCAAGCAGGGGTGTCAGCCAGAGTTGACAATAATTTAAACCCAAAATTAATGGAGAAAATTCTCAAGCACCATGATAAGGAAAGGTTGAGGAGAGCAATGCTAGAGCAGGAAGAAACATTCAGGCTGCAGGTAAGCACTAGATTATTCCCAACACAAGCTTCTTCTTCTTCTTCTTCTCATTCCCAATCACTCCAATTTGACCGTTAGGAATGCTCAACGTTGCCCAGGTTCATGAACTCCATCGACTCTACCGAGTGCAGAAGCAACTAATGAAGGAGATGAGGTCCAGCAAGTTCAGCAGAGAGAAATACTGCATTCCAAAGAGTTTGGAAGTCAGATCTCGAGTCGCCGTTGACTTAGAGCTGCCGGCAGAAGCCCACATCCAGCACGGCGATGTAGATTCTGCCTCAGAAATCGAGGCTGAAAGCAAAATAGTACTGACCCTGGCGATTGGAAGCGGCAGGAGGAAGAGAGCAGAGGCCGGAAATGCTTGGGATTCTGCAGGGTGTTTCTCTGCTTCATCAGCAGAGTCGGGAACAAAGAAGACGGCAGGCCATGGCTGGGGAATGTCGGCGGCGCCGGAGACGTCGTACTTGACTTCGAAGAGTGAGAGGAAGTACGAATTCGATATGAAGAAACCGCCATGGCTTCTTCCATGCTTAAGTCTTAGCATGAGTTGAGGGATGTTGAGCAGTTTAAATCGAAGCAGAGCGCGGCTGATCATGGAATTTGGTTACTAGAGCTTGGTGGACGGCATAGTGGTTGTGTCATAATTAAGCTTCCGCTGCTTAATTATTTAGAGGAGAAGGATCGAAGTACCTGTTTCTGCATGAGAATGTCAATGTTATATTCTAGCTCGTCTTTCAAAATTTAAAAAGATCCGAATAAATTTATTAATCTATAATAATAATAATAATCTTAGAGTTGAATCTTCTCCATTTCCTAAGGGGTTACAGAGTTAATTAGATGATCTTGTTGTTGAAGAAGTGAGAAGCGCACATTGTGGTGGCAATTATAAGATATTTCACTGTGAAAATTCTTATACCTCCTCTCAGTCTTGGAAGAGTTTCCAAGTTTACTGATAATTAAAATGTTGTTGCAAATGGTTAATCCAAATGTTTGCAGGTGTTTGGTTTTAGGATTTTGACACAGATTTGGCTGATGAACAGTGGGAGGAGAAAAGGGCTTAAGATGTTATTATTATTAATCAACAAAACAGGTTATACATATATATATAGCCGGTCGGTAACGGTTCTTATACTTAATTAAATTTTACATTGGAAATGAGGAATAACATTGCTGGCAGCTGCGGCTTAAATCAATTCTCTGTCATTAATTTGGCACAGTTTACAAAAGCTGGCGAACGGTCTGATTTTTATTTCATCACCCCTTCTAAATCTGCGCCGTTCACGATCCCCAGCTTTTCACGGAGCACGATGTACCTGGTTCTGTGCAGTGGCTTCGTCATTATATCGGCAGCTTGTTCTTCGGTAGGGCAGAAAACCAGATGGATTTGCTTCTTCTCGACTGCTTCTCGGATGAAATGGAAGCGTATGTCGATATGTTTGCTTCTAGCGTGAAATACGGGGTTTTTTGCTAACGCTAGGGCAGATGTGTTGTCGCATTTTATAGTCGTTCCGTCTTCTTCTTTCTTCGTAATTTCTTTCTTTAGTCTCTGCAACCAAATAGCTTCGCAGGCTGCGTTGTTTAAGGCCATGAATTCTGCTTCGGTTGTAGAAAGTGCCACTGAATGTTGCTTCCGGGAGCTCCAAGAGATGGGGCTTGAGCCTAGGAAAAAGATAAACCCCCCGGTGCTCTTTCGATCATCTAGACTCCCGGCCCAGTCGGAGTCAGTGTAGCCATGTAGCTTTGCATTTTCTTCTTTCTTTAACAGGATCCCAAGAGTCCGGGTTCCTTGTAGATAGCGTAGTATCCTTTTTCCTGCACAAAGATGGGTATTAGAAGGGTTACTAACAAATCTAGCAAGGATGTTTACCGCATTTTCGATGTCGGGTCTGGAATTGGTGAGGTAGATGAGAGACCCAATAAGGCTCCTGTATTCTTCTTCATTTGCTTGTTCTTCATCCTCTGTTCTTGCTCTGAATTTATCAGCTGCAGTCATGGGTGTTTGGGTGGGATTGCATTCACCCATGTTGAATTTTTTGAGAAGGGAGTCAATGTATAACTCTTGTGAGAAGAAAATTCCATGGTCTAGGTGTTTAACCTGAAAGCCTAAGAAGTGTTTAAGGATCCCTAAATCTGTTAATTCATATTCCTTTTTCAGTTTTTCTCTAAAATTCTCGATGAGTTTAACACTTGTACCTGTGATGATAAGATCATCGACATACAAGCTTACAATGATTCTACCTTCTTCTGAATTTTTGATGTATAGAGTTGGTTCAACCTTGCTGCGGCAGAAGCCTTCGGTGATTAAGTATCCGTCAATGTCATCGTTCCACGCTCGAGCAGACTGCTTCAGGCCGTAGAGAGCTTTGTGTAGTAAGTAGACTTTATCTTCTTCCCCTTCTAACTCAAACCAGGTGGTTGGCAGACGTATACTTCCTCAGTAAGTTTGCCGTTTAAGAAAGCTGATTTTATATCTAAATGAATAACTATTTGGCCATTTTGAGCTGCAATTGCAAGAAGGATTCTTATTGTTGTCAACCGAGCAACTGGGGCAAAGGTTTCATTATAATCTGCGCCTGCTCGCTGGGTATAGCCCTTTGCCACAAGCCGTGCCTTGTATTTCAGAGGTGTACCATCTTCGTTTTGTTTAATTTTGAATACCCATTTGAGTCCTGTTATAGATCGATGCGGTGGTCTATCGACAAGACTCCAAGTTCCATTTGTTTCTATAGCTTTTAGTTCTTCTTCCATAGCAGTTTTCCATTCTTTATGTTGTGCGGCCTCAATGTGTGTGGTGGGTGTAATGGCAATGTGCAGTTTTTCTGATTTTTGGTAAATTTCACTGACTAGTCTTGTTTTAATGGGTGATGATGTTTCTGAATCATCATCACTAGTTTGATCTTCAGTACAGTCATGGATGGGATTGAGACATTGTTCTAATTCAACCTGTTGTGAAGGAATTGATGGATTGGTGTCACGTTCACAGTCATGGATGGAATTAGGAGATGTCTCTAATTCAACCTGCTGTGAAGGAATTGATGGGTTAGGAGATATAACCATTTCAATTGGTTGTGAAGATGATGAGGAGTCTGAACCCCAGTCATAAAACCTGTTTTCATCAAAGATCACATCCCTTGCTATTATGATCTTCTTGGTCTTGGGGTCTAACAAACGGTAAGCCTTGCTTTCAGTGCTGTAACCAAGTAGGATGCATGACCTGCTCTTATTGTCTAATTTGTCTAAATTTTCTCCTAGTAGGTGTGTGTAAGCTGTGCAGCCAAAAACTCTCATATTGGTAATTGAAGGTTTGTGATTATGTAAAGCTTCATATGGTGTTTTTCTGAGGGCCTTTGTGGGTATACGGTTAAGGGTGTACACGGCAGCTGCAGTAGCTTCTGCCCAGAGTTGTTTTGGGCTGCCTGAATGAAACAGCAGTGCCCTGGCCATTTCTAGAATTGTTCTGTTTCGTCTCTCCACAACTCCATTTTGTTGTGGTGTGTAGGGTGAGGTCAATTCTCTTCTTATCCCATTCTCAATAAGGAATTTGTTGAATTGGTTGGATGTAAATTCACCACCCCTATCACTTCTTATAGCTTTGATGTTCTTGTTTAATTGATTTTCTATATATTTCTTGAAGTGTACGAAGGTGATATAGGCTTCAGATTTGGCACTCAAGTGATGTATCCACATGTAGCGGCTAAAGTCATCAACTATTAGGAAATAATATAGTGCTCCTCCTATGGAAGGTACAGGAGCTTTTCCCCATAAATCCATGTGAAGTAATTCAAGTGATGCATTTGATCGACTTTTAGCAGCTTTGGGGAAAGGTTGTCTATGAGACTTAGCCTTGGCACAACAAATGCATATGTGGGGCGTTAGTGAGAGTTTGGGCAAACCATCGACTAGTTGGTCCTTATGCATTTGGTTCATAATGGGAAGGCTGATATGGCCTAGTCTGCTGTGCCATATTTGGGTTTTATTGGCAGGTGTTTCATGCACCGATGTTAGTGCATGGAAGGATGAAGCAGGCTTAAGATTCAAAGTAAATATATTGCTTTTGTTCATGTGAGCAGTGACAATGACCTTTTCCCCTATGGGTTCAACTATCTCACAAGTTCGGTTTTTAAAAAGTACCTTAATGCCTTTTTCTAGAAGTTGCCCTACACTAAGCAGGTTCTGTGTGAGTGTAGGAACATATTGGACATTCCCTATCTTCTTAATTGATCCTTCGGGTGTTATTACTGAAATGGTGCCTCTTCCCTCTATTTTTTCTGTTGTTCCATCTCCTAATGTTACCACAGATTTCCAAGAGTTGTCAAGAGAAGTGAAGTATGTGCTATCATTTACCATGTGGTTTGAACAACCGCTATCAATGTACCATGTGGATGATGGCTCCTGTGTATTGGGAGAGCAGCAGGTAAAAAGATATTCGTCTGGGTTTGTTTCAGCTGTGTTTGCCTCTTCCTTGCTTTTATGCCAGCATCTGTCAGCTGAATGATTTGGGTATCTGCAGTTTTTACATCTAAAAAAGCAATCCTTTGCTTCGTGGTTTGTCTTTTTGCAGATTATGCATGGGGAGAGATTTTTATGATTGCTTTTATGGGCTGGGCCCTGCGTTGGCCTTTTGTTGTTTGAGGCTACGTTTTTCTTTCTATCTTCTTTGTTGTTTTTCTGAAAGGTAATAGTGGTCTGAAAGGCTTTTTCTAGCTGTGGTTCTTCATTTATGTTTAGTAAGTCTTCATGGGTTTGGAGTGAAGCCATTAGATCACTAACGGTTAGTGTTTCTAGATCGTGTGCCTCTAAGATTGCAGACACTATATGTTTGTGTGATTGTGGCATAGATCTTAGAATTTTCTCAACTATTTGCTGCTCTTCGATTATTCCCCCTAAGGTTCTAATCTGGTTTACAATGCTTATGATTTTGGCAAAAAATTCTTGGACAGTATCATTACTTGTCATCAAAATGGAATCGAAATTACGGCGTAGAGAATAGAGTTTTAATTTTACTACCTTTTTAGAGCCCTTATACTCATTTACCAATCTGTTCCAAGCCTCAGTTGCTGTTTTTGACCCCATGATCCGGGGGTAGATAGCAGGTGCAATCCCTTGCTGGATAAGGTGCAAGGCTAGTGCATCTCTTTGCAGTTCTTCTTTCGTGTACTGTGGAGCTGCACCTTCTGGGCTTTTTTCTTTTGGTTGTGGTCCATCCGTGACGATGTCCCAAAGGCCTTGAGATCGAAGGAATGTCTCCATTTTATCACTCCAGAAATCATAAAGGTCTCCGGTGAATATGGGGATGGTGGAATGGGTATAAAGAGGTGCGTGGGAGGTAGATGATGAAGCCATTAGCGATTGGAGAACGGATATTACAATGCCTCTGATACCACTGTTGCAAATGGTTAATCCAAATGTTTGCAGGTGTTTGGTTTTAGGATTTTGACACAGATTTGGCTGATGAACAGTGGGAGGAGAAAAGGGCTTAAGATGTTATTATTATTAATCAACAAAACAGGTTATACATATATATATAGCCGGTCGGTAACGGTTCTTATACTTAATTAAATTTTACATTGGAAATGAGGAATAACATTGCTGGCAGCTGCGGCTTAAATCAATTCTCTGTCATTAATTTGGCACAGTTTACAAAAGCTGGCGAACGGTCTGATTTTTATTTCATCAAATGTATCTTCAATAAAATAATACAAATGAAAAATGATCAAATCAGTTAAATCAGTGAAATTGGATTATCATAAAATAAGGGAATTGTTATTTAGACTCCATAAATGGATATTTGTAACCCATTGATATTTGTACCCAAAGTTGATATTTGTATCCATATATGATAATTGTACCCAAACCTGAGTATATTTTTTTGCATAGATAACATCCAAAAAATATTTCCAAAATATGAATAATGCGCACTATAGCTGTCTTAACATCACAACAATTTTTTCGAAAGAGTACGTAATGTGTTCTAAATGGTTAAAACATCAAAGCAACATTTTCAAAAGAGTACATAATGTATTCAACCAAAAATATATGTAGTCTTTCAACATGTCATTAACATTTGCAAGTCATGTTTTTCCGGCCAAAAAGATACCCCACCTACAAAAAAATGATTTGAATCAGTAAGTATATTTAAAACAATAAATAATTGAGTAAACATAACTCTAAGCTAATGAATCTACAAAAATTCTTGAATAAAATTGATACTCATCTAAAATTCAGAAAGTGAAGAAACTTCAAGAAACCTGTTATGAACCAAGTTGATAACGAGTTTATAATCTGAGAGGAGAAACTATAACAACTAGGCAAACTTGGTAACGGAGCTTAGCAAAACAAATAAAACGGGATAGAACTTGATAGAACTTGATAGAACACAAACTTGAACAAGTAGGCTTTTAAGAATGTTGGAAAAACGAAAACGAAAACAAATCTGAGAGGAGATTAGGAGTATAAAGAAAACAACTAATCTCCTCTCAGTTACTAAAACCCTAATCGTTGAGCGAGGGAGAAGGAAAAACCTGCGAGGGAGGAGGGAGGCGAGCCGCGGAAATGAAGAGGGAAACCGGCGAGGGAGGAAGGAGGCGAGCCTAGGAAGGATGCGAGCCGCGGAAATGATGAGGAAACCTGCGACGGTGACGGTCGGGGAAGATCACCGTTGGAGCGTGCGAGCGGCGGAGGAACGCGGGGTATGCGGGAAAATGGGATTAGGGTTACGAGAGTTTGGGTATAAATATCATTTTCTGGTTTAAAAAAAACACTCAAAATTATGCAAATTTTGGGTGTCAAATGTTCAAAATGGGTGTACAAATAACAAATCATCTGTTATATTTTATCATTTTGCAACTATATTTTAAAAGAGAGTGGTCACTCCTTTCAAAATAGAGTTGATGACCCTATCATTTATAAAACTGGCGTGTAATTAACGAGGCTCCGGAGAGAAAGTCAATGCATCTTCAAAGATTCTCCTATGTGCAAGACGTTCAATGAGTCCGCCTCAGCAAACCTCCTACGCGAGCCGCTACATCGAGTTGCGTCTGGGCAACATCTAAGAGCGTCCACCACCAACGGTTACGAGTTAGATTTTGAGGATTTGCGAGTGGCTACCCGTCACTCTCCGAGCGCACCTGTGAATTCTCTCATCCACAAGTTGTAATGAGGAGCGTCCAGTCGCGCTTGATTTCTCTGACACCATGTAAACCGTCGGTGATAGTGAAATTTGACTGACACCGAACCGAACACGTGAATTTTTACCAAATTTACGGGTTTTCCATGTAAAAAACCGTCACATGCACTTCTCTACTTGTTCTGTGACTGTTGCACGCTCGACCACTCCACGATCTAAATCGGTCTAATTTAGTTTGGTCTACCAAGAGCCTTGAGTTGTCCGCAACAAGAGTCATTATCAAGACTCAGGAGTAAAATTATAATATCATAAAATAATTTGGCAGGTTTATCATTTTTATCCATATTTCTAACGAGGAGTATTTTTATAAACTGAGAAAATTTAGAGGGGGGATGAATGTAATTTTGAGAATTTGTAGGGTGCAATCTATAATTATGCAAACTACCTCTCGTAGTCAACCGCCCTTATGGCCAACCGCGACAGTACGCCGAACGCAATATTATATGTGTCACATCCTTATCAATACCTTCGTCTTTTTGAACTATCGATTAAAGATATTTAAAACACTCACTACGGAAATATCTTGATCACCTAACTTAATAACAAAGCCATCTGTCCTTCTAGTATTGCTAAATTTAAGCTCCATATACTCTGTCTTTGCCCTGCTCAACCTAAAATCCTTCTTTTCTAAAGTATCTCGCAAAGATTCAAGTTTTGCGTTTACACCCTCACGCGTCTCATCAACCAAAACGATATCATCCGCAAGCAAATAACACCAAGGTATTGCTTGTTGGATATGTCTAGTGAGCTCATCTAAGATAAGGGTAAAGAGATAAGGGCTTAAAATAGAACCTTGATGTAACCAAACGGTGATAGGGAATTCTTGTGTTAATCCTCCAGATGTCCTCACCCTTGTCACTGAATTTGAATACATATCTTTGATTGTGTCAATATATGATATATTTACATCTTTCTTTTCTAAGACTCTCCATAAGATCTCTCTTGGAACTACCATAAGCCTTCTCAAGATCAATAAACAACATGCAAATCTTGTTTTCTTTCTTGATAGTTGTCAATGAGCCTCCTTAAGAGATGTATATCTTCCATGGTAGACCTCCCTAACATGAATCCAAATTAATTCTCCGAGATATTAGTCTCTCGTCTTATTCTTCTTTCTATTACTCGTTCTCATAGTTTCACGGTATGACTCATCAATTTAATTTCTCTGTAATTAACACAATTTTGTATATCCATTTATTTTTATACAAAGGTACCAAGATACTTTTTCTCCATTGTTGAAAAACATGCAAACCATAAAATTCCTTCATTTTCTAGACCTTTTCATAAAATAATATGCACATAATGCGTCATAAAATCGGTCTATAAATAACGATCATGGTGGTTATGGATTGCGGATAACCGCATAACCGTCATAACCACCTGTGAAATCTAAAAATAGGGTCACAGATCCCCCTTTATTTCTCATTCTCTTCTAAACCGGAAAATCCTCTTACGGATTTTTTCTCTCCTTCCTCCTTCATTTTCTTCATTTTCTTCTCCTCCTTTGAAAATCTTCAAACACTCCTTGAATGTTGTTGTATAGGCCTGGGCGGACAGGCGGTTAAAGACCGGGCGGTTTGGTAGTCGCGCGGGTTGACGGGATTGTCTCCGGCAGTCTGATATCTGAGCAACGATAGCGGGTTGGCATGGCGGTTTGGTAACCGGGCGGTTAGCCGGTTACTCTCTGGGATATCGATGGTCGGCGGCTCGTCTCCTGGTGGTAACCGAGCGGTTAGTGTTCTTACTAACCGCGCAGTTAGGCGGTTAGGAAGTTAGCTTTGTATATGCTGTATTTCTGTATTTAGTCCCATATTGGGTATTTCTACTCTATCTCATCTCCTCCATTCTATATAAGGGAGGCTATACCTTTGTAATAGATAGTTTTTTGGATAATAAAATTTCCATTACTCCAGTTTCCGGACTGTTTTGGTTCTATTCGCACATGGTATCAGAGGCAGCGATCTAGTCCCCCTGTTTGCGTTTGCCTTCAGCTCGTGCGATCTGCTTGTCGCGCGAACTCTCGCGATCTCTCGCGATCTCTCGCGATCTCTCGCGATCTCTCTCGTTTGCCTTCCCCTCTGCTTCTCTCGCGATCTCCTCTTCTCGCCCGAACTATCTGTTCGTGCGATCTGCTTGTCTCGTGCGACCTGTCTTGTCGTACGACCTTCTTCCGCAGTTGGTTGTCCGCAGTTGGTCGTGGCTTTTTCTAGCCGCTGCTCTCTCCTTTGACCGCTGCGATCTTCTCCTTCTGCTGCTCGCCCGGTTTACTTTCTTAACCGCGCGACCTCTCTTCCAGAATAACTACTTCTGATGCCCCCCACTCATCCAACTCATCTGCCTCGGTGGCCATGACTTCAGGTAGCGCCCATGTGATGGCTCAAGGTAAATGGCTAATCGACTCTGGCGCCACTAATCATATGACGGGCAATCCTCAGTGTTTTTCTCTCCTAGAAACACATGATCGATTGCCCCCGGTTCTCGTTGCGGATGGCTCTCCCTCTCCGGTGCATGGGACTAGCATGGTTCAAGTTACTCCGTCCCTTCGCCTAGCGGATACTCTCTATGTGCCCAAGTTCCCGTGCAATTTATTGTCGGTTACTTCCCTTTGCAAGCAACTTCAGTGCTCAGTCACATTTACTCCTGTTTCTTGTTTTTTTCAGGACCCGGACTCCAAGCGGACGATTGCTACTGGGACTGAGAGAGGCGGCCTTTACTTCCTTAATGATGTATCCGCTCTTTCAGCATTCTCATCCGCTTCTACAGATCTTCTTCAGTGGCACCTTCGTCTTGGGCATCCTCCATCACGTCTCATCCACCAACTGTTACCCCACCTACCTCAGCATGCTTCTCCTATCAACTGTGATGCCTGTCAGCTAGGCAAGCATCACCGCTCCCCCTTTCCTCCTAAGCAAGGTCGTGGCTCTGCTTCTCTCGCGATCTCCTTTGTCTTCGAAGCCTCCTTCGAAAATCTTCATCATCTCTTCTCCCGAGGAATTCCTTCTACGGCTTCCTCTCTCTACTTTTCCTCCTCTTTGCGTACTCCCGTACGCGCCGCTTCGTCGCACGCTCTGTCTTCTTGTGCGCCTCTTCCATACGCGATCTCATGCACGTCTTATCATTGCACGCATCCCGCGCGCGCCTCTTCCTTGCGCGCTCCCAGGCGCGCCTCTTCCTAGCACGCTCACATGTGTGTCGCTTCCTTGCGCGCTTTCGTGCGCTCCACCTCCTCGCGCGCTCCCGCGCACGTCACTTCCTCGCACACTCCGTTTATCTTCGCGCTCTCGTGCGCGCCTCTTCCTTGCGTGCCACCATGAGCTCCTCATCCTCACGCCCTCCCGCACGCGACCTTTCCTTGTGCGCTCCCACGCACGCCGCTTCCTTGTGCGCTTCTAGGTGCTCTGCTTCCTTGCGCACTCCCACGTGCGCCTCTTCCTTACACGCTCACCATGAGCTTGCTCTCTTTTGGTAAACACCCCACACAATCTCTTCTTTGCGCGCTTCTACGTGCGCTCTCCTTTAGCAAGCGCTCCGCGCGCTCTCTTCCTAGCGCGCATCTACGCGAGCTCTCCTCTAGAAAACGCCCAGCGCACTCTCTTCCAACGAGCACCCTCCGCCCGCGCGCTCCTCTAGCAAGCGCCTTGGCTCTCCTTGAAGAGCGTGCGAGGCGCCCAGGTCGTTTCTCTCTCAATGGTGCCCCCTCCCCCGGGTTGGATTAAGTTCAACTTCGATGACGCCCTCCTTCCTTCCCGTCAGGCTGGTGCTGGCATTGTGGCCCGTGATTCGGCTGGTGGTGTGATCTTTCCCGCTGGACAACATATCCTTCAATGGGTTCCTGGCAGAACCGAACTTGCCGCGCATGCTATGTTACGGGAGCTTCTCTCGCCAGCTTGCTATGATGCCCCGGGTGTGGTTCTTGAGGGGGATTGTCGCAACCTCCTCATATATTGTCAGGTTTGCTTCTCTTCGGGTCGTTGGAATGCCACATTCGGAGATGCTGATGCGTTGGATTTCCTGTTCGAGCTCCCCCGAGTGTTATTTCGGCATGTGCCCCGCGCGGCCAACCAGGCGACTGACTACTGTGCTCATGTAGCTTTTTCTTCTGCATTTTGTTGGGCTGCTGTTGAGGACTTCTCGCCGAAATTCTCTGAGATTGTTCTGAGTGACCGGAAGAATATCCTAGTTTTCTGACCCCCGTTGGGGGCCTTTTGTTGTCATTCTTGTTAGTTGTTAATGCAAGTTTCAAAGAAAGGACTTGAATATAATTTTCATAAAACAATATTTAAGTATGTACTAGTAAATTTACACAATTGAAAGTCAACATATAGCTATATACATACACACGAGTGACAATACATAGGGGCCTCCCGTGTGTCCGCGACAACACCTCTGTCGTGAAAGTGTCACGGCGCAACGACACTCCCTTGTAGCCTCACGTGTGACACCCCTTCTCTCTCGTCTCTTTCTTCTTTATACTTTCAAAGTCACATTTATTTATTTAATTTGACGATCATGCTTAAAAAATATAATTAATACACAATTTAAAAACTTGATTTTAACCTTTTATTTTTGACATCTTAATTTTGTCAACTTGCATTTTTTTTTGAATGCATAATTAACTAGATGAATGCTTCATCTGCTTAATTATAATTTGAATTATTTTGAAATAAATAAAATAATTTAATAACATTAGAGTAAAAAAACAAGAGTAGTTTGGCATTATGAATGCTTCGTCTGCTCTTTTTAGGTTTCGTTTGGTTTGACGTTTTGCTCAGGTGGCAGGAGAGAATGCTTCGTTTGGCGCAGCATTTGGAGCTCTCTGTTTGGGGCAATCGCCGCCGCACGGTGGGTAACCAAATAGCCGGCGGCGGCGTTTGCTCCGTTTGCACACGCCGCGTCATGAAAAATGGAGGAAAATGAAGGGATTTCAACCGCGACCTCCCCCTCCGATTCCAAAAGCCCTCCTTTTGAAACCTATAGCTCAGGCTAGCAGCTCTATCATGCTAATGCTTTCTGAATAGATGAATTCATTAGAATCAGGGTCTGTTTGGGAGGGCTTTTTAGCTCCTTTTCGTTTTCTGGAAAACGCTACCACACTTAATACACCGTTTGGATTGTCTATTGGTGGGAAAAGCTACCGCGAAAAACTCCATTATCTCATCTTTTGGAAAAGTCATTTGTCACCTACTTTTCAACCTTTTCGAAAAGCACTTTCTCATCCAAAAATACTTATCTCTTAATAAAATCTAAAATTTGGTTTTTTTTATCTTGACTCGATTTTTTTCTCGGACGTATTTTTTTTGCCCGAACAAGTTTTTTTTTTGCCCGACGCAAATTTTTCGCCCGGGCTGGCATTTTTCGCCCGGTTGCGGGGTTTTTCGCCCGGGTGAATTTTTTTCGCCGAATGCGGTTTTTTTGCCCGTGCATGATTTTTTTCGCCCGAGCGTGTTTTTTTCGCTCGGGCCGATTTTTCGTACAGACGTGATTTTATCGCCCGGTTGCGTTTTTTTAATCCATGTGCGATTTTTTTGCCGGTGCATTATTTTTTTTCACCCGAGCCGATTTTTTTGCCTGGGTACGATTTTTTCACCCGAGCACGTTTTTTTTTGCCCGGACGCAATTTTTTTTGCACCGACACGATTTTTTTGCCCGGGCGCGATTTTTTTGCACGGTCGCGATTTTTTAGACCACGGTCGATTTTTGCCCCCGCGCGCGTTTTTCGCCCGGGCGCGAGTTTTTCGCCCGGGCGCGATTTTTTCGCCCGGGCGGGATTTTTTCGCCCGGGGGCGGGATTTTTTCGCCCGGGCGCGTTTTTTTCGCCCGGGCGCGATTTTTTCGCCCGGGCGCGATTTTTTTCGCCCGGGCGCATTTTTTCGCCCGGGCGCGATTTTTTCGCCCGGACGCGATTTTTTCGACCAGTCAAACAATTCGTGTACGCCCGAAAAATTTGCGGTGGTACGATTTTTTCGCCCGAGCACGTTTTTTTTTTTGTCCGGACGCAATTTTTTTTGCACTGACACGATTTTTTCGCCCGGGCGCGAATTTGTCGTCCGGGCGCGATTTTTTTGCCCGGGAGCGTTTTTTTTCGCCCGGGGGCGTTTTTTTCGCCCGGGCGCGTTTTTTTTGCCCGGGCGCGATTTTTTCGCCCGGGCGCGATTTTTTTGCCCGGGCGCGATTTTTTCGCCCGGGCGCGATTTTTTCGCCCGGGCGCATTTTTTCGCCCGGGCGCGATTTTTTCGCCCGGACGCGATTTTTTCGACCAGTCAAACAATTCGTGTCCGTCCGAAAAATTTGCGGTGGTTCGAAAAATTTGTGCATGTCCGGAAAATTCGCGCCCGTTCAAAAAATTCGCACCCGAACGAAAGATTGGGGGTCGGGCGAAAATATAGGGCCCGACCGAAAAATTGGCGCCCAGACAAAAATATCGCGTCCAGGCGAAAAATTCGCGCCCGGGCAAAAAAATCGCGCGAAAAAATCGCGCCCGGACGAAAAATTTGCGCCCGGACGAAAAAACCGCGCACGGGCGAAAAAATCGCGCCCGGGCAAAAAAACCGCGTCCCGACGAAAAATTCGCTCCCGGGCGAAAAAAACCTGCCCCGGCAAAATAATTGCGCATTTTTCCCATGACGCGCATTTTTACTTAAAAAAGTTACCGCAACGGAGATTTGTCAAACGGTTAATAAAGTGCTTCTCCTTTTTGAAAAGCTCTGCAAAAGAAGTTCACCCAAACAGTTCTCCTTTTCTAATAGACATTTTCCAAAAGCTCCTTTTTCTACCATCCTTTTGTCACCACTCCTTCTCCTTTCTGAAAAGCCTTCCCAAACAGACCCTCAATGGGAAGAACTCCTTGTCAGAGGATTGCTAGATTTGAAGAGGCTTGTCAAGGACAACTGCAATGAGGGAGCCATCCGAATTGAAGTGATAGGTCGCCAGCCAAGCATAGATCGTCAACCATGGAGAAAGGATGCGGCACGGCTCCATTACACATTGGCAAGGAGAGATCGAGGGGCGGCAAAGGTTTTTGGCACTGCACCCCAAAATATGAGTTATTGGTACTTTGCACCTCAAAATTTAAATTAGCATTTTCACCCCGATTATTGAATTCTGACACTTTGCATGATACTTTGCACTCCCAACCTGAAATTTTAGGTTTGAGCAGCACCAAAAATACTCATTTTTGTACTTTACACCTTTAAATGAGCTTTTTTAATGCTTCATGTACCTAAATACCCTTGAAATTTCGTCATGAGAATGCAAAGTGCCAGAAATCAATAATTGAGGATGCAAAATGTCAATTTTAAAAATTCAGGATGTAAAAATACTAATTTTAAAGATTCAGGATGCAAAATGCCAAAAACCTGTATTTCAAAGTGCCAAAACCCCAAAAAACAATGTTATTTTCGCTCAAAAATATTAGAATATGTAGTCACAAAAAGAAATTGATACAAATACCACCAAAAAATAGATCAGTTTTGATCGTAAAAACATCGTATTTTGGGCCATACATACCTCTTCGCACTTTCTCACTAGCAGCTTCTAGCGAATTTACGCTTTTTCCAAACTATGGGTCCCAGTTTTGAGAGATTTGATTTGTCCACCACCCAATGCCAATTGTCAACCGGAAATGATGAGCATCAAAAATTATCACAAAACTTTTAAAATTAATAGAATATTATGAGCTGTACACACACACGCAGCTGGTTAACTACTCTTCACAGAAAAATAAAAGTAATATACCCACAATACAAAACCACCAGCATCTAAAAAACACACGAGGCCTCAAATCTCCAGCATAGTCCTAATCTGGTCTGGCGTGAGCCTCGCTAACGACTTCGGATCAGGGTACCCATTTTTCGCGTCGGTCACCGCTCGATAAATAACTTCATAAGCTCCTGCCAAAGCCTCGGCGACACGGACGCACGCATCGGAACGAATCCGGGGGACCTGCAGCTCCTCGTATTCTGGAAGAGCACCATCTGTCCCGGCCACTAGTCCATAGAAAGCTCTCAAGCAATCCGATAGAACCTCCGGGGACATCTCCTCTAACTCCGACAGAGGTCGGGCTTCTTCTTTGTGATCGTTGGCGGATAAATTCTGTATGTAGTCCACTTTGCTCGAAAGATCACATCTTCTAAGGATCAAGTCGACTTCTTTCTCCACGAGGGTTCGAAGGTGGGCCTCAATCATTGAACGCAGGTTGGCTGCATAATTGGATGCGACTTCGTGCCCGATCAGTGGTTGGTGAATGTCTGATAAGCAATTGATGAGGTATATTTTCGACGAAGATTCTGCACTCTTTGGGAGGGGGAGCGCAAAACAAGAGATATTAAAGGAGAAGTCAGTGCTCAAAACATAAAATATTTGTACCAGAGGAGTATATATTGGAATCATAAGCAGTAAATATATATGGAAAAAAAAGCGATGGGGCGCGTCTATTTTATGAATGAGTCGATTGGATCAAGCATGATTAATGGCTAGAGATGAGAGACAAGATGCAAATGAACATTTGACAATAGGAATTAGAACAGTTGAAATTATTGCATCTTTCCGCCCCCTTATCAAATTATCAAAATCTCCTCTCGGAACATGCCAGGTTTGTAAGACACATCTTTCTAGTCAACACAAATTACTACGGCACCCATCCCCAAAAATGTATAAGTTATGATTCATTGTACTCTAAATTAACAACACAAACTCAAAGGGCAGTTTTTGGGAGTTTGAAAAGGGAAAGGGAAGGGGAGGTTCCAGTAATATTACAGGAAAGTATGAGGGAGATCAGTGTAATTAATTTGTTAAACAGGAACGTACGAGGGAGATCAGTGTAATTAATTTGTTATGAACCGGCACCGGACTCTGGGTTGCCCGCTCCCACACATGGAACTCTGGGTTATCCCGCTCCGCGAAAACGGCCCACTGGGACTCTGGGACCCACGCTGGGCTTTTCACCTGCTCCCGTTCTTAACAGGGCCGCGGCCTGTATACTCCAACCCGTCTCGCCAACCAGTTTAATTGCCGCGGGATTAGGGGTGTGCGCGGTGCAGTTTGGTACGGTTTTGTCCCAAACCGCAACCGCACTGCAAGGGCGCGGTTTTGGCCAGAGCAAAACCGCATCACACCAAAATTGCGCGGTACGGTTTCGATTTGGTGCAGTTTTTTGCGGTGCAGTTGCGGTTTCGGTGTGCTTTTTAGAAAGTGAGATGTACAGACAAAAATAATGTGAGATAATATAAGATGTACAATTTGAGTAAAAACACAATTATATGAGTTATATTATCATGAACTATAGCAAGAAAATAACTAAAGCAAGAAAAAAAACAAGAAAACAACTACATGCATTAATATAATTAATTAATTACTAATATTAATTAATAATTTATAAGTTATACTTTTATTTAGATGTATGTGATATGTCACGTGCTTATGAAAAGTAAAAATATATAAATAGTCAGTGCGGTTTTCAAGATTCGAAAACCGCACTGAACCGCGCTCGGTTTGTAAAACTTCAAAACCGTGCCACACCAAAACTATGCGGTGCTGGCGGTTTTTGTGGTTTGCGGTTTTTTTTGCTCACCCCTACGCGGGATGTTGAGGCGGGGATTCGATCCCCCGACCTCCTTGATAAGGAGCCTTCAACACGGCTCTCATCACCAACTGTGCCTAATAGCCTCGTAGTTTCGGGAGAACAAGTTCATCCTCAAACAGAGGGAAATAGTGACAATAAGGCTGAGGAGACTGTTAACGGAGAACACCAAAATCTCAATGAAGGATGACCAAAACCATGACAATTCTAAAAGCAAAATTCTTTGTCGGGCTAGTTCAGATCCCACACGGAAGGCATAGAATCTTGATGTTGGCATCAAAAAAGAAGGAGAAATCTAAAAAACTATAAAATTGGATAAATTTCTACATAATGAATTTGCATTTAGTAATATGATTGCTAATCATATAGGAGCAGTGAAGGCATTGGCTAAAAGCGAGACAGCATCTTAGCACGCCAGATACATTAAAAGCAACAGTTCATAGGTGTAGAATATGACAGCAAGGGTGCAAATAAGTCAAAAGGACACAGCCAATGAATTTTATGCGCTGCAAGAACCTTTATTAATAATGAAAAATGTTGTGCTAATGAAATAAAAAAAGCATGACAGTAATTGAATATGGAAATTATTGATGATGACTCCTGCGTAAAAACAAAATTTATTTATAATATTTTTGTTAGAAAATTTTAAAGTATCAAGCATGGTTTGCCCACAATTTTAGGGGGCATTGAATTATTTTTAGAATAAAAACTAATAGACTATATCAGAACACATGATTTGAACTATAATACACACAAGGCGAATTTTCTTTGGGGTAGATAAACGTCGAATTAAAATAATTGTTTTCAATTAACAGAGTTAAATTAATCTTAAAATTTAATGGCATCCAATCAAACCGTGAATTTAATGAAATTCACTGTTGCATAGAACATTTCATAATTCAAGCGTGATTCTAGTTACAATAACAATATCCAAATTTCCAATAGCACAACAATCTACACTCTCATTCTCAGTAGTTACAAATTTATAGTGAGTGGATTCTATTTGAAACACGCCAAAATAGATTGCAATAAAATATAAATAAGATACACTCGCAAGATATGCACGTGCCAAGCTCCACAAAGCTGGTTCCAAAAGAATCCTCTCTAAGAGCTGGTTCCAACAAAGAGTCTTCTCTAAGGACAGATTCCTAATCAAGGCTTTCAATATAAGATATAAGGACTCCAATCCCCTCCTTATATATGAGGGAAGACTATTCCTAATTATTGAAATACTACTAATACATCATATCCAATTAATAGACACTCCTAAATGGTGAGGTATGGATCTCCACTAGCAGAGGGCGGTCATCCACATGGAGCTTGTACGTATCATATACGTATCAATACTCTGCCCTTCAAAATTGACATTGTCCTCAATGTTGAGTACTGGTGGGGCATCCTCGAGCTCAAGAGCCCCAAAGCCAATAACTGTATTGTCATCGCCTTCGACCACAAGTAGCAACCGTAGTTCCTTATGGGAACGTTTATGAAGAGCAGAGTAGGGTAATTTGCAGTGAAAATAAAGGCCATGGCAGCGGAGATGAATGAAATCTCGGTGGGAGAGACGATGTATTGGATAATTTGGCTTTGGCGGTGAAACTGAAGATGGGAGCTGGAGAGGGGGTGTCAACGGGATATGTGATGGGGTAGCTTCATATGGTGATAGAGACAGGGCATGTGCTGCTTGCGTGGTCTGGCATGTGGTCGTGACTGGGAGGCTAGAAATTTGTAGTGATTGGAGGCCCCCAATGTTGTGGTAAATTTTGATTCCACAAAGTGGGCCTGTTGGATAACAACAGTGAGTATGGGTTGGCTTAGTGTGCGCGGGAGGGTGCAGACATGCGGTTGCATGTTATGCATAAAGTAACTGAGGTAGCGAGTCATGTATAGACACAAAACATGATGTTCAACTCTACATATGTAAGTGTTACGCATGCGCGTATTATTAGTATTTTTATTTGTTTGCATTAGGGTTAATGATATGTGAGCCCCCACTCCCTATATAAGGAGGTGGTATGGGAGAGTTAGAGATCATCCTTTATCATCTAGGGTTTGATATCTCTCATTTGGAGAGGGGCTTCTAGGAGGAACCAGCCTCCTGAAGTTGGGCGCGAGCATACCTAGCGATTATATCAGATTATTGTCTATTGCAAGTGTTGTTTTCTTCTTTGTAACATTTGGTCCGACCTGCCGCCTTCCGGCCGCGATCTCCGTCGCCCAAAGTACCTGCGCCGAAGCAATCCCACATCGGCATCGCGATCCCGTCGCATCCGCTCCATCCACCAGCGGAGCATCCCGTCGCATCGCCCGCTCGGCATCCGCGCTCGTCTCGCCAGTGCCAACCGTCGCATCGCTCGCGTCGCCGTCTGAGATGCGGGTTCCGTCACATTGCAGGATCCTGTCGCATCCACGCCAACTACCGGCAGCGCATCCCGATCGACATCGACGATCATCTCGCCTGCCCTATACGGAGCTCCAGCCAGTTCTGTCTCTCGGCCTACGATTTCCAGCCGTTTTTCCAGATCCCTTCCTTCACCCAGTCGATTGCGTGCCCCTAGGTTGCGATCCATGGTCAACAAGGACGCCACTCCGCCGCCCCCACCTACAGATCCAAGCATCCTTCACAGCTTGGATGAGCACGACGACATTGTTGCCTCGTTGTAATCCCTCATACTCCGTATGGAATATGGATGCCAAGATCGACTCCCTCTTGGCCGATCGCCCCACCACGTCCGCGTCGTCCAACGCGGATGCACCGTTCCTACTTGGAGCTTCCTCGGATCCGTACCAAACCATAGCCCCCCCCACCCGCCCGAGGGGTTCTCACAGGGGACTCTTTCCCTTGATGTTCCCTCATTCAACCATACCGATCCTATGGGATTGATTGTTCGGGCCGAACAGTTCTTTGACATACAACAAAACTCCGAGGCACAGAAGGTTAGAACGACATTGATCGGCATGGAGGGCTCCGCTCTCCAGTGGATGTGCTGGCTACGTCAATCCTAACCGGCCATGTTTTGGTTTGATCTTCAACAAGAGCTCATTCGCATTACTTGGGCTCCGTGGTGGAGCGACTCTGCGACGTCCGTCAGACGGGCTCCCTGGACGAGTGCATCGATGATTTTATCGCCCTTGCGACACATGTTTCAGGTCTTCCACCAAACCATTACTTGTCCTACTTCATGCATGGCTTACAACCCCACATCTGAGCCCGCCTCCGCACCCTGCAACTGTTAACTGTCCACCAATCCATGGGACTCTCACCATTGGTGGAAGTCGACTTTTTGGCGACATCCGAGGACCATCCTTTCCCATCGCCTCCTTCCAAACCTCCATACCAACCATATTTTCCTCCCCCATCTAAACCTCCGCCACCGCCACCTCCTCGACCAACCACGATGGGCCCACACACCAACCGACATATTCCTACTCACCGCTTGTCCAACCAAGAGTACAATGACTTGCGGAGCAAGAATTTGTGTTATCGTTGTAGGTAACCCTACTCGCCCAATCATAATTGTCCTGTAAAGGAGTTTCGGGCCCTCATCGGGGATGACTTGGACGAGATCGGCATGGCTGACTTTGACGCCCTTATGATCACGAATGTACCGCAGGATGGAGCTTTGGGCACCTCTGTGACAGCCCACCCGCAGGCACATCACTACTAGATGACGGGCAACACCTCAAACTTGAGGTCAAGGTCGATTTTATAGCAGAAGGGATTGTTACGCATGAACACATTATTATTATTGTTATTTATTTGCATTAGGGTTAAGGATATGACTTATGAGAGCTCCTCTTCCCTATATAAGAAGGTGGCATGGGAGATGTAACATCCGAAGTTGTGACGCAAAAATTTACTTAAATTGTAGGGGCGAGTCGCGACGGATTCTGACCGAGACAGCGCGTCGTCGAGGTACGTTGTTCTATGTTTATAAATCGCGACCGTTTATTAGAGAGTTGGGTGTGCCGATAGCCGTGTAATAAGGAGTTGGTGTGGCGTGGTTTGCGAATAGCAATTTATTCAATGCCTTGGGTGTGCCAATAGAAGTTTCCCCCTCCTCTCTTCACTCGATTAGCATCTTTACCCGCACCCGTTATTAATAAAGCCCGCACACCTCTTGCCCTGATCGGAAGAAAAATAAAACCGCAAGCCCTCCTGTTCCGTCTCCCGCACGGAGCGCGCCCGACGAATTCCGCCAGAGCCGACGACTCCCGCGCCTAGCCGGCGGCCGATCCTCCTCCGGAAGCCAAATCCGATCACTCCTCCCTCCTCTGAAGGTGCCGGTGAGTGTTCCTTTTCATTCTTTGGCCGTGGGAGGGGTTGGATCAAACCCTAGCCGGAAAAGTTGAGTTCCGTTTCGGTTCCGGTGAGTCGTTTCCTCCTTAATCTCGATTCCCTCATGAAGATCCCTCGTTTTAGAGGATTAGACTAAAATAATATTTTGTTCCTTTTACCCTATTCTAGGTTTGGTGGTCGTGATCCTCCGCGGGTTTTGTGTGGGACGCTTTGAGAGCCCTAATCGCTCCACAAAAAAGGTAATTTTTGGGTCTTAGCATTTGTAGTTTGTTAACCCTAGTTGTTTTGGATTTTTCCATCGGAAATCCTTAGGGGAAATGTTGGATTTAGGGCTGCCCTAAATTTTGCAGGTTTTTCGGTGGAGTCGGGGCAACACTTGAAGGTCCCCAGTAAGAGGTTTTTGCCTTTGAAATAGAAGATGCCGCCGCGCCGAGTGTACGAGCGCCGCACCACCGCTGTAAGGAAATTTAATACCTGTTAGTTAGACATAACAAAAGTTATATTTTTGTATACGCATATGTAGGTTTCGTACAAGCAGCATAACCATGCATAGTAAAGTGGGACGGTAGGAAAATGGTCGCGGAAAACGTGTAGGATGACGCCCTTTTCCATGACCTAGTTAGTCAAGTTATGAATAATTATCGTAAGTACGAAACTTTACCCGCGTACGTAAGCTTGGAATTTGTCCAACCAAGGGCGTGAATGTCCCTTCAAGTCGACCACAAGAAAGTCAAAGGTCGCTTAGTAGTACACCAGAAAAGATATCCCTTGCAGAGTAGCGTCAGACCAATAAGGTCAGCCAGCACACAGAGTTCTTCCGTGCTAGGTAGAGGCGCACTACCGTACTCACGAGGTACATGGAACCTGATGAGTAGTACAGACTTGGGAATTATTTTCCCTTGAGCCAGCTAGTAGATTCGAGACCGTGTCCGCGTGACACTAGAACATTTGGGTTCGTAGGATGGTCTCGGGTCGTCAGTTTCAGTTTGCGCGTTAGGAGCTACTCTGCCTAGAGCCTTCCTAGTAGATGAGCAGGTTAGAAGCCACCTAGAACTCAAGTATAGACCTGACATGAGACAGTACGCTAGTTAGTAAACGCCAGGACTTGAGTTAGTAAAATAAAAGTCACGTGCTTAGTACGAGTAGATGTGTGACCAGAGAATAGTGCGAAGGCATGCATAACACATAGCATAAAAGTTTTAAATGCATAAAATTATTTTCAAAAACATACATGCATTCATATGTTAAACTGGCTTTTAGTGTCACTAGGAGGGGTTATTTTTCCTTACTCTGACCCTTCGTGGGCACTGTTTTTCAGGTGACCCAGGTGGGAAGTTACGTCTAGGATGAGCATGTGGTGGCGTCAGTTTGTACTATTTATCTTTTCAGTTTACTCTATTTCAGCATGTACCTGTAGATGAGAACATTGTATCAGATTAATATTTTATCTAATTTATTTCAGACTATTTATGGTTAACCAGATTTTCAGTTAATTCAGTTTTACTTCCTGTTTAGTGGCTCTGTGAATCCAGATATCAGGTATGTGATTACCCTTAGTTTACTTTATTCAAACTTCCGCTGTAAGTCTTAAATTGCTTAGTATAGATTTTATTACCTGCTGCTACTAGTTTTAATACTGTTTCCTAGTTTTCTTTACATCGCTGACCCGGCCGGACGGCTGATTTCTGAAATACTGGGAAGGGGTGTTACAAATTGATATCAGAGCCAGGTTTAGGATCCCTGGACCCTAGAAAGAATTCACAGAGCCATAGGAGCGTTTAAGAGTAAACTTTTGTCAGTAAAGTACTTTAAGTTGCGATTAAGCCTTAGCGTTCGCTAGAGTACAAAATAAGTTGCTAGATCAAATTTCTTAGATGCTTGATAAATAATCAGATTTCCTTTATATATTCTATCAGGCACCACGAGTTAGTGAACCAGGTGAATCTTCACGCCAGAACCCGGTTCCTAGTGCAACCATGGGAGACGCTGCCATGCCACAGGTACCGCCAGTTCCAGCAGCTCCAGAGGGCACTGACATAGCGTCTCAGATTGCCAGGGCGGTTACTGTTGCCTTGATGGAGTTTCAGAGAGGACTGGCTGCAGGATTTCCAGCTCCAGTACAAGTACCAGTCCCTGCACCAGCTCCTGCAGCAGCACCTGTGGAGATGACCCTGGAGCGCTATTTGAGAAATTTCAGAGAACTTCAGCCTTCGAACTACAGTGGGGATGAGACCCCGATGGATACAGATGATTGGATAGCTAACACCAGAGACCTGCTGAATGTTTTAGAGTGCCCGGAGAATAAGAAAGTTCCTCTGGCAGCTTTCCTCCTCCGAGGAGAGGCAAAAGTCTGGTGGGACAAATACCGGACAGATGATCCTGCAGGTAAATCGTTATGATCAATTCCTTTATTTTAGGAAGTAATGTGTTAATTTTAATATGGTATGATCGTATTTTTTTTTTTTTTTTTGGCCAGGCCGTACCCCAGACATGTTCACTTGGGGCGAGTTCTCTAGAGCTCTTGCTAGTTGGTTCGTGCCTCCTTCCGCACGACGAGGTCTCCAAGAGAAGTATCTGAGGCTTTTCCAGGGGGACAGGACAGTTACTGAGTACGAGCGAGAGCTGACTCATCTGGCTAGATATGCGGGCGTGATGCAGGGAGATCAGACTGAGAAGTGCAGTCGTTTCGTGGATGGCTTGCGTGACTCGTTGAGGCAGCCGCTGATGACTATGGTCAACGCTGATTACAGGAGCTTAGTGGATACAGCTCGCAGACTGGAGGCTGACCAGCAGAAGGTTCAGAAGCGAAGTAGTTTCCGTGCGAAGCGATCTCAGGATTTGCATCAGCCGCAGCAGAACAAGAATGACCAAGGTAAGAACTGGAACAAGAAGCCGAAGCCTGATGCTAAGAAGAATGGTCAATCTGGTGACCGAAGCAAGGACTATCCCACGTGTCCCAAGTGTCAGCGTCGCCATTCAGGAGAGTGTTTGGCCAGTGCAGGCGTATGCTACAAGTGCCGACAACCTGGACACATAGCTCGCTTCTGTCAGGAAGCTGGGACAAATCAGGTAATCAAGGTCCTTATGTATTGATTACATTTATGTAATTTCGATAGGTTTTTAATGAAATTTACTTCTTGCAGTCGAAGTTCGAGGTTGGTGGCCCTAGCAGGGTAGATAAGGGCAAAGCATTGATGATTACTGATGGGAGACCACAACAGGGTCGAGATTTAGTGCAGCCCAGGGCTTATGGGCTGGGTCAGCAGGAGGCGAAGGATCAGGAGGATGTTGTGACAGGTAAGTGTTGTTTGCTTGCAAGTTGGTTTTAAATCCTCCGTAGTGACACGTTAAATTTTTTTTTCATCCTTCATAATCATTCATGTAGGCATCCTTATGATTCGTAACTTACCCTCTAAGATTCTGTTTGATACGGGTGCCTCGCACTCGTTTATCGCGGAATCTTTAGTGCGTAAGTTGGATTTAGAAGTCTTCCCCGAGTCAGTACCGCTGGAAGTCATGATGCCGAATGGATCCCTCCTGCAGACCAGAGACAAGTGCAGGGTGCCAGTGCAGTTTGGTGACACTGAGATTATCGTGGAAGCTTTGCTGCTACCTATAGCAGGGTTTGACTTGATTTTTGGAATGGACTGGCTTTCAGCAGTCAACGCCAGGATTGACTGTAGGGCGAAGCAGATTCAGTTCGATGGCCCCAACCAGACCTCTTTTTCTTTTCAGGGATTGAAGGGAGTAGTGAAGATGATCATATCTGCAGTACAAGCGAGAAAGTGCATTAGTCAGGGTTGTGAAACCTTCGTAGTACTGATGAGCGCGGAGTCTAAGGCTGATTTGTTAGAGGTACCAGTGGTGCAGGAGTTTCCAGATGTTTTCCCGGAAGAGCTCCCTGGTGCTCCTCCAGATAGAGAGATTGAGTTCCCGATAGACTTGCATCCTGGGGCTACACCGGTAGCCAGATCTCCCTATCGGATGGCTCCAAGGGAACTAGCAGAATTGAAGAGCCAGTTGCAGGAGCTGCTTGATTTGGGTTTTATACGCCCTAGTACTTCGCCTTGGAGTGCTCCAGTGCTTTTCGTGAAGAAGAAGGATGGTAGCCTGAGATTGTGCATAGACTACCGCGAATTGAATAAGCTGACCGTTAAGAACAAGTACCCGATTCCCAGGATTGATGATTTGTTCGACCAGTTGGTGGGAGCGAGCACTTTCTCCAAGTTAGATCTGAGGTCGGGCTATCATCAGCTGAGGATTCGTGACGCGGATATACAGAAGACTGCTTTCAGTACCAGATATGGACACTTCGAGTTCGTGGTCATGCCGTTCGGGCTGACCAATGCCCCTTCAGTATTTATGGACCTGATGAACAGGGTATTTCGGGAGTATTTAGATCGTTTTGTCATCGTCTTCATAGATGATATTTTGGTGTTCTCTAAGAGTGCAGAAGATCATGCAGCTCACCTCAAGGTTGTTTTGAGCACACTCAGGAGGAACCAGTTGTATGCCAAATTTTCAAAGTGTGAGTTTTGGCTTTCAGAGATTGCATTCTTAGGCCATATCATCAGTCAGAAAGGGGTTAGTGTTGATCCGAAGAAGATAGAGGCTATTAAGAGTTGGCCAAGACCGACGACAGTTTCAGAGATTCGCAGCTTTTTGGGTCTTGCTGGATACTACAGGAGATTCATCAGGGATTTCTCGAAGATAGCCTTACCACTGACTTCCCTCACTAGGAAGGGAAAGGGCTTGGATTGGACAGTTGAGTGTGAGTTGGCCTTTGAGAACTTGAAGAACAGATTGATGACCGCACCAGTCTTGAGTTTGCCTTCAGGGCCAGACGGATTTCAGATCTATAGTGATGCTTCAGGTCAGGGTTTGGGTTGTGTTCTCATGCAGCATGGAAAGGTCGTAGCTTTTGCCTCGAGACAGTTAAAGGTTCATGAGAGGAACTATCCCGTACATGACTTGGAGCTTGCAGCAGTCATTCATGCTCTGAAGATATGGAGACACTACCTCTATGGAGTGCGTTGTGAGATCTTTACTGATCATAAGAGCCTTAAGTATATCTTTGATCAGCGAGAGCTCAATTTGAGACAACGCAGATGGTTGGAGTTTCTAGCAGACTACGATGTAGACATTCAGTACCACCCAGGAAAGGCGAACGTGGTAGCTGATGCTCTTAGCAGGAGAGGCTCGTGTTTCTATCTTCTCACTCAGCAGGAGGAGTTAGTACGAGAGCTGGAGAGACTGGACATCGTCGTTGTGCCCCGTTGCAGTTTTGGTTCAGCTTGGTTGAGTTGGATGGAGATTTCGTGCGATATTAGAGATAGGATCAGGACAGCATTACCGCTGGATCCAAAGATGGCAGAGATTTGGATCTCAGTGCAGTCAGGACAGAAAGAGAGGTTCTCTATCCAGGATGAGTTATTATTGCATGATGGCAGAGTGTGCATCCCAGATGTTAGTCACCTTCGGGAGGACATTCTTTTCGAGGCACACAATTCTAGATATTCGATACATCCTGGTAGCACGAAGATGTATGCAGATCTTAAGAAGACAGTCTGGTGGCCAGGTTTGAAGAGTGATGTTGCAGATTATGTAGGGAAGTGTGAGACATGCAAGTTGGTTAAGGCCGAGTGTCAGAGGCCTGGAGGCAAGCTGCAGCCACTTCCCATTCCCGAGTGGACATTTGAGGATATATCTATGGACTTCATTCATGGTTTGCCGAGATCGCAGAGTGGGAATGATTCCTTGTGGGTTGTAGTAGATCGACTTTCTAAGGTCGCCCATTTCATTCCTCTTAGGAAGACAGATCAAGGTCCGAAGCTAGCCCAGTCATTTTTAGATGAGATAGTTCGACTTCACGGTGTGCCCAAGACTATAGTTTCAGACCGAGATGGCAGATTTACCTCCAGGGAGTGGCGATACGTCCAGGAGCGGTTGGGTACCAAGTTACATTTCAGCACCGCATTCCATCCCCAGACAGATGGACAGACTGAGCGCACAAATAGGACTTTGGAGGATCTGCTACGGATGTGCATTCTAGATTTTGGAGGAAAGTGGGAGAAGTATGTTACTCTTGTGGAGTTCTCCTACAACAACAGTTTTCAGGCGAGTATTGGGATGGCACCGTTCGAGGCCCTCTATGGTAGACGTTGTCGGACACCGTTATGTTGGGCAGAGAGTGAGGAAAGATCTTCTATCAGAGAGTCATGGATTGATAAGACCTCAGACAGGATTAAGCTTATTCAGGAGCGTATGAAGACAGCTCAGGATCGCCAGACCAAGTATCATGATCAGAAGCACAGGTCAGTAGAGTTCAGTGTTGGAGACTACGTTTATCTGAAGGTCAGACCAGTTAGAGGAGTCTCTAGAATAAAGCGAATGAAGAAGCTGAGTCCCAGATTCGTTGGTCCTTTCGAGGTACTGGAAAGAGTTGGTGAGGTTGCATATAGGTTGGCCTTACCTGAAGAAATGAGTGGTGTACATGATGTATTCCACGTCTCCTATCTGAGGAGAGCAGTCAGAGATTCCAGTCAGATTATCAGTACCGAAGAAGCACCAATCGAGACAGATCTTAGTATTGGAGTTAGACCAGTCAAGATAGTGGACTCAAGGATTCAGAAGCTCAGAAATAGAGAGATTCGCATGGTCAAAGTCCTTTGGATGAACTGTGGCCGTCCAGAGTATACTTGGGAGCGAGAGGATGAGCTAAAGAGCAATGCAGACTATTCTTTTCTCTTCGATTCAGGTATGGTTTTAATTTTCGAGGACGAAAATTTTTGTTAGGAGGGGAGATTTGTAACATCCGAAGTTGTGACGCAAAAATTTACTTAAATTGTAGGGGCGAGTCGCGACGGATTCTGACCGAGACAGCGCGTCGTCGAGGTACGTTGTTCTATGTTTATAAATCGCGACCGTTTATTAGAGAGTTGGGTGTGCCGATAGCCGTGTAATAAGGAGTTGGTGTGGCGTGGTTTGCGAATAGCAATTTATTCAATGCCTTGGGTGTGCCAATAGAAGTTTCCCCCTCCTCTCTTCACTCGATTAGCATCTTTACCCGCACCCGTTATTAATAAAGCCCGCACACCTCTTGCCCTGATCGGAAGAAAAATAAAACCGCAAGCCCTCCTGTTCCGTCTCCCGCACGGAGCGCGCCCGACGAATTCCGCCAGAGCCGACGACTCCCGCGCCTAGCCGGCGGCCGATCCTCCTCCGGAAGCCAAATCCGATCACTCCTCCCTCCTCTGAAGGTGCCGGTGAGTGTTCCTTTTCATTCTTTGGCCGTGGGAGGGGTTGGATCAAACCCTAGCCGGAAGAGTTGAGTTCCGTTTCGGTTCCGGTGAGTCGTTTCCTCCTTAATCTCGATTCCCTCATGAAGATCCCTCGTTTTAGAGGATTAGACTAAAATAATATTTTGTTCCTTTTACCCTATTCTAGGTTTGGTGGTCGTGATCCTCCGTGGGTTTTGTGTGGGACGCTTTGAGAGCCCTAATCGCTCCACAAAAAAGGTAATTTTTGGGTCTTAGCATTTGTAGTTTGTTAACCCTAGTTGTTTTGGATTTTTCCATCGGAAATCCTTAGGGGAAATGTTGGATTTAGGGCTGCCCTAAATTTTGCAGGTTTTTCGGTGGAGTCGGGGCAACACTTGAAGGTCCCCAGTAAGAGGTTTTTGCCTTTGAAATAGAAGATGCCGCCGCGCCGAGTGTACGAGCGCCGCACCACCGCTGTAAGGAAATTTAATACCTGTTAGTTAGACATAACAAAAGTTATATTTTTGTATACGCATATGTAGGTTTCGTACAAGCAGCATAACCATGCATAGTAAAGTGGGACGGTAGGAAAATGGTCGCGGAAAACGTGTAGGATGACGCCCTTTTCCATGACCTAGTTAGTCAAGTTATGAATAATTATCGTAAGTACGAAACTTTACCCGCGTACGTAAGCTTGGAATTTGTCCAACCAAGGGCGTGAATGTCCCTTCAAGTCGACCACAAGAAAGTCAAAGGTCGCTTAGTAGTACACCAGAAAAGATATCCCTTGCAGAGTAGCGTCAGACCAATAAGGTCAGCCAGCACACAGAGTTCTTCCGTGCTAGGTAGAGGCGCACTACCGTACTCACGAGGTACATGGAACCTGATGAGTAGTACAGACTTGGGAATTATTTTCCCTTGAGCCAGCTAGTAGATTCGAGACCGTGTCCGCGTGACACTAGAACATTTGGGTTCGTAGGATGGTCTCGGGTCGTCAGTTTCAGTTTGCGCGTTAGGAGCTACTCTGCCTAGAGCCTTCCTAGTAGATGAGCAGGTTAGAAGCCACCTAGAACTCAAGTATAGACCTGACATGAGACAGTACGCTAGTTAGTAAACGCCAGGACTTGAGTTAGTAAAATAAAAGTCACGTGCTTAGTACGAGTAGATGTGTGACCAGAGAATAGTGCGAAGGCATGCATAACACATAGCATAAAAGTTTTAAATGCATAAAATTATTTTCAAAAACATACATGCATTCATATGTTAAACTGGCTTTTAGTGTCACTAGGAGGGGTTATTTTTCCTTACTCTGACCCTTCGTGGGCACTGTTTTTCAGGTGACCCAGGTGGGAAGTTACGTCTAGGATGAGCATGTGGTGGCGTCAGTTTGTACTATTTATCTTTTCAGTTTACTCTATTTCAGCATGTACCTGTAGATGAGAACATTGTATCAGATTAATATTTTATCTAATTTATTTCAGACTATTTATGGTTAACCAGATTTTCAGTTAATTCAGTTTTACTTCCTGTTTAGTGGCTCTGTGAATCCAGATATCAGGTATGTGATTACCCTTAGTTTACTTTATTCAAACTTCCGCTGTAAGTCTTAAATTGCTTAGTATAGATTTTATTACCTGCTGCTACTAGTTTTAATACTGTTTCCTAGTTTTCTTTACATCGCTGACCCGGCCGGACGGCTGATTTCTGAAATACTGGGAAGGGGTGTTACAGGAGAGTTAGAGATCATCATTTATCTTCTAGGGTTTGAGATCTCTCATTTGTAGAGGGACTTCTAGGAGGAACCAGCCTCCTGAAGTTGGGTGCGAACATACCTCTCGATTGTATCAGATTATTGTATATTGCACGTGTTGTTTTCTTCTTCGTAATAGTAAGCCTCTACCAAGTCGTTTTAGTGAATTACGCAAAGGATCCGGGTACCTCTGTTGCAGTAGATCTGGTGGCTCACAGGTATGCTCCTCCTGCCCATGGTTTGTCTACAGGACCTTGACCAGTGGGACCTTCTTGCGCCTCAAGACCCGCACCGCGGTGTCATCTATCCTGACCGGCTCATCTTGTTACCGATTGATAAAAATATGTCGAGCCATCTATACCAAGAACCTACTGTTCCAGCCGTAGTAGAGCCTTCCTAAGAGAGTAGACGTGGAAGACGTCGTGCAAACCCGCTAACTCCGGCGGTAGCTCCAGCCTGTAAGCCAAAGGGTTGATCCGCTCCCGGATCCTGTAACACCCCATATTCCATGGACTGAGCTTCTTCCGCCCGCGTACCCGCGAGACTCCATGCACAAGACGTATCTTCGGGAATCATGGTCTCCATCTTGAGACTCTACTTGGCAATGTCGCGCATCGTAATATTTGGTCGGTCTGCTCTGGGCCTCCAACATCCTATCTGGAATTAGTCACACCCAGGTATCTGGGTTCATCATAAATTCCGAGTCGAGTGCCTTTAAATCCTCATCCTAGAACCATGACAGTGGAATCCTGTACTTCCGTACGATGGTGGAGAGCTGTGTTGAATGTCGGCTGACAGTCCAGATAAGCATGGACTGATCCTATCTCCTTGGACGTACACCATCCATCCTGATTCGACACGATCACCTTAAGCTTACTATGATAACAGAATTCTACTCCCAAACTTCATGAAACACCCACGGGAGTTTTCTTCTGGGTCAGGGTGACCCCAGCTACCTCGGTCAGTCTATCCTCGATGTTCCCTTTATAATTGTGCCCGGAGTGGGGATGAGGAATCCTGTGTATGAAAATACCTAATTATACCCTCGAACTTCCACTCTAACTCGGGAAGTGTATGATAATTGTGCCTCTTTCTTCACTCCGGGGAGATACATGTTCTGAGATACACCATACTTCCGGTGATACATCATAGCGATTAAATTTTTTCCTTCTCAGATATCCTGAATCTTGTTACCCATCATCTAATTTTTCGTGATCATAGTTAATCCTCGTCTTATCACCAAGTCATTGTCTTGGTAATGCTACAGGTCATCATTCCAAATATGTTTTTACAAATTCTTATCTTCGCCCGAATAACGTCGAATTATATCGACTTCAATCTCATTATGTTTGTTATGCCTCATTCTCTAAATTAGGTCTAAGGAAACTCAAGTCAATACTAATTAACCCAATAAACAAAGGGAAAGTCCCCAATAAACAAAAGGTAAGCCCCCAATAAACAAAAGATAAGCTCATACCTACCTTGGGCTAAGTATCTTTGATATTACCATGCTATATCCATCCCAGCTGGGTGCACAATCCCTAGGCATCAATCTTCTACTTGGGGTTCCAACCCGAAACCTGTTGATATACACCATACTCTAAACCCTCCGAGTCACATTTACGACAACCTTATTCGGGTAAACATGTTCCAAATCCCAACTGGGTCTCTTCCGAACTTGAATTCCTATCCGACCCTTTGTTTGTCGTGGTGGTTGTCTCCAGGTAATCTTGTCACTGGTACAAGGGTTGAGACTATTTGTCTTCTACCATTCTACTAATGGTTATTGGTCTCAATTCTCCTTAAGGCAGTCCAGAGTCCGGTGCCGGTTCATAACAAATTAATTACACTGATCATAATGAAGGGTGGGCTAAGCACCTCACTGGGGTGAGAGCAATCCGCATCAGGTGTCACTTCAGTCATGTCTGACGGAACAATGAGAGGCAAAGTGGTGTCCTCGGTGTGGGAGGAGCTTGTACTATTGAGGTCAATGTGAGAATCTCATCGACCGGCTCTTGTTGATCTCAATGACTGTTCATAATGAAGGGTGAGCTGATATATCTGCTCAAGGGATTTCGAGTTATGATAAACCACTTTGGTACGTATGTCAGACCGAATTCCAGACCGAAATCGGGGAGTGGTCATGGTTGGGTCCTCTCGGATGTCACTCCTCACAACTAACTCATCAAAGCGATCTTTGTACTCAGCGACAGACATGGATCCTTGCTGAAGGGAAAATAATTGGTCGAGCAAGCGACTCTGATATGATGAAGGTAGATACCTCTGACACAATGTGCGTTTCATGTCCACCAAACTAGTGAGGCGATGAAGATGGTTTCGCTCGCGAGTCCTCTCAACGCTAGCCCAATATGTCCTCTCCTGATCTAAAAGTTTAAGTTTCGCAAACTTGACGCGACGCTCACCGAATAACTCAAAATGATCGAGATAATATTCTATATCCACGAGGCAATAACTAAAAGACTCGGGACTCGATGAGCCGTCAAAAGAAGGGGCAGCAGTACGAAACTGACTCTCAAGATCTCTCTCGGAACGACTATCCTCATAATAAGCATTCTTAAGGTAACCGAGCCGTGTCGAAGGATCAACACGATTCGCTCGCGTGTACGGATAAGAACGACAATAATCATCATAATGATCGCCTCTAACATAGTGGGGTCATGTCGGTGGGTCAACATGATCTCTGAAAGTGGTGTACTGCGATCGAGAATGATTGTCGTAATAATGTGAGGATCCCCCAAACGGGGTTCTGTGAGAACGGGTGTAAGTGAGCTCGAGACCTTTAAATTGAGGAGGGGAATAATTGTGACACCTAGACATAATGAAAAGTCTATAGACTCTACGACTGCGTATCGAAAAGTGTGCGCAACCTTCCTCTGATACCAATTGACGCAGGGCGAACCTATAAGATGCGGATAAACGATGATCTAACCTCTACATGCTATGCAAAAGTCCGACGGTTAGATCAAAAATAGATAATAAATGTTGACATCCCACACAGATAAATTCACAGCAAGATACAAATTATTTATTAGGGCAAAACAAGCTTAGGCTTTCTTCCGCGTGGAGGGTCAAAGCAAGGGCGCACGGCGAATAGACCCTGCAAATCACAATAATAATCTAACAACCAACTACCATTCAAGATATTCAAAACAAGTACAAGACTCAATCCAATATAAATATGTTGAAAATAATAATGCAGTACAACAAAATCTTACCAAATAGTGGACTGCCCAAGGCAATGAAGATTCCGGAGCCGGATGCGTAGATCAGCGATCGAGAGTGGAACCGGCGGCGTGGAAATAATGGAGGTGGCTGTCCTCGGCGGCGAAAGATGAAAGTGGACCGGAAATGGATAGATTCGGCCACGTAGGTGGAGATCCGGGTGGGGGTGGGTAGATCTGATGATGTAGTAACGGATCGGGGCTAGGGAGTGTTGGACGAGTGGTAGAAATGGCGGATTAGGGGCTGAAATTTCCAGATCCTGACTGATCTGGAAATTGGGGCTATTTGGAGGTGGATCCACAACAAGGGAGGATGTGGGGGTGCGGTTTTGGGCTGTGGAGGGAGGGGAGGGGGCGGTGGTGGATCTGGGAGCAGGGGAGAAGCCGGTGGGGGCTTTGGGGAGAGGTGGCGGACTGGGAGGGGTCGGCCAAGGGGCTGCTGTTGAGAAAAAAAGGGGAAAGCGAGGGTGGCGGGTTGCCGGATTGGAGGGAGGCGGCAGGGAGAGGGAACAGCGGCCGACCGTGAATTTGAGGCTGAGAAATTTATCAATGAACAGTGATTTTAATTTTTGAACAGTGTCATTAAACAGGATTTCTAATTCTCTTCTAGACAGCAGGCTGTGATGAAATCGGGGGGCTGCAGGGGCCGCGGGAGGGAATTTGGGAGGGGGAAAAGAGGGCTAGGGTTAGGGGATACCTTGGGCGGGAAGATAGGCACCTAGGAGTCGTCACCTAAGGTTCCACGGAGTCGGCACCGTGGAGGGATCGCCGGATTTCGGGATTTCTCTTCTCCAAAATCTGCAATGCCTTAAATCAGCCCCTAAGAGGTCTAATTATAATAAAGAGAAGATTATGGCATCCCCCATCAACGACTATGATTGGCCGGAGGTGAGGCTACCCAAATACAACAAAATAAATGAAAACATAGTGAAATAATATATCAAATCGATGATTCGCAACGCGAATCCGGACACATCAGCGGAGTCCGATCGTCGATCCGGGAACGCCATATATGGTAAGTTGTCAAATCAGCCCCAAACTGGCCCAAAATTCTTCCTCGTCACTGCTCCGTATCACTACTCCTAAGTCCTAATTGGAGAGATTCCACCGGACATCATATCCTATTAATAGACACTCATGAGGATTAGGTCAGTATCTGGAGCTTATATGTATCATATATGTATCAGTATCTCAAGAAAATACATGAACTTGTTAGTTTATTTAAATGTTTGAAGTGCTATTTCTGTTATAAAAAAATATTTCAAAGCGCAAACAGAAAAAGTAAATCACCCTGAAGGTACCTGAGGTATGGTGGAAGTATTCTTGGTCAAAATTGAATCCACTGATAGAGAATCCCTGATGCTTGAGCTATCAGATGTTGTTCTGCTCTTTCTTGAAAGTGCACCTTTAGATTTGTGAGCCTCTGCTGCTAGTTCACAGATCTGCAAATGTTAAAACATCAAAGGCAACTCAAATACTAAAACATAAAAGGAGACTAGAAAGTAGATACTCAAGAAAAAATAATAATAATACATCGAGAACAGTAAATAATAAAAAAATAACGGGCAATCTACTTCTCTTCGATAATTTGGTTCAGGTTTTAGTTTTGTGATAAAAAAACATGAGGATGCAATAAGATCTTAAAACTAGAAATCCCGCTGGAATTGGGTGAGTCACACCCAAGAAGAAAAAAATCCACTCCCCAATGCTATTCCCCTTCTACTTTATAGAGGGCCTTGGATGTAAGAACTGAAGGAGCATGGTTTGCAAAAAGGTGAGTTTTTAAGGATAATAACCAGTGTTGTAGATGTCTACTGACATGTACGACATGTCGGACGGCATAAAGGCTTTGGGTAGAAAATGCAATGAAATCAATATTTTGATGAGATATAATGTTTTGTAAAAAATCACGATATATTGGACGATATAACGGGAACCAATATATCGCCAAGTATTTTTATTAATAAAACGAATAAAAAAACATGTGTCGTTTTATTAGGCATTTCGTCTTCATTTGAGTTGCGCTTCTACTTAGTAGTCACTGCCCTAGCATATGGTGATTCTCTCGTCTTCTACCTTTTAGTGCTTCCTCTGTGTGGTCTACTGCCCTAGATTCGACGAATATTTATCCTAGCAATGTTTTGACGCTTCTTTCTCTTACCCTGGCTTCAACGCCTCTTTCTCCTATAGTTGTGCCCTAGCTTCTTCAAGAAGAACTGGCTGGTTTTGTTCTGGTTCTAAAAGCATCTTCTTCTCTACTCCTCTAAAGCTCTAATAGCATGACATAACACTGTGTTAATTATTTTAAGATTCCTTACTTTTCTCCGAAAATGTTTTGAGATTCTTCTCGACAGATATCTAGGTTCATTTTTATGGCATTAATCTGTGGGTAGATGATATTAAGCAATGTTTTTTTTCTATTTTTCTATCTTCTCTCTTCTCAAATCTCAATCTTGGACTGAAAGAGTGCATTGCAAAAACACATGCAAGGTTGCAAGTAGAGCATTAAGCTATTACCAGTCGCGCATACACTGAAACTGAATAATGACTTAATGACCAAATGTCTGAAATCTGAATACTTCAATCCTTCGCTTTGATTAATGTATATGAAATGGCAGCGGCGGATGTGGTATGTTACTTCTATGATTTTGACGTGTTACATTCATAGCAATTTGTATAGTCTTTTGTTTATTGTTGTTGCAACATATCATGTAATCATTAACACAATTTACAATTAATTCAAGGTTCTACAAGATTTTGCAACATATGATGCATGCGGTGCATCTTTGTGCGATATTGATGCATACTTAAAAAAGGAATATTGATGGTGAACAATGACTAACGAATGACAACATCAATGATTTTGAGTGAAATCATAAATTGGTGAGGACAAGACGTGGTGGTGTTGTCTATTTCTGTTCTTAAAATACCGTGTTATTAATGTTGCAAAATTTATGGAATTTCTTGGGTGATGGTTGATGACTTTACCAGGCTTCAAAAAATAAAAGTCAAACGAACAAAATATAATTAATGTTGCAATTTTTTTCATTTATACCATTATACTAATTTTACTTTTTTGCACTATGATTTTTGGATTTTTTGTAGTACTCCGTCAATTTACATGATTTTTTTAATTGTTGAATCATAGGATAGATTTTTCTCAGGCTTCCAGTAAAGCCACCAGTGCGTTAGTGCCCACCGATAAAGATTTTCTTTGGTCATTTGGAGAGAAGTGGTTGCAACTGATACTAATAGGATTCGTTGTAACTAATGCAAGCAAGTCAAAAATGTAGGCATAACGAGTTTCAAACATCATTTGGCGAGGATTAAGGGAAATGTAAAGTGTGTCCCCAAGTTCCAACTAATATTAAAAGGAAAAGCTGAAGCAACCTTCATAGTAGCACAAACTATCAAACTGATGAAAAGTTCTAAGCTGGAGACTAGCTTGACTGAGGTTGTTGTTGGAGAAGAGAATGCAAATCTTGAGTGTTCACAAAGGAATTTATTTGCAGGAGTTGGGCCAAAAGGTCCAATGGACTAGTTTGTCCAAACCCCTGTTGAGCCAGGAAAAACATCACCAAGCACAATTGAAAGCAAGTACAAAAAAAAACAAGAGATGACATAACTCTATATATTGCTAAGTGGACATATGAGATGGGTGTTCCCTTCAATGTTATGTATAGCACATCGTTTCAACAAATGTTGCATGTTGTAGGTCAAAGTGGTCCTAGGATGAAATGACCAACTTCATATGAGATGAGGGAGAAGTTTTTGCAGATGGAAGTTCAAAGGACGAAGGATATGCTAAGTTATTTTACTCAAACATGTAGGTTGCATCAGAGTAGTCTTTTGACGGACACATAGTTAGATCGTAAGGGAATAAGTGTCATGAATATTGTTGTGTACACAGTTGTTGGAGTAGCCTTTTGGTTATCAAATAATATATCATCATTTACGCATGATGGTAAGTTGATGGCCCAGTAGAAGCGAATGTAGTCCAAGTTATGACGGATAATGTGTCCAATAATATGGCCACATCACGATTGTTATTAGAGATTTTTTGGACTTTATGTTTCGCCCACACAATAAAATCTTCTTCTCTAAGATATTTCAAAGTTGAAGCAAATTAATAGTGTAATCTCTATGGTCCTACAACTTATTGTGTTTATATATGCTCATAACATTATTGTTGCTATGTTGAGAGAGACGACGAAAGACATGGAGTCTCATGATCTTGTTAGAGCTGGTGTGATGAAATTTTCTACAACTTTTTTTTTATCTTTGCAGAGCCTCCATGATAAGAAGAGGCAGTTGAGGGATATGCTCCCATCTGATAAATGTGGGGCAACAAAGTTGTCAAGTAGCGGACATGAAAAGCAAGCAATGTTCTCATCTAACATTTTAGCTTGATTTTTTGCCTAACTCTATATATTGCTAAGTGGGCACATGAAAAATCAGACCAATGGAGAGAAAGTATTTTGATACCTTTGTATAAGAATAAAGGAGATATGCAAAATTGTGTTAATTACAGAGAAATTAAATTGATGAGTCATACCATGAAACTATGAGAACAAGTAATAGCAAGAAGAGTAAGACGGGAGACTAACATCTCGGAGAATCAATTTGGATTCATGCCAGGGCGATTGACCATGGAAGCTATACATCTCTTGAGGAGACTCATTGACAACTATCGAGAAAGAAACCAAGATTTGCATATGTTGTTTATTGATCTTGAGAAGGCTTATGATAGAGTTCAAAGGGAGATCTTATGGAGAGTCTTAGAAAAGAAAGGTGTAAATGTGTCATATATTGACATAATCAAAGATATGTATATAAATTCAGTGACAAGGGTGAGGACATCTGGAGGATTAACACATGAATTCCCTATCACTGTTGGCTTACATCAAGGTTCAGCTTTAAGCCCTTATCTCATTACTCTTATCTTAGATGAGCTCATCAGACATATCCAACAAGCAATACCTTGGTGTTTATTGTTTGCGAGTGATAACGTTTTGGTTGATGAGACGCGTGTGTAAACACAAAACTTCAATCTTGGCGAGATACTTCAGAAAAGAAAGCTTTTAGGTTGAGCAGGGCAAAGCCGGAGTACATGGACCTTAAATTTAGCAGTACAAGAAGGACGAATGACTTCGTTATTAAACTCGGTGATCAAAATATTTCCCGTAGTGAGTGTTTTAAATATCTTGGATCGATAGTTCAAAAAGGACGGAGGTATTGATAAAGATGTGACACATAAAATCCAAGCGGGTTGGTTGAAGTGGAGAGGCGCGTCAGGGATCTTATGTGATCGTAAAGTACCACAAAAATTTAATGGCAAGTTTTACCGTACTGCAATTAGACCCGCGATGCTCTATGGTTCTGAGTGTTGGGCAGTGAATTGTGTACATGAGCAAAAAATGGGAGTTGCGGAGATGAGAATGCTTAGGTGGATGTGTGGACACACGAGACTGAATAAAATTAGGAATGAATGTATCAGGGATAAGACAGGAGTAGCACCAATTTCAGAGAAGATGCGAGAAGCTCGACTAAGATGGTTTGGACACGTACAAAGGAGACCATTAGAGGCACCTGTTAGGCGTTGTGAGAGTCTAGTCACTAGGCATGTTAAACGAGGGAGGGGTAGACCAATAAAGACTTGGAATGAAACTATAAGGAAAGACATGATGTACTTAGGCATTAGTGAGATTATGACAAAAGATAGGGCACAATGGCGACAAAGGATCCATATAGCTGACCCCACTATAGTGGGATAAAGACTTGAGTGTTGTTGTTGTTGTGCACTACATTGCTTTAATTTGTTTGGTTGTATGCATGCTACAACTATTGCATTGAGTGCCACATTTTGGTACAATGTTGAGCTTGCACTCCTTACATTCGCCATATTAGTGAAATCTCTTAGCAGAGCAGATGAAGAACATTAAATGGGGTGGTTGTACAAGGATATGAAGAAAGTCAAAGAGAAACTTGTTGTTGCAATTGAAGTTAAAGAAAACAAGTATTTTCCTATATGGATGTTGATCGATAGCTGAGTAGATAGCAAGAAGAGCAATCATTTACATCTAGCTTGATATTTTTTAAATTCGTTTGTCTATTACTCCAATAAAGAGGAGGTGGAGGTCGATACCAAGTTCATGCATGAGTTTCTTGATTGTCTAATAAAAAATGTATGCAAATGATCATGATATGCAAGATCATATCACCGGTGAGCTTGATACATAACAATTTAGGCAAAGATAATTTGAAAAAGAGTTTGCGAAGAGGAAATTGCGAAGAGGAAATTGCTTGTCCCATATAATCCAGGTAAGTAGGTATATAGTTCAAATTCTAAGCTACCAAAAGAATTGTATATACGACTACAATTTCTTTCTTTTAAATTAGTTCACTGACGGCGGTTACATGGAGTTGAGACTCCCAAGTTGAGGGTGATGACCATAAGGATATTGAGCTTAACAAGTTCAATTGGATGCGAAAGAAATTGGAGCACATTCGAAATGGTAGTAGTGCATGCTTTAAATTAATTTTAAGTATTAAAAAAATAATTATTATTTTAAATGTTTCAATTTACAAATATGTAGATCCATTCAAAAAAGCGGAATAGATTTGAGAACAAGAGATTAAATGATCTTGTCTTCGTAAAGTTTAATGTTATGTTCAAGTCCAAGTATGATGATATCTCTCGAGATCCACTAGCTGCAAAAAAATTAGATGAAGACAAGGTTGCAGAGTGGCTCGTGGGTCCAACTGAAGGTGATAATGATAATTGAGGAAAGTAGAAAGACAATAGAAGGTGCAAATATATTCATCCTCAAAGGGGAACTTTATAGGACTACAACAAGGCTCGTGATGTGGGTCTAAACCCACTCACATACTAATAGAATAAAATACTAATATCTCAAAAATAATGAAGTGGAAGTGTTTCCTGGAGGAACACTGACTTGGCAAAAACTTGGAGACATTATGGAATTAAGGGTGTTGATTTGGGTCCAAGAAGAAGCAGCATACCATGTAACCAACAATCACATAATGAAAATTTAAAGCAAAAAACGGCATGTAACACAAACATTGGAAAAATATGATGAAGATGAGGGGTTTTCAGAGGAGGATATATAAGTGACAGATTTTGAAGACTGAAACAAATTAGGAGTTATGAAGTAGAGAATTGTAGGTAAAGAATAGAGAATAAAATTATAAATCAATAAAAATAAAATAACTTTGTTCGATATTATTTAATCTTATATAGATTATAGTGTTTTTCTTGATGCAAACATGCAGGTGAAAGTTATGCGTTGGGAGATTGATTACATGATTGCACCCAAAAAGGTAGACTAATTGCGAATTTGCGATACATTTTAAATATTAATTTTTATATGAGCTGCCACACATTATAATAGGGGTCAAGTTTTATTGACTTTCAGTTATGACTTATGAACTTATGATGTATGAGTTTTTGATTTCATATATATATATATATATATATATATATATATATATATATATATATATATATATATATATATATATATATATACACACAAATATATACATATATATATATATACATACATATATATACATACATATATATACATACCGGTTAATAAAAAAAAGAGCAGCTCATTTTTCGGATATATACGTGCAAACTAAAAAAAACACCTATATGTGTGCATTTTTAGGAAAAATGTTCAACATGAAAGTTGTAGATCTGGTCGAGATCTACAACTTTCATATTGAACAATTTTCCTAAAAATGCATGCATATAGGTGTATTTTTGGCCCGAAAATAACGCTGCGTAATTATTGCGATTTCGCAAAATTAGTTGAAATCAAGTTGTTTTATTTTAAGTTTTGTTTTGTATTTACCCATAAAGATATTATCGTCTTTGTATTTTTCCCTCACTTATATAAGTGCAGAGATCTCTCTTTTCTCATCTAATAAGATTGAATCCCCGGTTTTCCTACTTGGTATCAGAGGAAAGAAAAAAAAACCCTAGCCGCACTCGCTCGTCGTCCCGCTCCCTCGCTCGCTCGCTCGTCGTCCTCGCCGCTCGATCTTCACTCGGCATCGTCTGCTGCCCTTCTAATGTGGATGCCGGGCGGCCTCCTAGCCACCGTCGGTTGTTGAGAAGGACGCCGCCGCCGTCCTTCCATGAAGCAGCCGGACCACTGCACCGCCTCCTGCATCGACTAGCCGCCGCGTGCGTCTTCTTCATCTTCTCCGGCTCCCTCCTACTGCTGCTGCTGCTGCTGCTGCGTGCGATCGACTAGCTGCTGCTGCGTGCGATCTTCTCCGCTTCCTCCTGCTGCGTGCGATCTTCTCCGCGATCTTCTCCGCTTCCTCCTGCTGCTGCGTGCGATCTTCTCCGCGATCGACTAGCCGCCTCCCTCCTGCTGCTGCTGCTGCTGCGTGCGTCCTCTTCTTCATCTTCTCCGGCCTATCTTCTTCTCCATTACCTGATGCTGCTGGAGTTTCTCTCTTCTCCACCGGATGCTGCTGCTATTTCTCCGGCACCTCTCCTGTTTTTTCAGGATCTGATGTAACTGAGCCTCTTCAGATCTGATCTCCCATTCCGTTGTTCCCATGGATGATTCTTCGATTGGTGGTGGCTCTCCATCACCGAGTGTTTCTGTTCCCCAAATGGGGGAAACCCTGCGGTCTTCAGGTTCCCAGATGGGTGAACTCCAACGACCTTCTGGTCATACTAGATCCTTGAAGATTACCACGGTGCCGTTAGATGACACTAACTATCTAGAGTGGTCTCGTGCGGCGTAGCATGTTATTCGCAGCCACCAGCTCTTTGGATACATTGATGAGACCAAAGTGGCACCCTCCCTGACTGATCCTGCCTGGTCGCGTTGGGATTCCGAGAATTCCCTGGTGGTTTCCTGGCTTCTCCACTCTGTCTCCAAAGGTATACCGCAGCTATATGCTAATGGACTCAGCTTACGAGATTTGGACTCGCGCGCGGGAGACTTATTCTCAGATCGGGAATTCCACTCAGGTTTATGAGCTGACCCGCCGTATGTTGGAACTACGACATGAATCTATGACTGTTTCCGCCTACTACTCTGAGTTCGAGCGTATATCTCAGGAGTTAGATTACTTCGATCAGTTTACCCCTGCTTGCACTGCCGATGCAGTTTTGTTGCAAAAGCGAGATGAACGATTTCGTCTTCATGTGTTCTTGATGGGTTTGAGCATGGAGTTGGATATGGTTTGCACCAATATTCTTCATCGCTTACCCCTCCCATCACTCAGGGAGGCGTTCAGTATGGTTCTTGGCGATGAAGATCGTCGGAGGTCTCTCAACACGGCGGCTCCCCCCTCTGACCGCTCGGCATTTACTAGTATTGGCCGTGGTGGTTCTAGCCATACCACCCAGATTCCCACCTGTGACCATTGTGGCCGTCGGGGCCATTCTCGGGAAGCGTGCTTCAAGCTTCATCCGCACCTTGCTCCACCTGGATACGTCCGTGGTCGTGGACGTGGGCGTGGTCCTGGTCGTGGTAGACATCGCCAGACTGACACCCGTTCTCATGATGTTGCTTACTCCGCAGAGATTCAAGGGGGCCATCATGGCCAGCTCCCAGATCATTTCACCATGTATGAATTGGATGCGCTCCGCCGTCAGCTACACTCTCAGTCTGATCCTACACCGAGTAGCTCCTCTTTGTTTGCCACTGCTGCGATGCCCAGTGCCCATGCTGCTGTGACTCCTTCGTCTGAGTTGATTATTGACTCAGGAGCTACTGATCATATGACCGGGTCCTCTACAGGTTTTTACTCCTACACACCCTTGTCTGGTAAGGACAAGGTTGTCTCTGCCAATGGCACCTTGTCTCCTATTGCTGGCAAGGGCAATTTCTCCTGCTCTTCTTCGCTTCCTCTCACTTCTGTTTTGCATGTTCCATCCTTTCCCCGCAGTTTACTTTCTATTACCAATCTTACTAAATCTCTTAACTGTTTTGTAACATTTTTCTCTGATTCTTGTATTTTTCAGGAACTGGGTACGAAGCGGATACTTGGCAGTGGTAGGAACCGCGGTGGTCTGTACTACCTGGATGCTACACCATCATCCCTTGCTCTGTCCTCTTCTGCTGTTACTACTGCTGACGCTCGACGCTGGCACTTGCGTCTTGGTCACCCGTCTCCTGTTTATCTTCAGAAACTTTTTCCTACTTTATCTCAGTTTGTTTCTAGTTTTAAATGTGATGTTTGGGAAATGTCTAAACATGTTCGTCATTCATCATCTCACTTATCTTCTCCTAGTAGTGTTCCTTTTTCTGTTATACATTCAGATGTCTGGGGACCTTCCCCAGTTGTTTCTTTGACTGGATATAGATGGTTTGTTACGTTTATTGATTGTTTTTCCCGTACTACTTGAGTTTATCTTTTAAAAAAAAAGGGGATGTCGCTTCTGTCTTTCAAACCTTTCATAAGATGATACAAACTCAGTTCAACGGAACCATTCGTGTCCTTCGTAGTGACAATGGGGGCGAATATGATGATCGTGGTGTGTTTGGGGCCTACCTCTCGAACAATGACATTATCCACCAAACTACGTGCGTTTACACTTCCACCCAAAACGATGTGGCGGAACGAAAAAACAGGCATCTCCTTGATGTTGCCCGTTGCCTTCTCACAACCATGCACCTTCCGAAATCCTATTGGGGCGATGCCATCATGACGGCTACTCATCTTATCAACCGTCTCCCCTCGCGGGTTCTCGCTTATGCTACACCTCTGGCTCGTCTTGCTTCTAAGACTGTTGTTCATACCTCATCTCTTCCTCCTCGTATATTTGGGTGTGTTTGTTTTGTTCATGTTCACCAGCCTCTTCGGGATAAGCTCGATTCTCGAGCCATCCGATGTGTCTTTCTTGGTTATTCTACCACCACCAAGGGGTACAGATGTTATCACCCCCCAACCAGACGTACTTTCTGTACCATGGACGTGACGTTCCGCGAGGATGAATCATATTACCTTGATTTGACTCCTTGTCGTCAGGGGGAGAAGGAGGATGAGGTCATTGATACTGTCCCTCTTCCTGTCATTGGTACTGTTCCTCTCACTTTTATTCCTCCTACTTCCACTACAGATATTCCTCATACACCTTCCACTACGCCATCCACTACAGATATTCCTCATACATCTCCCTCTCATCATCCTTCACTCATCACTCCTCTACCTCATGTATATCATCGTCGAAAACCAGGTACACAACCCACTGTCGCCCCGCTGCTGCCAATGTTGTCTTCAGACTCAGATCCTGATGCTGATTTACATGTTCCCATTGCTCAGCTACGTGGTAAGGCCCGGTGTACTGAACATCCCATTTCTAATCATGTTGCTTATGATCATCTCTCTAAGCCTCACCAGTCATTTATATCTTCCTTGTCCGAGATCTCTATCCCTAAGACATGGCAGGAGGCACTTTGCATCCCAGTATGGGCTCAAGCAATGAAGGAAGAAATGTCAGCTTTGGAGAAGAACCACACTTGGGATATCACCTCTCTCCCTCCTGGCAAGAAACCCATCGGTTCAAGATGGGTTTTCTCAGTTAAGCAAAATCAGGATGGGAAAGTTGAGCGATATAAAGCTAGGTTGGTTGCTCGTGGTTACACTCAGACTCAGGGGGTTGATTACCAAGAGACCTTCGCTCCTGTAGCAAAGATGGACTCTATCCGTGTGATCATATCTTGTGCTGCGGTCTTTGATTGGGAACTTCATCAACTGGACATTAAAAATGCATTCTTGCACGGTGACCTCGAGGAAGAGGTGTACATGTCTTTCCCCCCAGGTTTTGTGAAGAAGGGGCAAAAGAGGTTTGTTTGTCGGTTATGGAAGTCCCTGTATGGGCTAAAGCAGTCTCCGAGGGCATGGTTCGGCAGATTCCACAAGCCAATGATCAAGTTTGGCTACAAACAGGGACACTCTGATCATACATTGTTTGTCAAGAGGAATGAAGGGAAAATTGTTGTGCTAATTGTTTACGTTGATGACATCGTGATCACCGGAAATGATACAGATGAAATCTCAAAGCTGAAGGGACTTCTCTCAGCCGAGTTCGAAGTAAAGGACCTGGGAAGGCTACGCTACTTCCTAGGAATTGAGGTGACCCGTTCTGACAAGGGTATCTTTATCTCCCAACGCAAGTATGTGTTGGACCTGCTGACAGAGACTGGCATGCTTGGGTGTGCCCCCGCTAACACACCTATGGAGGAGAACCATAAGATTGATCAGGACAACAATGGTGATCGTACAGATGCTCCTAGTTATCAGAGGTTGGTTGGAAAGCTCTTATACCTCTCACATACTCGTCCTGACATTACATATGCTGTTGGGATCCTGAGTAGGTACATGCATGCCCCAAGGGTCAGACACCAGGAGGCTGCCTATCGTGTTCTCCGGTATTTAAAGAAGTCTCTAGGACGGGGGCTGATGTTCTCGAAGAACAAACATCTGCGGATCGAGGTCTTCACCGACGCATATTGGGCTGGATGTCATGATGACCGGAAATCTACAACAGGTTATTGCACCTTCATTGGAGGAAACTTGGTTACATGGCGTAGCAAGAAACAAAGTGTGGTGGCTAGATCCAGTGCTGAAGTTGAGTACCGTTCGATGTCTCAGGGTCTCTGTGAAGGCCTTTGGTTGAGCATCTTATTGCAAGATCTCGGTCTTAAGGAGAAAGCTCCCATATCCTTGTACTGTGACAACAAAGCTGCCATCAGCATAGCGCACAACCCAGTTCAGCATGATAGGACCAAACATGTTGAGGTGGATCGTCACTTCATCAAAGATCATCTTGACAAAGGAAGTCTAGTCACACCCTTCGTCCATTCCAGAGATCAGTTAGCCGACGTCTTCACCAAGAGTCTTGGCTCTGATGCCTTTACTGATGACATCCATAAACTCGGAATGATAGATATCTACCATCCAACTTGAGGGGGAGAGTTAAAATCAAGTTATTTTATTTTAAGTTTTGTTTTGTATTTACCCATAAGGGTATTATCGTCTTTGTATTTTTCCCTCACTTATATAAGTGCAGGGATCTCTCTTTTCGCATCTAATAAGATTGAATCCCCGGTTTTCCTACTAAATTTACGCCAAGTTTCGCGTCTTTTCAAAATACTCTTAAACCGTGCATTTGTAGGAAAAGTGCTCAACATGAAAGTTGTATATCTCGACGAGTAGATCTCAACGAGATCTACAACTTTCATGTTCTTTTCCTAAAAATGCACGCATATACGTGTTTTTTTTAAGTTGCGCGTATATATCCTAAAAACGAGCTGCGTGTTTTTCCATTAACCCGATATATATATATATATATATATATATATATATATATATATATATATAATACATATCATATGCGGGCTAGCTTAGGTGCGGGCGTACGGGCTTGGGGATTTGGGGGTCAAGGAGGCTCCAAATCAAAAAGTGATCAACATGAAAGTTGTTCGGATCGCCGAGATCTACAACTTTCATGTTGATCACTTTTTGATTTGTAGCCTCCTTGACCCCCGATTTGGGACCCGAAAATTGGAAAATTTTCGGCTTACTGTAGCAGTCTCGCCGCCCAGACTTTTCGGGTCCCAAATCGAAGGTCACGGAGGCTCCAAATCAAAAAGTGATCAACATGAAAGTTGTTCAGATCGCCGAGATCTACAACTTTCATGTTGATCACTTTTTGATTTGGAGCCTCCTTGACCCTTGTCCGTACGCCCGTTTGCCCGCACATGATACATCCCCATATATATATATATATATACATATATATATATATATATACACATATATATATATAGTGAAAATTGAAAGCAAAAATGAGTTGTAAGACAGACATTGGAAAAAAGATGATGAAAATGAGAGGTTTTCAAAGGAGGATATGAAAGTTTCACTGTTAGACACAAATTTTGAAAACTACGAAACAAATCAGGAGTTATATGAAAGTTTCACTGTTAGACACAAATTTTGAAAACTATGAAACAAATCAGGAGTTATGAAGTAATGAATTGTAAGTTAAGATTAGAGATTAATATTATAAATCAATAAAAAAAATAACTTTGTTCATAAATGTTTAATCTTATGTGGATTATGGTGTTTCTCTTGATGCAAACATGAAAGTGAAGTAATGCGTTGGGAGGTTGATAATATGATTACAGCCAAAAAGCTAGACTAATTGCGAATTTGTGATACATTTTTAATATTATTTTTTAAATGAGCTGCCAGACATTACAATAGAGGTCAAGTTTTAACGACTTTCATTATGACTTATGAACTTATGATTTATGAATTTTTTTATTTCATATATATATATATATATATATATATATAGTTTGATGTTATTTACTTAAGTATCATAACTTGTTTGATGTTATTTACTTAAGTATCATAAGTTAGTAAAGTATGTTTGGAATTTTTCAAAGGTGCATGTAACCAAAAATGTCAATATTCTTTTTTTTTAATTAACTTTTTTGCTAACTGTAAGAAATGGACAAAGAGCTAAATAAACCGCAAACTTTATTGCTTCAAAAAGATAATCATTACATAGGTATGCCCCCCTATTTATAGAAATCGGGGGAGATGAGAGAATACAACAACCGATGTGGGACTAAATACAAGTCGGGCGGCCTCGCGGTTTGACATGATCAAACCGCCCACTATACAACAAATAATAAAACACCAAACGACAACTACCAAAGTCGCCTATCTGCTGGGGAAGAACGCTGATACAGGCCGCCAGACAGCAATTGCGGGTTGCCACCAGACCGCAGTTGCGGCTACCCACCAGACCGCAGCTGCTGCAAGCTATCGGACTGCAACCGCGGGTTGCCACCAGACCGCAATTGCGGTTAACAATCTGTCCGCTGCTGCGGCTTTAACCAGACCGCTGCGGCTCCATCCAGACCGTTGCGGCTAACCAACAGACCGATGTTGCGTCCCTCTGCCAGACCGTTGCGGCTAACCGACAATCCGCTACAACGGCTTTCTGTCAGACCGTTGCGGCTTCATTCAGACCGCTGCGGCTAACCGACAATCCGCTACTGCGGCTTTCTGCCAGACTGCTGCGGCTTCCTTCAGACCATTGCGACTAATCTCCAGACCGCTGCGACTAACCTCCAGACTGTTGCTTCGGCTAACCCTCAGACCGCCATTGCTGTTGTCCACCTGACCGCAAGACCAAACAGCTAGGTCGTTGAGACATGTAGATCGCTACGGTTAGGCGCAAGACCGCCCGGTCTTCCTCAAGCTTCAACACTCCCCCTCAAGCTGGAGCATATATATCTACCATGCCCAGCTTGCTACAAACCTCCTCGGAAGGAGTAACTGGCTTGGTGAAAAAATCAGTCGGTTCTCTCTCTAAGGTAACAAACGGAGTGCATATCTGATTCTTCAAAATCTCCTCTTTAACGAAGTGGCAATCAACCTCGATATGGTTCGTCCTCTCGTAGAATACATGATTCCTCGAAATATATATGGTTGTCTTGTTGTCACAAAACATTGGCAGAGGATGATCATAAAGTTCTCCAAAATCAAGCATAAGAGTCTGTAACCACTTCAGCTCGCATGTAGTTAGAGTCATGCTCCTATACTCAGCTTCTGCACTAGACCGGGAGACAGCAGCTTGTTTCTTGCTCTTCCAGCTGACCAAGTTCCCTCCAACAAAAGTACAAAATCCGGATGTGGACTTCTTATCTTACTTGTCATCTGCATAGCTTGCATCAGAATATGCATCAACCTTCAAATGTCCCCTTTTCTGAAACAGAAGTCCTTTCCCTGGAGCACCTTTCACATATTCCAGAATCTTCATTGCCGACTGTAGATGACACTCCCTAGGAGCTTGCATAAACTGAAACATTTCTCAGTGTCTGTTGACGGCCACCGAAAAAAGCACACAAATTGTAGTAATCCATTGCCACAGGAAAGAAAGTGTCAAAGAAATCAAAACCATAAGTCTGCGTAAAACTTTTGGCAACAAGTCGGGCCTTGTAACGATCAATAAAGTCATCAGGTAAAAACTTAATGACAAAGACCCAGTGGCAGCCAACCACGTCAGCACCAGGAGGTGAATGAATAAGAGTCCAAGTACCTCGTTCAGTAAGAGTAAGCATCTCTTCATCCAGAGCAGCCTTCCAATGAGGGATAACAAGAACAACTTAACACGAAGCGGGAACAACATTAGTTGAGAGGGCCAGAGCAAAGCTCCTAGACGAAGGAGAGAGCTGAGCATAAGAGACCACAGCCTGAACAGGATGTTGGGTGCAGGAGCGAACACCTTTCCGAAGAGCAATCAGAAGATCTAGATCTGACCTATCTACTGTACTAGCCCCATCCAAAGAGTAGACTATTGGCCTGGGAGCCAAGGGCGGATTTAAATATATGCCAGGGGGCACGTGCCCCCACTGAAATTAAAAAGAGAAGGTCGGCTATCGCGATTCGCGAACAAGAGAAAAAGGCAAAAATCCCTATCCTGCTTGCGGTCCTTGCCGATCCCGCCGGCCGCCGCTATCCTGCTCCAATCTCCAGATCCACGAAACTGCGGCCGATCCCGCCGCTATCCTGCTTGCAGTCCTTGCCGATCCCGCCGCTATCCTGCTACAGTCTCCAGATCCGCGAAGCTGCAACCGATCCCGCCTCTATCCTGCTCCAGTCTCCAGATCCGCAAAGCTGCGACCGATCCCGCCGCTATCCCGCCGCTATCTGGTAACTTCTCCTTCCCAGATACATGCTTTTGAGTTTTGACCTATTTTTCCTGGCTTCCTGTATTTCTTCCAGTTTTTTTGGTCAGAATAGTTTCCCTGCTTTCTTCTCCATGGTTGTTCCCAGATTTTTGCCAGATTGTTCAGAAAACACGATTCTTTTGTTTGCTTAGCTTAATAAAATCAAGATCTACTGATCTAATGACTAGTGTTAGTGTTAGCCTGTTAGGCTCAGTTCGGCTAGAGCTTTCTCGGCAAGAGCTCTGCTCTTTGAAGACAAATTCAGAGCTCTGTGCTCTGAACACAAATTTCGCCAGCCACTCAGGGGAGAAGAAAAGATTAATACTCTGTGCACAGTGCACACAAATCTCTCACATCTACTTGTTCAACAGTCAAATTGAATGGAGAACTCACAGAATATTAAACCTCTTAAACATTCAATTCAAAGCCATGAACTTGTGCTCTACCAGCTTCTTAGAACAAAAATTCTAATTGAAGTCACCAACAATCAAGATATAAAGGATACCTCATTAGATTATGTTGTAATTATATTTGGTTGAGCTGTACATTTTGTAATTGCTCAGTTATGCAGTGATATAAATAGGTAGGCTTCTAACTAGGGCTCAAAAGAAGCTCCTATCTTCAGTTTGTTTTTATCCTTCAATTCAAAGCTTTGCTCTAGAGAGAATCTTCTATTTTCTCATATTAATGCCGATTCCTGAGTTCCTTAATACCTACTAATAGTTATTTTGCATGATGATTCTATTGATTTGCTGAATCTAAAACTCACAAAATATTGAACCTCTTAAACATGTTGCTAAGCCATGAACTCTTTACTTACTATGCAGAAGTAGGCTTAATAGGGATTAAGCTTGGTTGTGGAGAAAGTGGTTGCAAAGCTTGTACATTAAGCTTGGTGGTGAAATTGATTTCCTTTCTGGGAATTGTTGATTCTTGTAAGGTGCAACAGCTGGTCCAGCCATCCAGGTCTCTCTTTTCCCTTTATTATCACTTTCAGGAATCATTTTATTTTTTTTTTGATGGAATGTAATTTTTTTAACAACAATGCTTAGGTATTTTAAGTCAGTTGACAAATCAGTTTCTTCAAGTAAAGTCTGCATCAATGATGATGAGTTACAATTAAGTAATAAACGTAGTCGGACTGAAATTGATATGACAGATCTTCCGTCAGATGCTTGTTCTCGAATTCGTATTTCAAATTAAACAACGTGATGAGATTGGGCGTTATTATTTGTTAAAAAGACCTCATCAACCTCGAAATCATATATTTCCAAAAACAAAATTTGGTCAAAAAGAAAGAGTTTAACGCCGCTTGGTTTGAGCAATTTCATTCATGGTTGGAGTATAGCATAGAAAAAGATATTGCTTTCTGTCTATTTTGTTATCTCTTTAAGTCAGCAATGAGACAACAATCAGGAGGTGATATGTGGCACGAGGACGATCACAACGACGAGTTCATGAGATGACAAATTTACATTATTATCGAGCCGCGATTTTTTATAATGTCATAGATTTGCAATTTTAGGAACTCAACAACAGGTTTACAGAGACAAATACAGAATTATTTCTTTGCATTGCATGTTTAAATTCAAGCAACACATTTTCATGTTTTGATAAACAAAAGCTGAAACATCTTGCAAAGTTTAATCCATCAGATTTTTTCATTTTGGATAATATGGAACTTGATAGCCAATTGGAAACATTTATTATTTATGTAAAAAAATCTGACATTGACTTGGGAAAATTAAATGGAATTGGCGATCTTGCAAGGAAAATGGTAGAAAAAAAGAAGGATATTTTATATTCATTAGTATATTTGCTAGTGAAGTTAGCATTGATTTTACCAATTGCAACTGCTACAGTCGAAAGAGCATTTTCAGCAATGAACATTGTGAAGAATCGTCTACGCAATCGAATGAGAGATTCTTTAATGAATAACTGTTTGATTACATATATAGAGAAAGATGTATTTGCAAATATTGAAAAAGAAACAATCATTCAGAGGTTTCAAAAAATGAAAAGCAGACGAGGACAACTATAAAAATATGGTATGTTTACAAATTATATTAATTTATTTTATAAATAATTTGTTTTTATAAATTTTCAATATATTTAATATTTTTTATAATGTTATGCAGGAAACAACAATATCACCAGAAATTTCATGTTTTCTTGGAAAATTGTGTGGTGATCTTATGTTTTGAAGAGTTTACAAGGACAACTATAACAATTGGTATTTTCTTTACACTTATTATTTTTCTTTAATATTTATGTTTTAAATTGTATTTCTTATTAGGGTATCTTTTTAGACTTCATTAAAATTTTGTGCCCCCCTAAATAAAGTTTTTGGCTCCGTCCCTGCTGGGAGCTGATTGCAGCGGCTCAAGAGAGGAAGCAGGGACAGTAGAGGAGTCAGAAGGAGAAAGATCAGAAATAGGAGAAGAAGAAAGCAGGGCAGACTCCGGAAGCAGATCCTCCAAAGTCCTATTAGTGCGCTCAGTCTGTCCATCTGTCTGGGGATGGAATGCGGTGATGAAATATAACCTGGTACCCAACCGCTCCTGAATATATCGCCACTCCCTAGAGGTAAATCTGTCATCTCGGTCTGAAACTATAGTCTTGGGTACACCGTGAAGTCGAACTATCTCATCTAAATATAACTGTGTCAGCTTCGGACCTTGATCCGTCTTCCTAAGAGGAATGAAATGGGCGACCTTAGAAAGCCGATCTACTATAACCCACAAGGAATCATTCCCACTCTGCGATCTCGGCAAACCATGAATGAAGTCCATGGATATATCCTCAAATGTCCACTCGGGAATGGGAAGTGGCTGCAACTTGCCTCCAGGCCTTTGACACTCGGCCTTAACCAACTTGCATGTCTCACACTTCCCTACATAATCTGCAACATCACCCTTCAAACCTGGCCACCAGACTGTCTTCTTAAGATCTGCATACATCTTCGTGCTACCAGGATGTATAGAATATCTGGAATTGTGCGCCTCGAAAAGAATGTCCTCACGAAGGTGACTAACATCTGGGATGCACACTCTGTCATCATGCAATAGTAACTCATCCTGAATAGAGAACCTCTCTTTCTGACCTGACTGCACTGAGATCCAAATCTCTGTCATCTTTGGATCCAACGGTATAGCTGTCCTGATCCTATCTCTAATATCGCACGAAATCTCCATCCAACTCAACCAAGCTGAACCAAAACTGCAACGGGGCACAACGACGATGTTCAGTCTCTCCAGCTCTCGTACTAACTCCTCCTGCTGAGTGAGAAGATAAAAACACGAGCCTCTACGGCTAAGGGCATCAGCTACCACATTCGCCTTTCCTGGGTGGTACTGAATGTCTACATCGTAGTCTGAAAGAAACTCTAACCATCTACGCTGCCTCAAATTGAGCTCTCGCTGATCAAAGATATATTTAAGGCTCTTATGATCAGTAAAGATCTCGCAACGCACTCCATAGAGGTAGTGCCTCCAAATCTTCAGGGCATGAATAACTGCTGCAAGCTCCAAGTCATGCACGGGATAATTTCTCTCATGAACCTTTAACTGTCTCGAGGCATAGGCTACGACCTTTCCATGCTGCATGAGGACACAACCCAAACCCTGACCTGAAGCATCGCTATAAATCTGAAACCCGTCAGGTCCTGAAGATAAACTCAAAATCGGTGCGGTCATCAATCTGTCCTTCAAGTCCTCAAAAGCTAACTCGCACTCAACAGTCCACACCAAGCCCTTTCCCTTCCTAGTGAGGGAAGTCAGTGGTAGGGCTATCTTTGAGAAATCCCTGATGAATCTCCTGTAGTATCCAGCAAGACCCAAAAAGCTGCGAACCTCTAAAACTGTCGACGGCCTTGGCCAACTCTTTATGGCCTTTATCTTCTTCGGATCAACGCTAACTCCTTCCTGACTGATGATGTGGCCTAAGAATGCCATCTCTGAAAGCCAAAATTCACACTTAGAAAACTTGGCAAACAACTGGTTCTTCCTGAGTGTGCTCAAAACAATCCTGAGGTGTGCTGCATGATCTTCTGCACTCTTAGAGAACACTAAAATATCATCTATGAAGACGATGACAAAACGATCTAAATACTCCCGAAAAACCCTATTCATCAGGTCCATAAATACTGAAGGGGCATTGGTCAGCCCGAACAGCATGACCACGAACTCGAAGTGTCCATATCTGGTACTGAAAGCAGTCTTCTGTATATCCGCGTCACGAATCTTCAATTGGTGATAGCCTGATCTCAGATCTAACTTGGAAAAAGTGTTTGATCCCACCAATTGGTCGAACAAATCATCAATCCTGGGAATTGGGTACTTGTTCTTTACGGTCAGCTTATTCAATTCATGGTAGTCTATGCACAATCTCAGACTACCATCCTTCTTCTTCACAAAAAGCACTGGAGCACTCCAAGGCGAAGTACTTGGGCGTATAAAACCCAAATCAAGCAGCTCCTACAACTGGCTCTTCAACTCTTCTAGTTCCCTTGGAGCCATCCGATAGGGAGATTTGGCTACCGGTGTAGCCCCAGGATGCAAATCTATCGGGAACTCAACTTCTCTATCTGGAGGGGCACCAGGGAGCTCTTCCGGGAAAACATCTGGAAACTCCTGCACCACTGGTACCTCTGACAAGTCAGCCTTAGGCTCCGCGCTCATCAGTACTACGAAGGTTTCACAACCCTTACTAATGCACCTTCTCGCTTGGACTGCAGATATGATCATCTTCACTACTCCCTTCAAGCCCTGAAAAGAAAAAGATGTCTGTTTGGGGTCATCAAAATGTATCTGCTTCGCCCTACAGTCAATCCTGGCGTTGACTGCAGAAAGCCAGTCCATACCAAAAATCAAGTAAAAACCTGCTATAGGTAGCAGCAAAGCTTCCACGATAATCTCAGTGTCACCAAACTGCACTGGTACTCTGCACTTGTCTCTGGTCTGCAGAAGAGATCCGTTCGGCATCATGACTTCCAGGGGTACTGCCTCTAGGACGGCTTCTAAATCCAACTTACGCACTAGAGATTCCGCGATAAACGAGTGTGAGGCACCCGTATCAAACAGAATCTTAGAGGGTAAATTACGAATCATAAGAATGTCTGCATGGATGAATTATGAAGGATGAAAATAAATGTGTCACTACGGAGGATTTTAAAACCAACTTGTTAAGCAAAACAACACTTACCAGTCACAACATCCTCCTGATCCTTCGCCTCCTGCTGACCCAACCCATAAGCTCTGGGCTGCACAAAATCTCGACCCTGCTGTGGTCTCCCATCAGTAATCATCAACGCTTTGCCCTTATCTGCCCTGCTAGAGCCACCAACCTCGTACTTCGACTACAGGAATAAATTACATTAAAAATCTATCGTAATTACATAAATGTAATCAAAACAAAAGGACCTTGATTACCTGATTAGTCCAAGCTTCCTAACAGAAGCGAGCTATGTGACCAGGTTGTCGGCACTTGTAACATATGCCTGCACTGGCAAAACACTCTCCTGAATGGCGACGCTGACACTTGGGACACGTGGGGTAGTCCTTGCTCCGGTCACCAGATTGACCATTCTTCTTAGCATGAGGCTTCGACTTCTTGTTCCAGTTCTTTCCTTGATCGTTTCTGCTCTGCTGCGACTGATGCGAATCCTGAGATCGCTTCGCACGGAAACTACTTCGCTTCTGAACCTTCTGCTGGTCAGCCTCCAGTCTGCGAGCCGTATCCACTAAGCTCATGTAATCAGCGTTGACCATAGTCATCAGCGGTTGTCTCAACGAGTCACGCAAACCATCCACAAAGCGACTGCACTTCTCAGTCTGATCCCCCTGCATCACGCCCGCATATCGAGCCAGATGAGTCAGCTCTCGCTCGTACTCAGTAACTGTCATGTCCCCCTGGAAATGCCTCAGATACTTCTCCTGGAGACCTCATCGTGCAGAAGGAGGCACGAACCAACTAGCAAGAGCTCTAGAGAACTCGCCCCAAGTAAACATGTCTGGTGTACGACCTGGCCAAAAGTATGGTCATACTATTTTTAAAATTAACACATTACTTTCTAAAATAAAGGAATTGATCATAACACTTTACCTGCAGGATCATCTGCCCGGTACTTGTCCCACCAGATCTTTGCCTCTCCTCGGAGGAGGAAAGCTGCCAGAGGAACTTTCTTATTCTCCGGGCACTCCAAAACGTTCAGCCGGTCTCTGGTGTTAGCTATCCAATCATCTGTATCCATTGGGGTCTCATCCCCACTGTAGTTCGAAGGCTGAAGTTCTCTAAAATTTCTCAAATAGCGCTCCAGGGTCATCTCCACAGGTGCTGCTGCAGGAGCTGGTGCAGGGACTGGTACTTGTACTGGAGCTGGAAACCCTGCAGCCAGTCCCCTCTGAAACTCCATCAAGGCAAACTGAAACCGCCTTGGCAATCTGAGACGCTATATCAGTGCCCTCTGGAGCTGCTGGAACTGGTAGTACCTGTGGCACGGCAGCGTCTCCCATGGTCGCATTAGGAATCGGGTCCTGGCGTGAAGATTCACCTGGTTCACTAACTCGTGGTGCCTGATAGAATATATAAAGGAAATCTGATTATTTATCAAGCATCTAAGAAATCTGACTTAGCAACTTATTTCGTACTCTAGCGAACACTATGGCTTAATCGCACTTAAAGTACTTTACTAACAAGAGTTTACTCTTACGCGCTCCTATGACTCTGTGAATTCTTTCTAGGGTCCAGGGATCCAAAACCTGTCTCTGATACCAATTTGTAACACCCCTTCCCAGTATTTCAGAAATCAGCCGTCCGGCCGGGTCAGCGATATAAAGAAAACTAGGAAACAGTATTAAAACTAGTAGCAGCAGGTAAAAAAAATCTATACTAAGCAATTTAAGACTTACAGCGAAAGTTTAAAAAGTAAACTAAGGGTAACCACATACCTGATATCTGGATTCACAGAACCACTAAACAGGAAATAGAACTAAATTAACTGAAAATCTAGTTAACCATAAATAGTCTGATACAAATTAGATAAAAATATTAATCTGTTACAATGTTCTCATCTACAAGTACACGCTGAAATAGAGTAAACTGAATAAGATAAATAATACAAACTGACGCCACCATAACGCTCATCCTAGACGTAGTTTCCCACCTGGGTCACCTGAAAAACAGTGCCCACGAAGGGTCAGAGTAAGGAAAAAATAACTCCTGCTAGTGACACTAAAAACAGTTTTACTTATGAATGCATGCATGCCTTTAAAATAGTCTCGTGCACTGAAAACATTTTATGTTATATGTTATGCATGCTTTTCTTATACTTCCTGGTCAACACATCTATTAGTTCTATATTCGCAACTTTTTGTTCATTTACCCAAGTCTTGACGTTGACTAAATAGTGTACTGACTCACGACAGGTCTATACTTGAGTTCTATATGATTTCTAACCTGCTCATCTACTAGGAAGGCTCTAGGCATAGTAGCTCCTAACGCGCAACTGAAACTGACGACCCGAGACCATCTTACGAACTCAATTGTTCTAGTGTCACGCGGACACGGCCTCGAATCTGCTAGCTGGCTCAAGGGAAGACAATTCCTCAAGTCTGTACTACTCATAAGGTTCCATGTGCCATATGAGAAAGGTAGTGCGCCTCTACCTAGCACGAAAGAACTCTGTGTGCTGGCTGACCTTTTGGGTTTGACGCTACTCTGAATGAGAAATCCTTTTTGGTGAACTACTGAGCGACCCTTGACTTTCTAGTGGTCGACATAAAGGTACATTCACGCCCTTGTTTGGACAAATTCCAAACCTACTAACACGGTTAACGCTTTCGTACTCTATGTTTCTGTTCGTGATCAGACTACTTGGGTCTTAGGGAAATCGTGTCACCCTACACATTTTTCGTAACCGTTTTCCTATCACCACACCTTTCTATGCATGGTCATGGTACTTGAAATAAATCTACTCGTGTGTATACAAAAATATATACTTATTGTTATGTCTAATTAGCAAAAGTTAGGTTTCCTTACAGTGGTGGTACGGCGCTCGTAGACTCGGCGCGGTGACATCTTCTATTCCGAAGGTAATCCTACTGCTGGGGACCTTCAAAATGCTGCTCCGACCCCACCGAAGTCCTGCAAGATAGGGCAAACCCTAATTTCATCATTTTCCCCTAAGGGTTTCCGGTGGAAAAATTCCAAAACAACTAGGGTTACAAAATACAAGTGCTAAACTTCGGATATTACCTTAACGGAGAGTGATTTAGGCTCACGAAATGCCCTACACTAACTTCGCGGAGGATCTAGAACTCCAAACCTAATTAGGGCACAAGGAAACGAAACTTTAGTCCACAAAAACTTCCAAATCGATTGATTACCATGAAGGAATAAATAGAAGGAAGAAATCAAACTCACTGGAACCAAAAATCGGAACTTCTACCTCCACCGGTTAGGGTTAGACCCGACACATCCACGGCCAAGGCAAGAAAAGGAGTACTCCCCGGCGCCTGCAGAGGAGGGAGGAGAAGCCTGAGATGAGCCCTGCTAGGGCTTGTAACATCCCTAAATTATTGACGATCTAAATTGTAGGGGCGAGTCGCGATCGTTTATTTGAGAAGTGTGCCGATAGCCATGTATTAAGTAGTATTCTAGTGAAATTGGGTTGCCAATAGTAATCTTTCCCCACTCTCCTCTTTACGGTTGTGAAGGAAACCGCTCCGATTTGCACCTCTTTCTTACGGGAGAAAAAACGAACATCTCCGCTCTTCGTCTCCCGCAAACGGCGAGCCCGAAAGCCCTAATCGGCGGCCGTTCCCCCTCCGGAAGCCAGATTCGACTCCTCCTCCCTCCTCTGAAGGCGCCAACAAGCATTCCTTTTCCTTCCTTGGCCTTGGAAGAGCCGATTTCAACCCTAGCCGGAGGTGTTGAGTTTCGTTTTGGTTTCGGTAAATTCCTTTGTGGAAATCCTTCCTAAAATAACCATTTACTAATTAGGTTTTGGGGTTCGAGTTTCAAATTCGAGTAGAACGCCTTGGGAAATCGCTCTGCGTAAAGGTAAATTAGTAAAAGCTTCTAATTTTGGTAACCCTAGTTGTTTTGGATTTTTCCATCGGAAATACTTAGGGAAAATGTTGGTTTTAGGGCTGCCCTAAATTTTGCAGGTTTTTCGGTGGAGTCGGGGCAGCACTTGAAGGTTAGGAGGGCCTTTGAAATAGAAGATCGTGTATACGAGCGCCGCACCACCGCTGTAAGGAAATTTAATACCTGTTAGTTAGACATAACAAAAGTTATATTTTGTATACGCATATGTAGGTTTCGTACAAGCAACATAACCATGCGCGGAGGACAATGGTCGTGTAGGATGACGCCCTTTTCCATGACCCAGTTAGTCAAGTTATGAATAATTATTTTAAGTACGAAAACGTACGTAGGTTTGGAAATTGTCCAACCAAGGGCGTGAATGTCCCTTCAAGTCGACCACAAGAAAGTCAAGGGTCGTTTAGTAGTACACAGAGATATCCCTTGCAGAGTAGCGTCAGACCAATAAGGTCAGCCAGCACACAAGTTCTTCCGTGCTAGGTAGAGGCGCATACCGTACTCATGAGGTTGGAACCTTATGAGTAGAGACTTGGGAATTATGAGCCAGCTAGTAGATTCGAGACCGTGTCTGCGTGACACTAGAACATCAAGACAGTTTCACTAGGAGCTACTCTGCCTAGAGCCTTCCTAGTAGATGAGCAGGTTAGAAGCCACCTAGAACTCAAGTATAGAACATGAGACAGTCTAGTTAGTACGCCAGGACTTGAGTTAGTAAAATAACAGTCACGTGCTTAGTACGAGTAGATGGTGACCGGAGAATAGTGCGAAGGCATGCATAGCACATAGCATAAAAGTTTTAAATGCATAAAATTAATTTTCGACATACATGCCACTGGCTTTTAGTGTCACTAGGAGTGGTTATTTTTCCTTACTCTGACCCTCCGTGGGCACTGTTTTTCAGGTGACCCAGGTGGGAAGTTACTCTAGGATGAGCCCAGTTTGCAGCCTGCTGTAGAGAGAATATTGATGTTTTGTCTAATTTGGAGGAGAAGTGGCTCTGTGAACCCAGATATCAGGTAGATTACCCTTGTTTACTTTATTCAAAGCTGTAAGTCTTAAATTGCTTAGTATAGATTTTATTACCTGGCTACTAGAGGAAGGCCGGACGGCGGCTAGGGCTTACGGAAGTCCGGCTGGAAGGATCGACGGGATCGGCTCGTCGCTTGCGGGAGACGGAACGGAAAAGAGGTTGCGGCTATTACCCGTGAGATGAGGGTGCGGGCTTGCGGTTTTCATTTTATCGGGTTATAATGCTTTTCCCCCTTAACCGTAAAAAGAGAGGAAGGGGAAATTACTATTAGCACCCCAATTTCACTCTATACTAATGCCTTAAAATCTTAAACGGTTCTTGTCGCGCATTTTGTACTAAAACTAAAAATGCGTCTTACTAATTATGATTAACCTAAATCCCATTTTAATGAATGCGGTAAATTGGTCAAACTTATATCATACCTCGACGACGCGCTGCCTCGGTCAGAATTCGTCGCGACTTGACCCTACATTAAAAAAATTTACTTGCCGCGTCAAAATTTCGGATGTTACAAAAGGTGTCCCATCAGGATAGAGAATAAAAAAGGGAGTTTTTCCATTGAGAATCAAAGACGATTAATGAGAAAACAGGAAAGAAGAACTGCATGACCCCAATAGGACTAGGGAACATGCATATGAGTAAGAAGACTACAAGCCACATCTAAAAGATGACGATTCTTACGTTCAGCAACATCATTCTGTTGTGAAGTATAAGGACAAGTAGTTTGATGGACCACACCATCATCCAAACAAAACGAAGTAAACTGATGACTAAGGTATTCCTTAGCATTATTAGTACGAAAAATTTTAATAGGGGTATCAAGTTGTGTACGTATTTCATTATAAAAGACAGCAAAAATAGAGAAAATCTCAGAGCAATCGCGTAGCAAATATAACCACGCATACTTGGAAAAATCATCAATGAATGTAACAAAATATAAACTACCCCTACCAATAGTTTGAAGGGGAGCAGGACCCCAAACATCAGAATGAACTAAATCAAAAGGGCGAGAAGAACTGTGGCCTTGCTTAGCAGGAAATGAAGATCGGTGATGCTTGCCAAACTGACAAGCTTCACAATCCAGAGTAGAATCGCCGCGAGGTAAATCTGGCAAAAGCTGATAAAGAATCTGAGGAGGAGGATGCCCAAGGCAAAGATGTCACTGAAGCAGAGAAGAAGAGGCAGAAAAAGCGGAAGCAGTATCAAGGTAGAACAAGCCGCCACTCTCAATCCCAGTAGCAATCACCTCCTTGGAATGAGGATTCTGAAAAGCACAAGTAAAGACAGTAAAAATAGCTTCACAATGCAACTGTTTACAAAAAGCAGTAACTGAAAGAAGATTGCATGGAAAATTCGGGACATAAAGGCTGTCCTGCAGTTGAAGAGCGTGAGTAATATGTACAGTGCCAGACCCACAAACAGGAGTTGGAGAACCATCTGCAATAAGAACCGGAGGTAACCGGTTGCTCTTGTTAAGAGAAGAGAAAAGGCGAGAATTGTCGGTCATATGATTTGGGGCACTAGAATCAATAAGACACCTACCTGTAGTAGTCAACTGAGCGGTTCCAGAAGTAGCAAGAGAAAACGTGGACGGCTTGGAGGAATCAGCTGATGTTGGATGAAGATGAGGATACTTGGTCCAACACCGATCAACCAAGTGACCAAGTCGACCACAATGAGAGCAAAGATGCTTGGAATAACCACGTCCACCACCTCGACCAATAGTACGGCCACCACAGCCAGTAGAGATGTCATGACGAGCGGTATGAGCCACAAGATCAGGAGACGGAGACGGAGCAGAGAGCAAAGGACGCTGAAGAAGAGTAGTAACAACAGATATCCGAGCAGCAGTAGCATCCAGAGTCGGAGTATCCGCCTCTCCAAGAATTTGCTGACGAATCATATATTCATATCATAGGAACCCGGCAGGCAAAGCAAATAGCAAACAACATGAAGTTCCTGAAAATGCCGGTGTTGCTCGGCCAGATCCGCAGAAAAAGGGCGATGCTGAAGAAGTTCAGCACCAAGAGTCTGAACCTCCTGATAAGTAGAAGCAGGAGTCATGACTGGTCGAGCAAAAAGATCAACATACAGAGTATAGATCCGTGAAGTTTGGGCTCCCTTGGAATACAAGGCGGCAAGATGATTCCAGGCAACCTTGACCGTCGGATCATGCCGGATGACAGGAAGGCACTCGTCAGATAAACTATTGGTCAACCAAGTCCGTACCAACGCATCAGAAGCATCTCAATCATCAAAAGAAACAGATCAAGAAAGAGGAGGGTCATCAGTCAAATGATGACGTTTGCGCTGAGAACGCAAGAGAAAAATGAAAGAGACACTCGAGTCAGGATAATTTGGACCTGTAAGCTTCGAAGCAGTCGTCAAACTACCAGAAGCAGAGAAAGAAGAAGTAGAAAGAGAAGGAGAAATAGAGAGAGTAGGAGTGTCCATAAAAACAGAAAGAAACCGCACGGTTTCACAGAACAAACCGCGCGGACAAACAGTGCAACAAGCCGCGCGAATAAGAGGAGAGACCGCACAGTCTCGGTGTCAACACACTAACGGCAGGAAAGATGTCGCGACCAAAATGCGGAGCCCATAGTGGAGAAAAGAAACCGCGCAAACAAAACAAGTCTCAAAAAAGCGCGGTTAGGAAAGAAAGTCGGGCAAACAGAAAGGCCCGGAAGGAAGCAAGCACAACGAGAAGCAAGGGAGGGAAGAGAAGGGAAAGAAACCGGACAAACCGGAAGAAGCCGGACGAAGCCGGAAGAAGAAGTCGCGCGGTTAAACAAACAAACCGCGATCTGTTTGGAGCAAAGGATCGGTTCGCTTTGATACCATGTAAGAAATGGACAAAAAGCTAAATAAACCGCAAACTTTATTGCTCCAAAAAGATAATCATTACATAGGTATGCCCCCCTATTTATAGAAATTGCGGGAGATGAGAGAATACAACAGCCGATGTGGGAATAAATACAAGTCGGGCGGCCTCGCGGTTTGACATGATCAAACCGCCCACTATACAACAAATAATAAAACACCAAACGACAACTAGCAAAGTCACCTATCTGCTGGGGAAGACCACTGATACAGGCCGCCAGACCGCAACTGCGGGTTGCCACCAGACCGCAGTGGCGGCTACCCACCAGACCGTAGTTGTTGCAAGCTATCAGACTGCAACCGCGGGTTGCCACCAGACCGCAGTTGCGGTTAACAATCTGTCCACTGTTGCGGCTTCAACCAGACCGCTGTGGCTCCATCCAGACCGTTGCGGCTAACCAACAGACCGCTGTTGCGTCTCTCTGCCAGACCGCTGCGGCTAACCGACAATCCGCTACTGCGGCTTTCTGTCAGACCGCTGCGGCTTCATTCAGACCGTTGCGGCTAACCGACAATCCGTTACTGCGGCTTTCTGCCAGACTGCTGCGGCTTCCTTCAGACCGCTGCGACTAACCTCCAGACCGCTGCTTCGGCTAACCCTCAAACCACCACTGTTGTTGTCCACCTGACCGCAAGACCAAACCTCTTAGGTCGCTGAGACATGTAGACCGCTGCGGTTAGGCACAAGACCGCCCGGTCTTCCTCAACCTCCAACATTAACTTAACATCAATTTGCCCTTTGGTTATATTTATTTCTTAAGATAAGGAGAAGTCAAGAAGATGATGGCACCTATTGGAAGCCTTCATGTCATGGAACTATTAAACGATGATAATTGATCATGAAACAATCATACAAATAGAGGCAAATTGCTTTCTTCAATATTTACCATCTATTAATATGCAAAATTGGATTTATTGTGTTCAATACTTCCTTAGTTCATTATAATATAGTTACATGTTTATTTCATAGTTAATAAACATATATTGTGTGTACAACTTTACTTATTTACAAGAAAATATACCTATATATGAATCAATTTATTTAAATATAAAATCTAACATTATAAAATATCTCTGATATATCCCCAACAATCCATCTAACATTTCAAACTCAAACCGCCATAAACTCGACATCCAACATCTGAAACATTGATAATAGTGTTGTCACTTCTGTCGGGATAAGAGGAGATGATTGCATTAGCTAGGATAAGAGCGTTGTCACTTCTGTCGGGATAAGAGGAGATGATTGCATTAGCTAGGATAAGAGCGGTATGCTTCAATTTTATCAACCTTATCTTTATGATATGAAAATGCGAGCATATCATCTGTTATAGATATGGGTGCAAAAAAGGCCTGCCGGGCATAGGCCAGGCTCGGGACCAGAGGGCCCCAGCTTTTTTCCTGTCGGGCCCTGCTTAAACCGGGCCCAGACCAAGCCCAGAACTTAGTGAAATAAGGGGGCCTGCCTGAGCCCACAAGACCGGGCCCAAGCAGGACCCTAAAAAAGAGTGTTGCCAAAGGCAGGAGGATTGTTGGGCGCAACCCAGCAATTAAATGCTAGGTGGCAGCGCCTAGCGTTAAATGTTGGGTGGCAGCGCCCAACATTAAATGCTAGGCGCCGCCCAACATTATTAAGGTTGGGTGGCCGCCCAACATTATTATAATGTTGGGCACCCAACATTATATTAATGTTGGGTATTAATGTTGGGAGCCCAGCATTATATTAATGTTGGGTATTAATGTTGGGAGCCCAGCATTATATTAATGTTGGGCGTCCAGCATTATATTAATGTTGGGCGCCCAACAGGCTTCGGGCCGGGCCCAGGTTCGGGCCAGGCACCAGGCTGGGCTCTTGCCAAATAAGGGGGTCTAGTGAGCCCCTTAGGCCTGATCTGGGCCTAGCCTGAGCCTAACCAGACCCGGGCCTACTCGGGCTCGGGCTCGGGCCCAGGCAAACCCGAGCCGGGCAACCAGACTAAATTTGCACCTCTAGTTATAGAGTATATCCAACGAGGACATTGCCATATGTCGAAATGTTATGTCGAGCTGACTTTGTGCTGAGTATTCCTTTAAGGAGACTAGTCATTGTCGGAGTCATTCTCTAAAGATCTTTCCTAAGTTTGCGAGATCTTGAGCTAAGTAACAATGGATGAGTAATTCAATGAGTGGTAGCCGAGTCCTTAGATGTCAATGTGAACATGAGAAAATATTTTGGGGTGTAAATTTACTTTATATTCACCAAGTGGTTGGTGCAAGTGAACGTTCGGAGAATTCTCAACTATCACGCATGAGTCTAAAGGGTATTGTTCAAAATTGTCTTTTTTGGTTAATTCATCTTGGACATGTACATGTTAGATTTCATAGGGTTTTTTCCGGGGATCTTTCTTGGACCCATGCTCTGTGATAATCCAGTTTTAGGCCAGCCGTAGACAAGCTCCTGTTATACTTCAATATTTGCTCTTCATGTACAAAAATTTTTAACATATTCCGTAGTTGTAGGCAAGCTCCTGCTTCTGTTTATGTGAGTTGTGATGTTTTCCATACCATATTGGCAACCCACAGGTAACAATATTTCATCTGAATTATGTCCCGGTAAACATTGACTTCTTGATCATTGGGCTAAAACTTGATAGCTAGGTGGTAGGTTGATACCATCCGATGGAATGCATTAAGCTATAGGCGCCCAAATATAAACTTGTAAGCGTCGCAGCATTGATGACATCATGACAACAAAATCCATCATCTGTGCACATAACCTCGTCCACACAAGACACAAGTAAACAGATGATCCATTCAATTTCCCTTCTTTCCCCAAAGAAACTGAACAGTTGTCCTTGTCCCCCAGTAGGGGCCAGTTTCAGCAATCAATTCACACCTTGTTGCCCGACTTGCATAAAAAATAATGTTGATGAAACTCCGTGTTGCCAAGAACTGGACGGATCTTGAAGCCAGTGATGAGGTGTTAACGACAATGACATCATCATAGGGATTGTCAGCAAGTATGAGGTCAGTATTGGAAAAGGTAATGACTAATCCGGTGGAAAAAGAAGAAGAAGAAGACGTTACCGAAGGAGAAATCAATAGGGTTTGAGAGAGGAACGGAGTGACATTGCTTAATGACGACACTGCATTACACATTGAATACGAACAAGATACAATCGGAATACAAACCTCCGCCAACTCTCAGAAGTTGGGTCCTCCAAAGAGCTATCACAAATGTGAGTCAAAATCCTAAAGAGTCCAAAAGATACCCCCAACACACCTACCCCTACCCCTTCTGGTTATATAGATGAGAGATGACACATTTAATAAGATACAATAATATTTTAATTAATATAACTAATCTAATCAATATTATTTGATAATTATTAATGAATATTAATCAGTTAATTAATACTAATTACTTACAAAATATATCTCTGCATATGAGCATTCATGGTGGTTCCCATATGGAGATCTGCGTAACCATAAGATTAGTCCGCCCTGGAAAATCGACCTCGCCCTCAAGGTCGAGCCACCAACATTTGTCGGAATCTTTAAGAATGTGAGGGACATATAGCTTGTGGCTAAGTGGCGATGGTCTCCGGGGCAATGAGGAGGAATGAAAGGGACCTGAGGACACTAGAATGGAGGTGAGTGGAGCTTTGTGTATAATTGATGGGTGGTGGTAAAATTTAATGGCACCTAGAGTGGGCAAGGCGATGGGTAAAAAAGTTGGTGCCACCAAAATATGGGAAAAGAAGGAAACTTGGAAGCTAATGAGGAGGGAAATAAGACAGCTTCGGTGGGAAGATTAGGGAGTTGATGCATGAGGGGCGAGAATATGGTGACAGACGTGGGGATAAATATCTGGCAAGAACTGATGGAGATCCCCTTGTCCCTCGTATGTCGTCAGGTCGTAAGGGATACGGCGAGAGCAGGACTTAAGGGGATGTTCTGGTGTGGTCCAAAAGCAAGGCAGCAATATGTAGGAGGGGGAAAATCGGAAGTGGTTGGATGATGGACGTGAGCGGGACGTGGAGAGGAAAGAGAGGATGCGAGAGGCACGGGTGATATTTTTGTCGGGAAGGAGGTGGTTCGAGCAGAGAACTCAGCTCGAGCGGCGTCGCGTGGATGTTGGTGGCGGTGTCCTTCAGCACGTCCGAAATCGAGGGGTGAGGAGGGTCGAGGGTGTCAAATGTGGCAGAGTGTGCATTGTGAGCGGTGAGGACTGGGCCTGCTAGTGCGGGTCGATGTCGAGGTGTGCAGAGAGGTCTTCCTAGAAAATAGTCGACACGACGACAAGAGCGTGGACAAGGAATTGTTGGGATAGGGGTTGTCGGTAGATCGGCTTCAGTGGCTCATCGTCAACCGGAGAAAGGGATCCAATGTGGGTATCCAACGTGATGGTGTTGGGAATGGACTAGAGGTGGGGCACCTACAAGATGAAAGAGAAAGATGTGGAGTCTGTTGTTGCCCATGATTGTTGGCAGAGACTGTGGGCTGTGATACGCTGAAAGCGAATGGGAGGTGTGATCGATGTGGTCGGACCGAGATGTTGCGGCGGAAGGAGGTGATCCCAAACGGTGTGATACTACGAAAGAGGGCCACGAATAAATTATACTAGGTTTTGGTCCGATCGAAGTGTTCATGGAGGGAGACGCTGGTACTCGACAACTGAAAGGGCAGTGAGCGGAGGGTGATAGGTCGGACCATTGTTACCGACAAAGAAATCACTAGGGTTTGAGAGAGGAACGAAGTGGAAATGCTAAATGATGACATTGCATTACACATTGAATACGAACAAAATACAATCGAAAGACAAGCTTCCGCCAACTCTCAGAGCTTGAGTCCTCCAAAGAGCTATCTCACAAATGAGCCAAAATCCAAAAGAGTCCAAACGATACCCCCAACACTCTTACCTCTCTACCAACCAGTCATCTTGGTTGTCCCAACCTACTGTTTAGTGGCCCCCACCTCCAGGTTGGATAAAGTTTAACGTGGATGGAGCTATTGGCACCTCTCATATGTCGACCTTGGTATTGTGGCCCGTACCGAGCTGGGGGAGCTTCTCTTTGCATTTGGAGCTACCGCTATTCATTGGGATCCGGGCGGTGTTGAACTTGCATCCTTGCTTGAGCTTAAAAAGCTCTTGCGGTCGACCATGTCTGAGGCGCGAGGTGTCATTATTGAGGGTGACTGCGTCAATCTGATGCCGATATGCGATGCGAGTCTGCGGAAGGGGGTTGGAATGCTAAGGAGGACTATACAAAAGACTTTTCCTTCCTGGTCGACTTTGCTAAGCTCCAGTTCAGACATGTTCCCCGCTCGGCTAACCGAGGGTTTTTTTGGCCTAATGCTTCTCATCTTGAATTTCGTGCACATTTTCATTTTGATTTGGACAATATCTTGTAATAGCTTAGCTTGTATCTTTTTCTTTTTTAATGCAAACGCAAATCTTCAAAAAATCACTCTTACCCCTCCCCCATATATAGATGAGGGAGGACGCACTTAATAAGAAATACGATAATATTTTAATCAATATTAGTTAATAATCATTAATTAATATTAATCAGTTTACCTGCACGGCGATGCTTTGTGCACCCAGCTTCGCTTTTAATTAATATTAATCAGTTAATTAAGACTAATTAAATAAAAAATATATCTCTGCATATGAACATTCATGGTGGCTCCCATACGAAGGTGTGTAACTGTAACAGACGTCGAGGCGATCATGACCTTTCCTGACCAAAGTTGTCTGAGACTTGATTTCTTCAACACTTTGATTCAGGTATCGTTGTGGATGGTGAAGGTTTCGTGGTACGACTTTGCCCTCAATTTTTAATTTTCTCGCCAGTGGATCCTTTTTTTTGTTCCTCTCTAGGCTGGTGAGGACATACTTCTTCAATTCCCAATATATACAAGCGACTCGATCAAGCAATAGAGGTGTCAGTTCTCCTCTATGTTATGACTGTGCTCACAGAAGAAGGACTAGAACGTGTCCGGGTTCCTAATGGTAGTTGGTATGTGCAGGTAGTTAACATCCACATTAGTGGAGGATGCTTGGTTTACTATCCCCCACCCACATTGGTTCCACCATCATTGAATTTTGAATGTTACAAACAATAGGGTGCAGCCGGTGAACTCAGCCTTGAAGAGTACATTTTCCCACTAAGAAACCTAATATGAGGCGGTCTCTCACATCCCAAAGTGGTTACAGCTGCGGATGATAGGGAGGCCGAGGAGAAGTCCTCTCTAATTCCCATTGTGTTTTCTTCCACTCCTAAGTCCTAACACAACGAGTGGCAACTTTCTTCTTCCTTTGGGCAGACGAGCCTATGTGAGTTTCCTATTGTTGAAAATAAGAGGAGCCTTGCAGGGACATCCAAGGTGAAAGTTCACAGGAGGGGAGGGGATCGGTTGTCCATTGCAAAACTGAGAAAGGGGTCAGGTTTTGTGGAAGACAAGAAAGGAAGAAGCATAAATGTGCTTGTCTTCATTCATTCCAAAAGGAGTAAAAACATAAATTTGTCATTCTGCAAAATAGAAGAATCATTGTTTTTCTTCCATTCATAACACGAAGAGTGACAACTCTCCATTTCCCTAAGGCGGATGAGTTTGTGAGTAAACAACAATGTATTGTTGCCTTCAGAGTCTATACGACTACATATTTAATATCTCATTTAGAGGCTTCATGTAACGCCCTAAGATTTAATGTCGCGTTCAATTTTAATATTAGGTTTCGATCGCGAGCAAAATTAATCAAGTCGGCGATTTGTGAAGGTATCATTTAATTTTATTTGATGCTTCTTAGTGACAAGTTGGTAATAAAAAAAGAGAAAAATAACAATAAACCCCTTCCGGTTCAACCTTCCCCTCGGTAACAATAACCGCACGATGCTCAGCCTCACGATATACCCTCCCGTGATTTCACGTCATTTTCCCTCCTGCTAGGCGTGTGACGAGAACTCTGGAAACCGCAAGCAACGATAGCATGTGTTGTCAAGGCGCGGGCCTAGGCGTGCCTGAGGTGTCGGGCGCACCGGGCGCAGCCCGCCGTGCCTCAGCACAGCTGAGGAGGGCGATGTGCCTCAGACGCGCCTGGGCTTTTCAAGGTGTTTTTTTTAAAAAAAATTGAGATGGGCAAAAACATGATCTCAGACGCACCCGAGACACCCCTAGGCGCACTTGGGCCCCCAATTCGCTGAAATTGAGCGAATTGGGCTCCCAATTCGCTGATTGGGCGAATTCGCTCAATTTCGGCGAATTGGGCGCCCAATTCGCACAATTCAGCGAATTGGGAGCCCAATCCGCTCAATTTCCTTTTTCCCTCATTTTTGCGCCTCACGTGCCTCAAGCGCGCGCATGCGCTTAGGCTCCAGGAGCCCTTTGTGCTTCGGTGCACCTTGCGCCTTTGACAACATAGACGATAGCATCCGGAGCCCTAGTCGATCCCTTCGTCTTTGCTGGAATCCTTCGCCGGCCACTCCTTCCTCTGCAGCCCTCGACGGCCTCCCTCCTCCCTTCAAGCATCGTGGGAGCCCTCGTTTCCAACCCTAGCTGGTGGTGGAAGTTGCCTATTTTTCTGTTTTTGGTTCCGGTGAGTATCGTTCATCTTCATTTCACTTTTTAGCTCTGAATCGAGGTCAGACATTTGTCTCCGAAATTCTTTTCAAGTGATTTGATCCCAATTCCCAACTATAGGATTATACCCTTTGGGAATCGTTTTTAATTTTAAGAATTTATGGGTTTTATATTAAGGTTTCCTCAGCATTCGGAAAGGTGAATTCCTTCTCTAATTGGAGGAGTTTGAAGTGGTCAGAATTATTTGAAGGGGAATCAAGTCACCTCGCCGCGTTTACGAGCGTCGAAACACCATTGTAAGAAATTTGACTTCTTTTAGTTAAACATATCATATGAAATAATTCATGATTTAATTATCTCAGTATACGCATATGAAAGTTACAAGTTCCTACTGTCAAATAAAATCAGACCAACAACGAAAGAAAATGTTAATGTAATTGAGAATTTGATATTACCCAGTCAAAATCACGAATCAGGTGATTAAGAAGTTATCATTGCAGGGTATATAATCAGATACTAAAGTAGGAACTTAAGTCATGGTCAAAATCAGTCTAAGGGTGAGATACACTTACGATAAAATACCGGATTCAGTCACATGTAAAACCTTAATTTAATGTACTTAAGTTGAACGCTACCCCAAGAGTGTCTCGCTAACTGTTAGACTAGATAAATCCAGAAATTTGCGAGAGAGGTTCTCTCACTCGTATTTTAGGTGGAGGAACACCACCGTGTTCACAGGGCCAGCAACCCACCATACGAGTTTCAGACTTAGGGTCGACGACCCTTGATACAGTTATGGAACTCCTTAGATAGGAGTCCAGGTTCCTCTTGAGGGACGTTCAATTCAGGGAATCACCAAGCTTGTCACTCAAACTACAGTTTTCAGTATGTACCCGGTCACCATTAATATCAAGATTTAATAAGTTAATCATGAAATCTACCAGAACTTACAACAGACACATTCTCAGAAACCCGGAAACCATTAAACAGCAGAATTTAGAAAAATGAGACAAAACTCATAGTAAATCGAATACATGACCGGAACAAGAATACATAATGACAAGTTTAATAGCATTAAATTTTGCATCTTTTTTCTTACAAGAAAAAATTTATTTATTTTTAGTGATGTTGGGAGGAGTGGTTTTTCTTACTCTCCAGCGGGCCTAACCCAGTTAAAACTTGTTTTTACATGGGGCTCAGGTCAGGGGATTCACATAGGATACCGGTGGTCTTCACTGTCGTTAGTTTCTTTCAGTTGTACCCCCACTGTTGTTGTACTTTTATTTTAATTCCAAATATTATGTATTTGTTTTTCCTTCATACTTGTTGTATCAGACTATTTCAAATTCTTAGTATTTCAATTACTCTATATATTTTCAGTTCTAGTTGACTCTGTGAATTCAACTTTTGAGGTACACTTTTATGCTTAGATTTTTCTTACTCTACTTTCGCTGTAAGTTTTATGTTAGCACATATATTTATGCTTGCTTTATACTAGCTTTTTTATACCGTAACTTAGTTTACTTCTTATCGCGAGCCCGGTCGGACTACTGATTTGTTGTTAAAATAGGATGTGGTGTTTCACTTCAACTATGTGATTCTCCATCATGCGAGTGCCAACAAGTCAGGCGATTGATGGCCCTAAGTTGTGGAGAGTGGGATCAAAGGAAGCAACCATAGATTTTTTTTCTTCTTCCCTTTAAATCCACGTGAGTTCCCAATTGTTGAAGATAAAAAGTCTTACTTCAACATCCAAGCCGATCCAAAGGAGAAGACTGGGTTGGCTTGTTCATGATAGAACTTCGAAGGGTGATCAGCTTTAGGAGAAGAAAAGAAAGGAAGAGGATTAACGTTGCTTTCCTTCATTCATTTCAAAGAGAGGTTATTAAACATAACTGCAAATAACAAAAAATATATGAAATAGAACATAATGAAAATTAAGTCCACATGAATAGGTTTAACCCATCCTTAAGTTTGGCCATCATCTTCTTGAAAGTATTTCCCTATATTACATTAACAACAGCTAGCCCTTACTTGAAAATGAGCTTGGGTATTGTTACCCCTAGGGATTTCGTATTGTTCCGGGGAAGGAGAAGAGGAAGGAGAGGGGGAGAGAGAAGAGAGAATCCAAGGAAACACACTTGGCAGTCCTAGGCTAATATTCAATTGAACAAAAGATGATAATGTGTACATAAGGTAGAGTGATAGAAACATCTGTTAAACTACTCACTCGCTTAAATAGGCCCCCAAGGAAAAACTAGTAATTAAAGCGAAATTAAAATGCAATAATTAAAAGAAGTTATTAAGAGATGATGACGTGGTTGGATTTAGCTCCCGATGGTTTCGTCCTGCCAGACGATGTTCCCATCCTCGAATAGACATGCCACGTGTTGGCAACAACATTGCTCAGCAGGTGATCAACGCCAATGTTATCCCCGTAACAATAGCCCATGTTGAGAAATTTGTCGTCCTCAAGGCAAAGCATCTGAGACTGTAAGAAGAGTTCTATGTGTAATATCTGATGTGACACCCAAATTTGGCACGGAAACTACAAGTGGCATAATCAAATTGAGGTGAGTTGAAGTTTGTGGCCGATGTAAGGGATCCCTATTGAGGGTCTACAATTTCTTTCCCATCCGAAGTACATTGTCGAGCGGACTCGGTTAATATGGATTTCCCCAAGTTTTTGTAGACATGTGACCCCCAAGATGGCATCAATAAACTGTAGACATGTGAACCCAACATAAGCCCTTGTTATAAGAAGTTGTAAGATATTTTTGACATAACATCAACTTTATATCCAACTAGTAACGAGGTGAAGTCGATCGTGCTCAAGAGTCCTCTTTATCCTTCTCCAATATGTTTCAGCCTGATGGATGAATCTAGTTTTCATGAATCCAACACAACAGTGACCTAATAACCTATAAATATCTAGGTAATACTAAATATCTTTGAGTCGGTAATTAAATGGCTCGGAACTCAGTAAACCATCGAAATTCGGGGCAACTCTCTAAAATCTACACTCAAAATCCTCTTTTATATGGTACCATTCTTGATATGACTCCTGATAATCATCATAATAATTAATAAGAGTAGTCATCCTGACCATAGTTGGTTCATGATCGAAGGTCAACATGAGCTCTATGGAAGGGTGGATAGGTGAGAGAGGGGTATATATAACAGCACGAAGATCTTGCATAAGGAGTTCTTTGGGGTCAAGCATAAACAGGTTTGAATCCTCATTAGAGGAGAGTCGTAACAATGATGGACCTAACAACACTTGTTCCTACCATAATACAATCGTGTCAAATGATCACTATGAATAGCAGACTACGCACGAAATTGGGGCTTTGATACCAATTGATGCGAGATGCATCTATGGGAGAGCGAGGTGATGACATAATTCTATATGAATATGAACACTGAGTAAGTACATGACAGACACAAATGGAAGCTTAGACAACCCTAAAACAAGATGCAAAAGAATGAATGCCCACAATCCAATGAATATGATGTTCGGGACACACACCCTAGCCCTAATGCATATGGATATGATTCAATCACGCGACTGCTTCTCAAGCACAATTAATTAAATAACAAAAATTTAAAATTGCGCAAACAATCACAGTGGATCATGATCAATTCTAATCAGGCCTCAAGTAACAATCACACACAATTGGAAGTGCTAAAGCATTGAGTATCCGGTGAAAAAACATATAGGCCACTAAAAGGAATTTTGAAAATAAAAAGAACAAAATATAAATAGAAATAAAGTGGTGCATTCGTAGAAATCAAAAATAAAACTTACAAGTAACTGGATCTGAGGCGGGAGGACATTGTACGCGCGCTAGGTTCGATGCGATGGTTCGAACAAGCAATTGGCTGGGAATTATAAAGTGGGGAATTTTTAGGGCTTTGGTGATTTTGGGATTCTGGAGGCTCCGGGGAAGAAGGCTCCGTTTGTTTCGGTGATGGCGGTGGCAAATGGAACTGTGGGAATGAAGCTCTGATTGTGGAAATAGAGGTGTGAGAAATGGAAAAACAGTTTGGTAAAACAACGGTGACAGAGTTGTATTATATGGAGAAACTGTTTGGTAAAACAGCGGTAACATTTTTGTTACATTTAATTATCAAAATAAATTATAATTATATAAATTTAAGAATAATAATTATTATTATAATAATTATAATCATAGATTCATAATAATCATAATAATAACAATAATAATAATAAAATAATGATGATCATAATAATAAAACTTAAATCTAGATTGTCGAAAGACCGCAATCCCCTCTCACTCCCGCACTCTGTCTGCCACTGGTAGAGGAAACCGTCGCCGCATTCATGGTCAGGCCAGGCCCTGCACGCCGCCAACATGAAATTTTGTCGGCGTCCATGGCAAAACTTCTCGTCGGCGTCCATGGAAAAACTTCTCGTCGGCGTCCATAGCAAAACGTACTCCTCGTCGGGATCCATGGCAAAACTCCTCGTCGGCGTCCATGGCAAAATTCCTCGCCGGCGTCCATGGCAAAAGTCCTCACCGGCGTCCATGGAAAAAGTCCTCGTCGGCGTCCATGGCGGTGGAGGAGGAGATGCGGCCGGTTGTGTTGGGAGCGCTCGGCGTTGGAAAGGAAGTCCTAGCAGCTGTCGGAAAGCAGCGGTGGCAACGGAATATTAAGCCTCCATTGGCGATCCCCACAAACAGGGAAAAAAATTTGTCGTTACTGCAGGACCGCAACGGAGCAGCAACGTGGAGCCAAATGAACCCAAAGGAAAACACTTGGGCTATAGTGAGGGGATTGGGAAAGGGCTATAGTGAAGAAAAACTTGCAGCTCAATTGGTGATGAGGACCCGTTTAGAGTTCCTTTATCTAGGAGGATTGTGATTCAAGCCCCAACCTCAATAACCCATCATTGGAATTAGCGGATGCGGACAAACAGATTCGTGGAGATGTATTGGGGTCACTGGTCTGCAGACCTGTAGCGCACCAAAAGAGGTGGATTGTGGATGGAGGGGATGGATGGGTTGGTGGTCAGTAGAGGATGAGAAGGTTGGACGGAGTCAAGAGAGATTGCAGAGGGCTGGGGGTCCAAACAGGTGTGGCTAGATGTTGTGGCGAGGTCAAGAAAGGCAGGTGCGGTGCGGGATTTGTTGGGAAAGGTAAGGGAGGTGGCAGCATGGCTCTTGGATGAGGGACGTCCATTGTAGAGGAGGTATGGGGCATGCCAGAGGGCGGGGAAGGGGAGACAAGTGACGACAAGAGCTTCCGAGTGTATAGGAGGTGATGTCGACTAACAGGGTTGTTGGAACCAACAAAGTCGGCTCCTCCTAAAGCTCGGATCTAAGGTTGCAGCCTACACCTACTCTCTCTGGACCACGCTCCCAATAGGATTCCTGGAAAAACAGACCGAGGGCTTCAGCTCAGAGGTCCCACCTCTTACCCGGAAGAACTTGTGATTCTCCCCCTCCCTAGCAAATGCTGAGCTAGGTGCCTGAAAGAGAGAGAGAAAGAGGGATTCCAATGCCTTTCTCTCAGACACCTTACCGGTCTATTTATAGGCCTCAAGATTTGAACTGCAAATAACCAAATCGAACCACTCATGAAATTACCAGAATGCCCCGGGTCGGGTCTGCCAACAGCCAAACTCCGCTGTTCTGAAGGGCTATGGGCAGACCACTAGGAGTAAAAGAGTAAAAACCCCTGAAGCTGAAAAAAAAGGAACCGTTTGCCGCCTGAACCGGTTTTTACCCATTAACTGAACCGGTCCTCCAACTTCCCGCCGAACCGGTGCTTGGCGAGAGCGCCGCCCCGCGGGCGAAAGCACCACTTGGGTCCGTCTCGCCTAGCGCAAATGGATCCTCTCTTGGGTCCGTCTCGCCTAGCGCGAAGGGATCCTCTCTCGGGTCCGTCTCGCCTAGCGCGAAGGGATCCTCTCTTGGGTCCGTCTCTCCTAGCGCGAATGGATCCTCTCTTGGGTCCGTCTCGCCTAGCGCGAAGGGATCCTCTCTCGGGTCCGTCTCGCCTAGCGCGAATGGATCCTCTCTTGGGTCTGTCTCGCCTAGCGCCTGTTCTTCTCCTGGGGTCCTTGTAGTCCCCTCTTTTCCGACCCCCCCCCCCTTCGTGCGAGCCCGAGGTTGTACACAATCCCCGCTCTTTTCGGGGTTGTCTAAGCTCGAAAAGAAAGTCCAACCGAGGCTCGTGTCACCATAGCGACTTTATGACGGAATCTTTTTCTGGTGGGGGGCCCTCCCCTTCTTTGAGTCTATAAATACAGGGTTCCTTCATGTACATGCAGAGAATCTCCTCTTTATATTTTTCCCCACCCCTTTCCGCCGTTATGTCTCTTAGTAAGAGCTTCCGCGATCGCATCGCGCTGGTGCGCCAAAGAAACAAGGCTAGCGCGGCGGCCCTGAACTTAATTCTCATTCGCACTTCCTCCTCCCTACCGCCTTCTTCCTCTAAACCGAAGAAGGCGAGGAAGAATGACCTCTCTCCCTTAGTAGAGGAGCCCTCTCGCGACCCTCCGGAGAAGCGCATCTCCCCTACTTCTTCTTCTCCCAGAGAAAAGGAGGTGAAACTCTTGCTTACCTTTCTTCTTCTTTATCCTCTCCTCATTGCGCTCTTTTTTATTAACTTTCAGAGAACCTCCGCGCCTCTTCATCGTCCTGGTAGCGCCCGAATTCGTCTAGCAGACCACCATCCAGACTCTGTCTCGCCTCCACCGTCCACCCCTCCCTCTACTCCTGAAGCGAAGAAGGGCGACCCTTCCAATGTCGCCGGGACCTCTCGCCACTCTGGTAAGGGCCCCGCTGCCTTGGACCCCCCTGCTCGCCATCAACATTCCTTTGAAGGCCCCCCTTTACCCTGTTCCTTGCTTTGTAGATGTACGGGTGGACTCACCTGCTGAGGATTCGCCTGCCGAGGAGCGCTCAAGACAGGTAGTCTTCTCGCCTCTTCCTCCTATAGGCGAGATCGAAGACTATCTGGGTGATCCCATGGATCCGCTGGAGATGAAGCGTAGAGTGGCCGAGATGTTTCGGAAGCAAACGCTCATGATCCATGAGTTAGAGAAAGATAAACACGCGGCTGATCGGCGGATCGACTGGCTGGAGGTGGAGTGCGCTCGCCTGACTTCCGAAATTGATGCGGACATTGAGATAGACGAGACTGATCCCCAGGCGATCCTGAGCGAGGTCGACCAGCAGCTCCGTCTCGCGCGTCGTGGAGTAGACGCGGCTCGCGCCTTTCATCTCCCCAACCGGCCTCCTTGCGCGAGATCTCGCGGCGGCGGGCGCTGGAGGTGGCATAAGAATTGACGAATTCCCGTTTAGTCTCGCGTCTCGCTTCCTTTTTATTCCAAACTCTGTAATAATAACTTAAGCGGTGCTCTTGCTAAAACTTTTGCACCCTGCGAATCGTGTCGTCCGTCTCGCGCGGGAATGAATATTTTAATAATTACCTGTTTTGATAATTTCCTGTTTCAATGATTTATCTGCTCTATTTCCTTAGCTTTAATCTATTAGGATATATGGCTCTTATTAGCCACACATTTAATTAACAGGGCTTTATCTGACAATCTGTTTTTCCTCTTGCCCCGCACCGTCCCCTGGCTGGGAGCTCATGTGGGGCTACGACAAACGAGGTCCGGAGAGAGAAAAAGGTCGGTCGCCTCTTCCCCTTCCTCTGCATGATTTTCCCCGCCTGTTCATATTTTCCCACTTATCATACCTGCTATAAATACACCCCCTACCCCGGGTCAGGGTCACGCTCTCCTCTTTTTTTTGTTCCAGTGCCCTAACCCCTATCCTTCTTCCTTCCCTTCCTCGCGCGCTGCTCTCGTCTTTGCTCTGTCTCGCCTATTCTTCTCGCGCCTCCCTTTCGCCTTTTCGGTTGAGAATGGGGAAGAAAAAGGTCGAAGAGGGGGAAGGGCGTAGCCAGTGCGGGAGGCGATTCGCTGATCATGATTTTCCTCCCGGCCGCATTTCTGAGGAAGAATACAACGTCTTCATTCGCGATTTCTTGCCCGAGGGGTTCGACTCGCGGCCTCCTAAAGTGGGCGAGTCGATTAACACCTATCTCGGAGAACTCGTCTTCCCCGTCTCGCACTTCGAGGCGGGGTTGAGACTGCCCCTCTGGCCGGAGGTTAAACAGGTCCTAAAGTACTTCGGAGTAGTCCCTGCGCAACTGAACCCCAACGCCATCTCAATGCTTGTCGCCTTTGCCAGCTACATGCGTCGGGAGCGCATCGAGTTTAGTTTGATCGTCTTCCGCAAGCTGTTTATCTACCACGCTAATCACGACGGCGTGTCCTACTTCACTGGGCAAGGTCTCAAGGTTTGCGAGACGCCCAACAAAAATCATCATTGGCTCACCCGCTTCGCCTTCGTCCGCGACAATTTGGGAGGCATCCCGCTGGCGCCCGTGTCGCCCGCTGAAGCATTCTACGCGACTCCTCAAGTTGGGGGTACCGATAAACTCCTCTGCGACTTCTTCATCGGCAAGAACTTCGAAGTCCAATTCTTGAGGCGCGGCCTTGACTCCCTCCTTCCTGTACCTCCTGGCGAAGGTAGGCTCGCCCCTCTTTGTTTTCGTTTCTTTATTTTAACTTACTTGTGACGTCTCGTCTCGCCTATTATAGGAGAGAGGAATGTTCCCGTTCGCCCACCCTACAAAAGCAGCATCAAGCCATCTAAGGATGTCGCTCTCGCCACCATGGCGGCTGAGGCGGCGAGGGAAGCCCTGACCCCCTCCCTCAAGAAGAGGCCTGCTGAAGGCTCCGCCCCGCCTCGCCTGAGCCCTGCAAAGAAGTCAAAGGTTCAGAAAGTGGCGTGCCTTCCCGCCGGAAAAGCGAAACAAGTCGCCATCGAGCCAGTGGAGGTGCCGGAATCCCTGACCCCTATTTCCCTGGGGTCTCAGTCTCCAGGGTCACCTCCTCGGTTGCCTTCTCAGCGTGTTGTCTCGCCTACTGGCGAGACGAATCAGTCTGCCCGGCCCGCTGATGCCCTACCTCGATCATCTAAGTCCCCCTCTCGCGAGGTGGGCTCTTCTAGTCGCCCTGACCCTTCTTCCCATCAAAATTTCAACATGGGTCCGGAGATCTTGGATGCTGCCAACGACCCGACTCTGATATGGGACAAGGGGGCGAATCGCGTTTCCATCTCTACCCTCCTTCCCCCCTGGACGGAGCAGGACAAGCCCACAGGCCATGCCTTCTCTCTGGGCTTTGGTCTTTATGGTGGTTCAGAGCCAAATCCCGCCGACGAGCCTCCTTCGCGAGATCTAATTCTGAGGGCTGCGCACTCTCAACTGCGCACCCTGGAGCTCTCGCACCGGCTCTCGCGCCGGCTGATTTATAATAATCGAAGCTGGAGGGAATCTGAGGCAAAACTGGCGGCGGAGCGTGAGAGGTCTGAAGATCTCGAGAAGAGGTTGGCCGTGGCGGAGAACCTTCTCGCTAAGGCCCGAGGCGGTGTGGTAAGTTCTTCTCTACCCTCAGCTTGTCTTATATATACATATACCCTTGACCTCATTTGACGAATGGGCCTCTCGCAGGATGCCGAGACGGCCGATAGAATGCACTCGCGCATAGCCACTTTGGAATCAGAGGTCAAGGGCCTGGAGTCACAGGTCACCCGGCTTCAGAAAGCTACCCTCTCGCCTTCTCGCATGACGATTCCCCAACCTACTCCTCCCCATTATTCTCATGAGGAGGTCGAGGAACTCTGTAAAGATGCCAACATTAGAACAGCCGAGCTGATCATGAAGATGATGAAAGAAATGGGGGTTATCAAGGAGGGCTACGAGGATGTCACCGCTCGCGACCTAGTACCGGAGATTTACGGCGAGGAGGGAGATGACTCGTCATCCAGCGCGGAAGAGTAGGAGACATCTGGAGGAAAGCCTAGGATTGCCTATCCACTTCCTTTTGTATACACACTTTTGTATTAAAACATTTTTGTATTGAGATATCCTTGTATTTTTGTAAAAGGGGGCTTTCCCGGGCAAGTTAGGCCTTAACGCTTGGTTATGCTTCTTTGTATGTGAGACGTCTCGGCTCTCTTTTGTTTTTCCAATATACTTATTTTTTCCTCTCCAAACAATCTCCAACCACTGAGTGAGCCTACAGCCCTGCCAGCTTGATGAGAGCCTGGTCAGCGGGTCTGCTCGGGGTCTCCTCTCCAAACAACCTCCAACCACCGAGTGAGCCTACAGCCCTGCCAGCTTGATGAGAGCCTGGTCAGCGGGTCTGCTCGGGGTCTCCTCTCCAAAAAACCTCCAACCACCGAGTGAGCCTACAGCCCTGCCAGCTTGATGAGAGCCTGGTCAGCGGGTCTGCTCGGGGTCTCCTCTCCAAACAACCTCCAACCACCGAGTGAGCCTACAGCCCTGCCAGCTTGATGAGAGCTTGGTCAGCGGGTCTGCTCGGGGTCTCCTCTCCAAACAACCTCCAACCACCGAGTGAGCCTACAGCCCTGCCAGCTTGATGAGAGCCTGGTCAGCGGGTCTGCTCGGGGTCTCCTCTCCAAACAACCTCCAACCACCGAGTGAGCCTACAGCCCTACCAGCTTGATGAGAGCCTGGTCAGCGGGTCTGCTCGGGGCCTCCTCTCCAAACAACCTCCAACCACCGAGTGAGCCTACAGCCCTGCAACCTTGATGAGAGCCTGGTCAGCGGGTCTGCTCGGGGCCTCCTCTCCAAACAACCTCCAACCACCGAGTGAGCCTACAGCCCTGCCAGCTTGATGAGAGCCTGGTCAGCGGGTCTGCTCGGGGTCTCCTCTCCAAACAACCTCCAACCACCGAGTGAGCCTACAGCCCTGCAAGCTTGATGAGAGCCTGGTCAGCGGGTCTGCTCGGGGCCTCCTCTCCAAACAACCTCCAACCACCGAGTGAGCCTACAGCCCTGCCAGCTTGATGAGAGCCTGGTCAGCGGGTCTGCTCGGGGCCTCCTCTCCAAACAACCTCCAACCACCGAGTGAGCCTACAGCCCTGCCAGCTTGATGAGAGCCTGGTCAGCGGGTCTGCTCGGGGTCTCCTCTCCAAACAACCTCCAACCACCGAGTGAGTCTACAGCCCTGCCAGCTTGATGAGAGCCTGGTCAGCGGGTCTGCTCGGGGTCTCCTCTCCAAACAACCTCCAACCACCGAGTGAGCCTACAGCCCTGCCAGCTTGATGAGAGCCTGGTCAGCGGGTCTGCTCGGAGCCTCCTCTCCAAACAACCTCCAACCACCGAGTGAGCCTACAGCCCTGCCAGCTTGATGAGAGCCTGGTCAGCGGGTCTGCTCGGGGTCTCCTCTCCAAGCAACCAAAGCAATCTTGTTACGCGAAACGAATATCTGAACTTGTATTGTATTTAAAAATCACGTCAAGTTTACAGGTATTAAAAAACGAAAATATTCAATCAGAAGAAATAAACCATAAACATGAGAGACAGCATCAAGGGTAAAATCGCTTTAGATCATCGCCGCTTCGGGCGCGATCGAGGGATACCCCGTCCACATCCTGGAGGTGGTACCCTCCTGACTTTAAGACCTCCTTTATTATAAAAGGGCCTTCCCAGTTGGGGTTGAGCTTCCCCACGGAGGCCCCTCTACATGCCGCATCCACTTTCTTGAGGACCAAGTCTCCCTTCTCGAACTGCTTGACTCTAACGTGCTTGTCAAAATACCTTGACATCTGGCGCTTGACCTCCTCCTGCCGGATGGACGCTAGCTCTCTAAGTTCCTCCACCAAGTCGAGAGAGAGCCTTTGCTCCTCCCCGTTGTCTGTCTCCCATTCTTCATTTCCCTTTCTCGTCGTTGCCACCCTAGGTGACTCAACCTCGAATTCAACTGGTATGACGGCCTCTGAGCCATGAGAAAGTTTGAATGGTGTCTCTCCCGTGGCAGTACTCGGCGTGGTCCTCAAGGCCCAGAGGACGGATGGGAGCTGCTCCACCCAACTCCCCCTTAGGTTTTCTACCTTCTTCTTCAAGAGATTCACGATGACCTTGTTTGCGGCTTCCACCTGCCCATTGCTTCGAGGGTGATGTATCGAGGCGAACCGAAGGTCTATACCTAGCCGGACACAGAAGTCCACGAATTCTCTACTGGCGAACTGTGGTCCATTATCCGTGACAATGGCCAAAGGGAGCCCATGCCTGCAGATGATTTCCCCTCATACGAAGCTTCTGACTACCTGAGACGTCACTTTTGCCAACGCCTTCACCTCCAGCCATTTTGAAAAATAGTCCACCATGACCAGCAGGAACTTCCTCTGGCTACTGGCTTGGGGAAACGGGCCTACCAGATCTAGCCCCCATATGGCAAAAGGCCAGGGAGCCGTAATCGTGCGCAATCTTTGGGCCGGGAGGAGTTGAAGAGGAGCAAATTCCTGACACTTCCTGCATCTTTTTGCGAATTCCTCAGCATCCTTTCTAAGAGTGGGCCAGAAGTAGCCTTGCCTCAGCACCCTGCTTTCCAAGGTCTGACTTCCGGAATGGCTGCCACACTCCCCCGAGTGAATCTCCTCCAGCACCCTTGCGACCTCCTTTTCAGACACACACCGAGCCAGCAGGCCTGACAGCGTCTTACGGTATAAGGTCCCCTCTTTCACCAGGTAATATGCCGATTTGTACCTGACCTGCTTTTTCTCAAGGTCCCCCCTGGTAATCGTCCGGTCGTCAAGAAGGCGATAAATGGGTCCATCCAGGACCCCTGCTGATCAACTTCCATCAATTCCCCCTCTTCTATGGAAGGCCTGAAGAGTTCTGTCGTGGTTCCTCCGGCCCGAGGACCGTGCTTAGCGAGCAAATCTGCCCGAGTGTTTTTTTGCCTGGGGATGTGTTGAACTGAGAAGCCGCGGAATTGTCCGATGATACTTTTTACCTTCATTAAATACGATTGGAGGGCGGGTTCTCTTACTTCGAACTCCCCCTTGATGTGTCCTGCAACTAGCATAGAATCGGTGGAGACCTTGATGTCTCGTATGCCGAGCTCACGGGCCAACCTCAACCCTGCTATGATGGCTTCGTACTCAGCCTGATTGTTGGTGAGGGGGAAATGAATCTTCAGAGCCTGTTCGATCCGAGTTCCCTCGGGACTTACCAAAATTATCCCACCCCCAAAAGAGCTTTTTCCTGAGGCCCCGTCTACGAGCATCTCCCAAGCCACTACGGGAGACACCTCGGCCTCCTTGACTTCCACAACGTAATCTACCAAGAAATTCGCCACTGCTTGCGCCTTGATGGCCACCCGAGGAACGAAAACAAGATCGAACTCACTGAGTTCTATTGACCATTTGACTAACCTCCCTGAGTGCTCCACCCCCTCCAGAATACGGCGTAGAGGGTGGTCTATCACGACCTGGATGGAATGAGCTTGGAAGTACGGCCTTAGCTTCCGGGCCGAGATGACGAGGGCAAAGGCTAGTTTCTCTAAGATAGGGTATTTTAGTTCTGCCTCTCTGAGGACCCTGCTCACGTAATAGATTGGGAACTGCTTCTTGCCTTCTTCCCGCACGAGGACCGAACTCACCGCTCCCGCCCCCACTCCCAGGTACAAAGACAAAATCTCTCCCTCCCGTGGTCCTTGGAGTAGCGGTGCTTTGGTGAGTTGTTGCTTCAGGGCTGAAAAGGCCTTTTCACAGTCTAAGGTCCACTAGAATTTCTTTCCCCCTCTCAACGTTCGAAAGAAAGGTGAGCACCTTTCTCCTGCTCTGGAAAGGAACCTGCTTAACCCAGCCAACTTGTCGGTGAGACGCTGGACCTCTTTGGCACTCTTCGGAGATTCCAGTTCTAGGATTGCCTTGACTTTGTCCGGGTTAGGCTCTACTCCTGATGGGGTGAGGAGATGTCCTAAGAACTTTCCCCTACTGGCCCCGAATACGCATTTTAGAGGATTGAGTCTCATTTTGTATTCCCTTATGGTCGCAAAGGTTTCTTCTAGATCTTCAACATGGGACTTGAGGTCTTGGCTCTTGACCATCAAGTCATCTACGTAAACTTCAAGGTTCCGTCCCTTTTGTTTTCGGAAGATCCGATCCATCATTCGTTGGTAGGTCGCCCCCGCATTCTTTAACCTAAAGGGCATCATGTTGTAGCTGTACCATCCATCCTCGGTGATAAAGGTGACATCCTTGATGTCTGGAGGGTGCATGCGTATTTGATGATATCCTGAAAAGGCATCTAGAAAACTCATTAGTGAAAAACCGACGGCTGAATCGACCAGCGCGTCGATTCGAGGCAGGAGATAACAATCCTTAGGGCATGCTTTATTTAAAAAAGAGAAGTCGATACACATCCTCCACTTCCCCTCCCCCTTTTTCACCATTACAACATTACTCACCCACCCTGGATACTTATTTACCGATATGAACCCTGCCTGAAGTAGCTTCTCCACCTCTTCTCTGATAAGCCCGACCATCTTGGAAGCGTTTGCCCTCTTCTTTTGCTGTATGGGGAGGACCTTGGGGTCGAGGTTGAGGTGGTGGCACGCTACGTCCGCGTCGACCCCTGGCATGTCAGTTGCACTCCAGGCGAATACATCGATGTTCTCTTGCACGCACCTCCGGATCTCCTCCTGATCTCTGGGGGTGAGCTCTCCGCTGACCTTGATCTTCTCTTTTCGTCCATCCTTCGCGAGGATGTCCATCTCTAGAACCTCCACTGCTGCCCTCAGCCTTGAAGGCTCCTCCTCCTCTTCTTGCTCCCTTGACCTGCCCTTCCCCACTTCCCGTTCCTCATCAACCGCAGCCACTCTCTCCCAGATCCCCCCTTCCGGCTGAGTCTCCTTCCCGGACGACTCCCTCATCTCCCCCATCTTCCTTTTTCTGCCCTTGGCATTTCCTACCTCCTTCCCACCTTCCTGCACTCCCGCCATCTCTGGCTCCACCGCAATGCCTCTCTCTACTCCAACCACCTCTCTCCTCTCCTGCTCCTCTCCATCCACCTGCTCTCCTCCATCCACCTACTCTCCCGCCATCTCTGGCTCCACCGCAATGCCTCTCTCTACTCCAACCGCCTCTCTCTACTCCAACCACCTCTCTCCTCTCCTGCTCCTCTCCATCCGCCTGCTCTCCCGCCATCTTCCTCTCTAGCTCTTCTGCATCGCCCTTCCACGAGATGGTGTTCACCGCCGTCACATAGCATTCGCGGGCTGCCTTCGGATCTCCCCGCACCCTGATCTGGGTCCCCCCTGAATTGAGCTTCAAACACTGATGGAACGAGGACGGCACGCATCTGAAAGCGCTGATTAAAGGGCGCCCAAAGATAGTATTGTAACTGCTGGGGGCGTCCACTATCACAAAGCGGCAATTTCTGGACAGCCCTCCCAGAGTCACCTGGAGTCCTACTCCACCCTCGACCTCCTTCCTTTCTCCTGAGAATCCGAACAACGGTCCATCTGCTGCCAACACTCTCCTGGCCTCTACCCTCATCTCGTTGAATGCCTTCTTGAAAATGACATTTATCGAGCTCCCATTATCTACCAAGATCCTCGACACCGTGTTTCGATTGCGGTCCGAATTACCAAGGCATCGCAGAATGGATCTTCGTGATCCGGCAAGTCCTTCCTAGAAAAAGTGATCTTCTCGTCTGGGGGCGGGGCTTGCGACGTCGAAGCAACGCCCCGACGATACATGGTATGAAGGCTGGCCTTGCGGGTGGCTTCAATCCCCACCCCCCCATGGATTACCCCGATCCCCCCTCGATCCCCCTCGTCCGATCGGTCCACACACCGGTCCTCCTCCCCCGTTCCCGTCATCTCTACTATCCGCACGGGTAGCTGCTGCTCACCCGCTCCTCTCCTCCCCTTTAATTCTAGAAATTCTGGACAGGTAGCCGTCGGGTGGCCTTCCTCCTCGTGGAAGTCGCAGAATGGCACAACTACCCCTCCCTCCTGCCTCCCTTCTAGGGGATTCCTCCTTCTCCCTGCTCCTGCTCCTGCTCTTCCTCGCCCCCGGCCTATGTCCATAGCCTGCTGGGGCGGGGGTGGGAGCGGTCTTGGACCATGTCCCCATCCCAGTTGATGTAACCTTCCTGGTCCTCCCTGGTAGTAGTTCCTTCCTCCCGGAGGAAAACCTCTTCCTTGCCCTTGAACAGGGCCCCCCGGTTGCCTCCAACCCAACTCCTGATGCGCCGGCCCCCTTGGCTCCTCCCTCCTCCTTCCTTCCTGCTGCCTCGCTCCTCCTGATTCTCTCGACTCCACCTCTGTCAATCTCGCCAATTTTTTAGCAAACGTCGGGTTTGCCGCCTCCATCGCTATCTCCTTTGCTGTCTTTTCCATTAACCCTTCGAATGATAACAACGCCTTCCTGGTCAGGCTCATCTTGAAGAAGCCTTCCTTTAGTCCCACTATAAAGGCCATCTGGAGAGCGATTCCCGGCACCTCCTGGATGTCTAGAATTTCCTCTTGGAAACGATCCACGTACTGGGCCAAGGACTCCTCGGCCTTCTGCTTGATCAAGAAAATGGACTCCGGGTTTTTCTTCCTCTTTTTAGAGGTCGAAAAGCGCAATTGGAAACTCCTACTCAAGTCCTCGAAACCGTAGATCGACCCTGCTGGGAGTTGATGGAACCAGTCCCTAGCTTTGTCTTTCAACGTGATGGCGAAAAGGCGGCACTTGAACGCGTCTGTCATTGGTCTAATGGAGACCGCGTCCTCAAACCACTGCAGATGCTGGAGAGGGTTGTCCTTTCCCACATAATAGGTCATCTCAGGCTCGCGGAATCCCTCCGGGACGGGAGCCGAAAGAATCAATTCACAAAAAGGCGATCCTCTCACCAGGGGTCTCGCCATTTCTACTCGCGCGACGACGTCCGCTGGCGAGACGGCACTCGCCGGGCTGGGGAACAGCTCCCTTCCTGCCAGATCTCGCCTGCTTCCTTCCACCACTTTCTCTTTCCCAGGCCGCCCCCCTGGCGCGTCCTCGCCTACCCTCGCCGAGACGATTCCCTCCTGAGGCGAGAGGCCCGGCGCCTGAGGGAGGGGGGTCACGCAATCACCTCGCTGCGAGATCTGTTGCAGCATGCCCATGATACCTCCAATGGACGCCATGAACTCCTCTCTCCCAACGTATCCCCCCGGGTTCTGGGACCCACCCTCGTCTTCTCCTCCCTGGTCTCCTGACATGAGGTGATCAAAAGTTCTTCTGCGTAGGCTGCAATCCACGCTCACCGCACCAAAAATGTTGGAACCAACAAAGTCGGCTCCTCCTAAAGCTCGGATCTAAGGTTGCAGCCTACACCTACTCTCTCTGGACCACGCTCCCAATAGGATTACTGGAAAAACAGACCGAGGGCTTCAGCTCGGAGGTCCCACCTCTTACCCGGAAGAACTTGTGATTCTCCCCCTCCCTAGCAAATGCTGAGCTAGGTGCCTGAAAGAGAGAGAGAAAGAGGGATTCCAATGCCTTTCTCTCAGACACCTTACCGGTCTATTTATAGGCCTCAAGATTTGAACTGCAAATAACCAAATCGAACCACTCATAAAATTACCAGAATGCCCCGGGTCGGGTCTGCCAACAGCCAAACTCCGATGTTCTGAAGGGCTATGGGCAGACCACTAGGGGTAAAAGAGTAAAAACCCCTGAAGCTAAAAAAAAGAAACTGTTTGCCGCCTGAACCGGTTTTTACCCATTAACTGAACCGGTCCTCCAACTTCCCGCCGAACCGGTGCTTGGCGAGAGCGCCGCCCCGCGGGCGAAAGCACCACTTGGGTCTGTCTCGCCTAGCGCAAATGGATCCTCTCTTGGATCCGTCTCGCCTAGCGCGAAGGGATCCTCTCTCGGGTCCGTCTCGCCTAGCGCGAAGGGATCCTCTCTCGGGTCCGTCTCGCCTAGCGCGAATGGATCCTCTCTTGGGTCCGTCTCGCCTAGCGCGAAGGGATCCTCTCTCGGGTCCGTCTCGCCTAGCGCGAATGGATCCTCTCTTGGGTCCGTCTCGCCTAGCGCCTGTTCTTCTCCTGGGGTCCTTGTAGTCCCCTCTTTTCCGACCCCCCCCCCCTTTGTGCGAGCCCGAGGTTGTATAAGGGTGATTTGTAGCATCGACACCCAACCACGAGACCGAACGACTACTCCCGTGGAAGCCAATTTCTCGATAAAACCCTAGAGCTAAAACTATGAGATATATAAAGGTGGGTTTAGGTTAAGTGCATCAAAATGTCTTGATCATTCGATTGGATAACTTAACCTAAATCTCAAAATAAATATTAGAAAAATAAAAGAAAATACATTAAAAAATCGCATTGAACGCAATGACGGTCTTTGATATTTTATCTCGTGATTTAAATATTGTTGATTATAAAAAACGAATAAAGATGTGCAGTTGATCCTCACCATCCCATTTGTAAGCACGCAATTTCATATGATGGACAACAAATACGTGACCAAAGAAGGTTACAAGATGTCCCCCTTGTTGTAAGATGGCTATGATCTACAAAGCACGGATACTTAAAATGGCTTACGTATCGACTCGAACGCGTACCGGATACGGGAAATGGCCGTAAACGCGTTTCCGAAACTCCAGGAAACGCATTTTTAAAAAATATATATTTTATTTTCGGAATTGTGTATCCCGCAAGGGGGATACGCGATTCTGTGAGATATAGAGCTCGCGTATTTCATTTTACGCATTAAATTTTCCTGTTCCGCTCCCGATCCCGCTGGCGTTCCGCTCCCGATCCCGCTGGCGTTCCGCTCCTGATTCCGCCAATCCCGCATGTACTCCTTCTCCTTCTCCTTCTTCTTCTCCTTCTTCTTCTCCTTCTTCTTCTCCATCTTCTTCTCCTGCTCCTTCTTCTTCTTCTTCTCCTTCTCCTGCTTCTTCTCCTGCTTCTTCTTCTTCTTCTCCTGCTTCTTCTTCTTCTCTTGCTTCTTCTTCTTCTCCTCCTCCTGCTTCTTCTTCTCCTCCTCCTTCTCCTCCTTCTGCTTCTTCTTCTGCTTCTTCTTCTTCTTCTTCTTTTTCTGCTTCTCCTTCTTCTCTTGCTTCTCCTTCTTCTCTTGCTTCTTCTTCTCCTTCTTCTCCTCCTCCTCCTTCTTCTTCTCCTCCTCCTTCTTCTTCTTCTCCTCCTCCTTCTTCTTCTCCTCCTGCTTCTTCTTCTTCTCCTCCTGCTTCTTCTTCTTCTTCTCCTCCTGCTTCTTCTTCTTCTCCTCCTGCTTCTTCTTCTTCTCCTCCTCCTGCTTCTCCTCCTCCTCCTTCTTTTTCTCCTGTTTCTTCTTTCTGCATCATATTAATATCCAATATATGCCTAAAAACATTGCTAAGTATGACTACATCTGTAAACTCTACATGTTACTAAGTAATCTAATTTTGCTTATGGTATTTACATTGATAATCCCCCAACAACTCCAACTCAAACAAGTAATGGAGATGAGATTTTCCCCTTGCCCTTGATGGTTCTCCTTCCACAAAACTTGAGTTCTTAATGTTAGCACCATGTTAATCTGATGTGATCTATGTAACACTTATAGTAGTAACAAATGTGTGTAGCTAGGATTTTCCACTCAACAGTTAATCTATTGTTGTACCAAAAAAATGTGTGGCTAGGAATTTCTCACATGATCCAATTTTATTATGAGTTTGTTAACATTGTTTGTTATGAATTTCATTGTTGTTTAAATTAGGTCTTATCTTTCATAACATGAATTCAAGAAGCGGCGTTACTGAAAATGACGAAAAGTCTTTTTGGAAATATGTGACAAAAGGGAACAAGTTAACTGAAGGAGATGAAAGTATAAGTTGGACATGTAATTTTTGTGGTAAGCTTTACAAAAGCTCATACACTCGTATGAAGGGTCATTTATTGAGGATCAAGAGTACTTTGTTAGTTGTCTTATTCTTATATTAATTAATACTTATATTAAAATAATTAAAAATAATTAAAAATGTTTCTCGTATCCTAATTTTTTTAAAAATCACGTTTTCCGTATCCGTTTCGTATCGTATCCCGTTTTCGTCCCCGTGCTACATAGGCTATGATTCCCTTACTCGAAGCATAGCATTCCGCACAAAGAAAATCTTGTGCAAAATCAGGTAAATGAAGTACCAGAGCAATAGCAAGGGTTACTTTGAGTGCTATGAAGGTTTCATCTGCCTCCGAAGTCTAATGGAATGTCTTCTTATTTAAAAGGTTGGTGAGTGGTGTCATTATAGCACAAAATTATTGATGAATTAACAACAATAACCCAACAATCTGGGAAATCACTCATGACATTAGTAGATTGCTGGTGTGGCAAGCCCACCACTGCATCTGACTTGCTTTAGTCGATTGAAACCACCGCGCCCTACACGATGCATCCCAAGTAGGCCACTTGAGATTCTCTACAAAAAAAGCATTTGGATTTCTTCAAAAACAGTTGATGCCTCCGCATTCCTGCATACACCAAGAAAACATGATGGACATGCTCGACCCATGTCGTGTTGTAGATCAATGTCATTGAAAAATAATTTTATAGTTAAACAAAATGCAGCCCATAAGAATTACAACATCAAATGTTAAGTAATTCTAGAAATACTAATTGCAGGTTAAAGGTTTCTGAAGGAGCTGGAGCATTACAAATCTTGCAGCTGGAAGCTAAATTTTTTAAACTTCGGTTGTCAAACTTTTCACAAGAAACTAAATGACATGTGCAGTAGGCAAATAACTGAAGAACTTAGCTTCCTTATTCACAGAAAAGTTCGGTAAAAATGTACCTGAATTACTGGATCGAGTAAAGCAGATATAACTGGGTCAAAGTCTGGCTTCTTGCCAGATGCTGGAAACATCATGCCGTTGTAAGTTTCAATAAGTTCAAGTAGTAAAGACACTCCTTCTCTTACTGCTGGTGGTGGTGATAAATCAACTGCAACCAGCGGAGGATACCTCAATAGCTTCTCTCCTCGGGTTTTCAATATATTATGGAATGTTTGGTTAGCAGCATCTTTGAGCAGCCAAAGGGTGTTACAGAGAGCCGTCTCTCTTCCCAGCAAATCAGAAATCTGTAAAGGAATATTCTATATCAAGCCAAAAGAATGGAAAATATAACAGTGCTCGCATCAAGTTTGCTAACTCACAGTGTAACTATAAAACTCCAGAGTATTGCTCAATCTAAATGAAAGCTTAAGACTTGGTTGAGACTGCAAAACTTGCTCAACTCGGACTTTAAAAGGCCGACATGCCCCTTCAAATATTCTATCAAGAACAAAAGTCAAATCAGGTACTGATTTTGTGGAATCGCCTTCAGGATTTGTCAAAAACATGTGTGCAGTTGACCCAGTATCAGTTATAGCATCTGGATCGAGTAGTACAAGTACAAGTTCCCTTTCAGAGGCAATAGCCTTTTTCATTGAGAAAGATCCAAACATCAGTAAAATATATAGAATGAAAATGACTCAAAAAGACATTCGCTTACCTGATGTAGCCACCCCAACATGTCACCCACATAGCGCAAAGGATCATGAGCATGCACTTCAATGGGTTTTGGAAACCCTCCAGGCCCACCTCGCGTAAGAGCGCTTATGAACCTTCTAAACAAAGCATGATGCCTCATATTTGCAACCTGATCAAATAGAAAATTAGTGCGCATACTTAGTTGAAGAAGCCAATGATATACCTCTGTGGAATTTGCTTCAAACCTCTTCTGCACAATATTTGAAAAGAACTGGCCTTTCTCTCAGGCAACGGACAGCTCTCTTAAGCAGGTCACTAACTTCAGGATTATCACCATCACCCAATTCTTTACACTCTGCTTGAACCCACCTGTAAGGGACAAAGTACAGTCACAGGTATCAAGAGCTGAATGGATATTGTCACCAGATAATTTGAGGGAAAATGATACTCTTACCCTAGCAATGAATCAATATGAAGAACAGATTATACAAGATACATAAAATGAAAATATTTAACACTCCCCCTAAAATTGGATCATGCATGGTAATAATATCCAACTTGTTACAAAGATATTTTACTCTCGGCCCCGAGATCCCCTTAGTGAGAATATCAGAATTGTTCACTAGTCTTGACATGCCCTAGAGAAATAATTCTTTCTTCATATTTTCTCTCTAACAAAGTGACAATCTACTTCAATGTGCTTGGTATGCTCATGAAATACAAGATTAGTAGTAATTTGAATGAGCTTGATGGCCACACCATAATTGAGTGGGTTCTTGAATAGGAAAGCCTATCTCGTGAAGGAAATATCTGGTCTGCATAACCTCTGTAATAGTATGAGATATAACATGATAATCAACTTCAGCACAAGATCTACCAATAGTGGTTCGCTTCTTACTTTGCCACGAGATTAGGTTATCACCCAAGAAAATAATAAAGCCAATGGTGGATTTCCAAGTGACTGAGTATCATGCCTAGTCAGAGTCACAAAAATCTTTGATATTATTATGGCCATGGTCGTTATAAACTAGACCAAGACCAGAATCTTTCTTCATATATCTTATAATACGAAGGGCAGCATCCCACTAAGCATTGATAGGAGATATCATAAATTGGCAGACTTTGCTTACGACACATGAAATATCTGGACGTATCATAGTGAGATCTTTGAGGAGATCCAGAACATACTTCGTTTGGCATAGGAAGAATCTTTCTTGTAATCAATAATTTTAATGGCAAGAAAATATTTCAGTGGACCAAAATCTTGTCTAAAAGTTTTGGTGTAGAAAGGCCTTGAGACGAGCAATCCCTTGTGAGTCGCTTCCAATGATGACTATATCATTGACATAAATGACAAATAAATGCTACCTACCGAGGTGCGCTAATAAAAGATAGATGAATCCTTTTGGCTTATTTGCAGGTCAAACGGAGTCACTATCACACGGAAGTGTTCAAACCAAACACGTGAAAACTGCTTCAATCCATACAAGGACTTTTGGGGACGACATACCATTGAATGCTCTCCCTCAGCAATGAACCCTGGAGGTTGCTTCATAAAAACCTCCTCTTCAAGAACCCCATATGCAGAAACGCATTTTTGATGTCCAATTAGTACATAGTCTAGTGGTGAAATACTGCATGAGAAAAGAATAGGCAAATAGAAGACATTTTAGCCGCAAGAGAAATGTTTCAACATAATCTGTCATATGTTTGGGCATATCTCTTTGCAACTAATCGAGATTTCAGGCAATCTAGAGATCCATCAACCATGACCTTGACAATATAGATCTATTTGCATCCAATGACATGTTTTTCTATAGGGAGAGTGACAAATTCTCAGGTCTGATTATGTTCCATCTAATTCTACCTGCATTGCAGTGGCCCAAGCAGGATGAGATTTGGTCTCCGCAACTGAGCTCGGAACAATATAAGTATCCAAAATAAAAAGTAAAGCAAGCGTAGATGCAAACAACCCTTAATGAGAGGTAACATATAATAAGTATATCTACAAGTGCGAGTGCCTTACGAAATAGCAATGAGGAGTTAAGTACTCCAAATTCAAGAAGTTAGTATGCTTGCAGACTCCCTCCTTGGAGGTGCCTAAAGGAACAGGCACGCCCATAGTCTAAGTAGAGGTAGGCGGAGGGCAAATATGTAATCCGCAGAACGATGGGAATATAAGTGACCACAAAAGGGCTCTCTCAAGGCCTCAAAGGGGGTGGGGGCAGAGGCAGCGTAGGAGGGTAAGTGAGAATGGAGTCGAGAGATAGAACAGAGTTAAGTAATGTGGGTTCTGTTACTTCTTCAAAAAGGGAGACCTGTGGCTACAAATCTGGGAGGAGAAAAGGAGAAAAAGAGAAAATGGGAGGAAGAGATAACCAATAGAGTTCCGGAGTTTCTTAATACCACCAAGCAGTGTTGTAGATGTCGGCTGACATGTCCGACATGTCGGCCGACATAAAGGTTTTGGGCAGAAAACACTACGATATCGACATTTTAAGCAAAAATATCATTTTTGAAAATATCCCTGATATATTGGTCTTCAGGCCCCGATATATAGGTTTTACCCGATATGTCAGACGATATCTCGTGGTCGATATATAGCAAATACTAAAAAAAAAAATTTTTTTTTTTTCATTTTTTTAAGCGTTCGAGCGGTAATTTTATGTTTTGTGCTATATTTTGTGCATCTCTCTGAGCCAAGATTTGACTTTTTTCTCTTCTCACCCTCATTTGATGTTCTTTATGTCGTTTATTGTCTTCAATGCTTCTTTTTGTGCAATTTATATACACACACATTATGTTTATATATGTTTATTGTATAATTTATAAATATACATTATGTGTAAATATGTTTAATAAATTTATAAAATATTCAAATCCGACAAGGTAAAATATCCCTGATATATCCGCTGCAATCCGACATACGACATTTCAAACTCAAACCGACGTGAACCCGACATCCGTCATCAGCAACCTTGTCACCAAGACAAACAAAATACATAGCCTCATGGATAATGTTGTTAAATGAGAAGGCTCAAAGCACATCAGGCTCAGAGGTTTACACCTTCGTGCACCTTTTTTCTCCTTTGGAGCATAAATTGAGTGAGATTTTTAATTTATTTTTTTCAAAATAAATAAAGAAAAAAATGTGAAAATTCAATAATTTTTTCATGATCGAGTGTTTGCGAAACATAATCGAGCGGTGAGACTTAGATATGTTGTAAGTGATCACATTGATTCTATTATTTATATTATTTAGGAGATATAAATAATAGTAATGAATGATTAATGAGTAGAATGAATAATGAATCTAATCAAGAAGATGAACTGGTGTTTGATGATAATTATTTAAAATGGATGTGATTACGCCTTGATCGTCAGGTACGCACCTACACCTTAAACATTGTGCCTAATCTCCAAGACCCCTTTGCACTTATAAGCATTTAGCCATTAATAAAAATGCATGTGGGTTTATAAATTTCAAAACAAGGAAATATACATTTGATTCCCCCAAAATATTCATGCATTTTAATGACCTTCCGCCGGCGTGTCACTAGCGGGCCTTTCGTGGCGCTAGTATATCCACCGCACTAGAAAACGTCCCTCTCCCACCTCCGCATCCGTAACAGGTTCTATAGAAGAGAATGGAACAGATTTAACAAATACATCCACAAAGATAATGAATCGTATAAGTTCTTGTGAGTAGCACTGAAATCCCCTAGTGGTTACCCAAGGAAGATACGCTTATTGAATAGAGCATCAAGTTTAGATAGCAATGGTCGAGCATCAAGTTTAGATAGCAATGGTCGAGCATCAAGAACATAACTTGCGCAAGCAAATACACGAAGGGGTAAAGGATGTATTGATTGGGTAGGAAATAGGGTGTTGTGGTGTCTCACCATGAAGAATGTGAGTGGGAAGACAATTGATGAATAAATCGAGATAAGAACGACATCGCCCCAATAATATTTAGGCACTTGCATATGACATAAAAGCACACAAATTATCTTTAGGAGGTGCCATGTTTTAAGTTCGGCAATACCATTTTATTAAAATGTGTCAGGACAAGTGGTTTGATGGATAAACCCTTTTTCATGTAAAAAAAGAAGAAATAGATTGAGATAAATATTCACGACCATTGTCAAATCCAATACATTTTAGTCTAATGGAAAAATGAGTAAAAAATTCATTCCACGTACTTTAAAAAATGGAGAACAATTTAGAATGATTTTTCATTAAATAAACCCAACTCATACGAGAAAAATCATTGATAAACATAACTTAATAATGATGACTTAATAAGGTAGGGACCGGACATCATAGTGAACAACATCAAAAGATGCAAGAGCCAAGAGCTCGATTATTATCACGAGGCACATAGCTAACACGATGATGTTTAGCAAATTGGCAAGACTCACACTCGGGACACAGATGCTGGAGAACCAAAGGATGGTTTCCATGGGGGTAGTGGAGATCCAGAACCTAGATGGAGATAATGGAACAGACAACAAAAAGTGCCTCATCCAGAAAATACACAACTCAACTTCCCTATATCAAAAATACTTTTTGTCGTTTGTTCATGAAAACGCAACCAGAACGGTGAAGATAGCATTGCAATGTAACCAAATCAAAAGAAAGGGCAAGTAGATCCATCAGCTACAATGATGGGTGTACACTATGAAGGAGGTACAAATGTAAGATACTTGTTGTACTAGTAAGATGATCTAAAGCACCAGAGTCTACCAAATAAAGAACGGGGAGTTGAGTATGCACGCCGGTTGTATGGTCTGAGCAACGACAACAATATGTGATGGATCTAGTTTGAAGTGGTCGGAGTTGATCATATTCTTCTTTAGATATTTTTACTGACTTCTTACTCCCAGTATCAGCAATGTGAGTAAAGCAAGATGCCTGGGAAGAAGTCCGAGAAGCCCACTCATTTCTCATGAAGAGTCTAGCATGTGTCTTTGGTGTGGCCTTGACGTCCACATCGGATGCAATGTCTAGTATCAGTGTCACGACTACGAGATGGCGTCCTCCATAGGAAGCAAGGGAAATGAACTCAGAAGTACCGGAGATTTGCATAGTAGAGGGAGGGATCTCTACACTGACCGACACAACCTTAGTCAAGCGATAATAAACAATAGCAGTGTGACAAGTGGATGGCCTTGACATCATTTCAATTTTGGTGGTCAAGAAGTGCAAGAGCGTTCAATAGCAAAAGAAGGGCAGGTTGTTCCCTTTGGATCTGATGTTCCTCTCAAGTGAAAGGAATTTCTCTTATATCAAGGATTTCATCCGCAAGTAACTTCCATTCGGCAAAATATTATGTGATTGGACGGTTACCCAATCGTAGTTCAGCTAGTTTAGGCCCATGAGGGTTAAAATATTTGCTTAAGATAACATCATACACAAGGTGGCCTAGATCTGCTTTGTGTTATTGCAATTCTTGCACATTTGTTGAATGGATGGATCCATGGAGCTGAGGAGTAAAGAAAACATTTGGCAGTCATCATTATATCAATATTCATACTTGTTACTATCTAGTTTATGAACTGATAAGACAAGCGAGATGATTCATACGATGTATACCAGCAAGAGACATGGTGACACCCTTCTTGCATAATTGGAAATTGAAAGGGGATAAGATGGCGGTGACTATCTTAATATTCGATGGGAATACATCGTTATAGTCGATAGTCGGTGGAACAGAAGTGATGGAAGAGGATTATTTAGACATGCTTCAAGATTCTTGAACAACCGAAAGCATGGATAGCAAATGTCGAGCGGAAGTAGGCGACAAAGGAGGAATGAATCACTTCTGTTGTATCGACCGGAAGTCCAGGTAGCACAACAGAGAAGGTTGCCGATAGGAAGAGCAGGGATATGCTTAGAAGCATGGATCATAGTAGTAGCTAACTGCTAGGAAAGAGTCGACTAGATATGGGCAGTCTGCCAAAAAAACGTAAATTGGTGGCTAAGGCAGAGTCGACTAGACACGGGAAGTTGGAGGAAGAGAACGTCAATTGGACGCAAGAGTCAAAGAACTGCATCAAACACACACAGAAGGTTGTTGGCGGAAGAGTACACTAGCGAGCGAATGTCGTGATGCGGGCGAGCATACATCGTTGAATCAGGCTCGCAGAGAGATGCCAAAGTAAATCCACAGTAGCGTCAATAAATGTCGAAGCCAATCACTGCAAGCATCTTCAACGAGAATACATTGCAATGAAAGTGATGGTAGAAGAGAGCTAGGTCAGGATTCTACAGAGCTCTAATACCATGTTCCGAGATAATTTGAGGGAAATGATACTCATCTTACACTAGCAATGGGTAAGGAGTTATTTATATATAAAAAACAATATATATAGGATAGAATATATAAGATACATAAAATGAGAATATTCAAAAAATATCATAAAACTACCAAAAAACCGCGTATACAATAATATTATACTGCATAGAAGAATTCATAGAAGTGGAAGGTTTATATCAACTAATAAATCCATGTATAATACACATGGATGTCAACAAACTCAGCTTGTATAATGGAAGTTTCGTAACTCTGATTTCCGCCATCAAAGCAACCAAAATATTTCCTCACCATGCTTCCACAAGCATTCATTACGCTATTTGTTTTATGGTCTTCAACCTACTTTTAAGGCAATACCTTACTTGGATAATCAAAGATTAAGAGTGATTATATGTGCAAATCAAATATGGCTATGTGCAAACCATGGTTAAGTGCATACCAACAAATTTTAAGTGCAAACCGACTTCATAGGTACAAACCATTAAGAAAAGAAAAATAAATAAATTTTTCATCCATCTCTCAAAACATAATAAATAATTCAAGATAGGAGTAGTAATTCTTTAAATTTATATAACAAAAATCTCCATAGGAAGTCAAAAAAAACTTTGATATCCAAAGCGTCTTTGTACCTACATCAAAATATAAATTTATGTTAGAGAACAAGAAACATAGTTTAAAAAAAATTAAAATATTTACTTGTATCCCTAGTACAAGCTACCAAAAATTGAAGAAGATGCACATTTGTTCCTGCATGGCGAATAAAGATCACGTAAGTTATGTGAAGTAAACTTTTTAAAAATTATGAATTGCTATTAGTAAGAAAAGTATCTCACCTTAGAGTCAAGTTGTCTTTAAATCAACCGTCATGTTTGAAGCAAGTTTCTCCCATTCCTCCGCATTGTCTTCCTGATATCTTCTCCAAAGTGTTATTATTGGAGGCAACGGAAAATCTTCACGCATTTGCAATCGGACGAAATGGTTCCCATTTATAAATCCAATGTATGTTATCTTGCGAGAAGCCGAAGGAGGTGAATGCAATGGTAATAGTGTGAATGATTGATATTCAAACAAGTGAACAAAAATGATATTATAGCAAGAATCCACTACCATTCCAATATCCGGCATTGACATCTACTTGTCAAACGGAGCAGTAATAACCGTACAATCAAGTGATCTAAGCAATTCCAACCTTCTATCCTCCCCAAATATGTGGTCATATAATATCTCCTTGTTTTGTAATTCTAGAGATAATTCAACACGTACCTTGGACCAATCATTGTTCATGCCCATTGCATTGCTAACAACACGATACCCACAATGCCCATCTCGCAATACCTCGATCACATCAACAACATATTTTGAAACACATGGAGACATTTCTTTACGCACACTACGTATTAATCTGTTCTCTTTCATCATCACCTTCCTTGGAGATCGTGTTGTAGTTATAGTTGAAACTTGTTCTTCCATCAATACATGCTCAAATAGAGAAGGATCACGCTTTATAGATGTTGCATCATCCTTAAATTTCTTGTATCTTCCCCTTGGCCGCCCCTTTAATGTTTTTTGGAACCAAAGGCTCCAATGTTTGAGTTGTAGAAGGGTCCATTATGTCTCGTAGTTTTTTCTTTATTTCCACCTTTTGCAAAGTGGTAGTGTTGTTATATCACTTCAATATACCTTTCATTTTCACTTCAATTTTATTGTCTGATTCATCTTCTACCTTAACACTCTCATTACTTTTGATATCTTGTAACACCAACTGTTTCCAATGGTGGTGGATCATCCAAAGTGGAAAAGAGTTTGACTGTGACATATAAGGAAGTAAGTCATGGGCACAAGGTAAACGCAATGCATGCCTACATTTATGTGTGCACTCACCCACATATATGCACCCGGATTTTGTAGAAAGTTCTTCTTTTTTAATCAACTCTAAATCCGTGAAAGAGATGCGTCCAACAAGCTCAAAATACAAAGGACCATCAAAATCTTTGCTTAACTGAATTGTGCTTTGTCCAAAAGCCCTTCTAATCTTTGTGTGTTGCAATGTAATCATCTGATTAAAAGTTTTTCATATTGTTGTAAGGCTTCCAACTGACACACTTCAAGAAATCTTTTTAGGTTATGGTGACCACTTTCAGCATGATTAGTGGTCGTATTATCCAAATGCAAAAACTTGTCAACTCATGCTGATATAAAATATTCTTTGTATGGATGAATCCAAGTGGTAATAACATAAGAACACACAACAAAGTAAGTAGCATTGTACTCTTTCAACATAAAATCAAACCGTTGTGCAAATTCATTTTCTGTGCGAGCATCTACAATATGTTGTCATACAAGTAAGAAATTGTCCCGATCCTTCCCATTTTTGAAATATTTTTTACACTTTGACAAAATATTTCTACTAATATGAAACTAGCACAAAATATTCTTAGTTTGAGGAAACACGAGTTCAATAACATTCATTAAGGCGAGTTCTCTATCCGTTACTATGACTTTTGGCATTGATTCTTGATCTAAGATAGATTTAAAACAATCAAGAGCTCATGCATAACTAGCCCGTGTTTCATTTGAACTAAGTGTGAAAGCGGAGTAAAATGTTTGGTTGGTAGAAGTAACACCAACAATACTTAACAACGGCATTCAATACCTATTAGTCTTGTAAGTGCAATCCATGATAAATATTTTGAGAAACATTTTACTAGGCTGTATCGATATGGGGTGAGCAAAAAATAAGCTTTCCAAATGATCACTTTCTTTTAGAATTTTATTGAAGCTACCAGTGTCTGTAACACACTTATACAAAAATTGTACTTGTGTACCTCCTTGTAACTCTTTAAACTGCATTTTTATCCTTTCGTTTTAGATTGTTCGCAAAACGGTTTTGTTGGTAGGATCTCTTTGTTTCAATGTCGTGAGAATTTCCCTTGGCTTAACTCCCGCAAAGTACATTTCATGCACAACATTTTGCTCATTTGAATCTAATCTTCAAGCATACGAATGAGCTTCAGATGCACCATCTCATGATTGTGAATTCCATATATAACTTTAATAGTCCACTCATTCAAGTGTACATTTTTTTGCCCTTTAAGAGAGAACTTGCACCCACACCTCTTCGAACTAGATTTTCTAACATTCTTTCTAATCCAACCTTTATTTTGTTGATTTTCACGATAAAACCGGGCTCTATCGCACTCAAGCATAACTCTAGGTTTGGGTGTGCTTGTAAATTTATTTGCACTTTGTATAGTAATAACAAACCCCAAACCAATTGCAATATTTCTAGACCAATCAACCATTTCCTCCTTATTTGGAAAAATAGATGTAATAAAGTAATTTTCATGATCAATGTGTGGTGGGGTTGAAGATAGGAACCTTCAACAATCTGGTTTAGAACAATGCAAATCCTTGGAGAATAATTTCAAGTCAATAAGAGCCTTCAAACAAACACATCATAGTTGGGAATTTCAATAAAATGAGGTGAAGAGGGGAATGTTAAAGGGCATTACCGAAATAATCAATACAACAACAACATTCAAGCCTTTATCCCACTATAGTGGGGTCGGCTTGGAAGAATCACACTACAGAGCAAGGGCGAGGGGAACGGCGGTAAAGAGCAAGGGCGAGGGGAACGGCGGTAAAGAGCAAGGGCGAGGGGAACGGTTGTATGCCTTAATGAGATAACCGGCGAGAGGAATGAGGGACATTGGATAAGGAATCGCTGGCAAACAGGGGTCATGGGAAGGAGATCGCCTGGTGAACGACGGCTAGGTTGTGGGCGAAGAGAGGAAGAGGAACAGGAATAGATCGTGGGCGGCTAGGTCACGGACTGCACTCTATTTTCTATAGAAACTCTATTAAATGGGTTGATTTTTTTGGAGTGGTCTGCACATAGCCATATACGGTTTGCACATATAATCACTCAAGATTAATAACATAAACACACATTTTTAGTTCATAAACCTCGTGCTTTGTACGATGCGAGTAATATCATAACGATTGTGTACTATGATTCAGGAAATACTTCCAATCCCAAGAAATTTTAGGCAATGGGTGTATTTCATCTTATGTTAGAAGTATTCTATAATGTTTAACAAAATTAGTTGAAAATGCATTTTGTTATGGGCTTCCAATTGGGAGTTGGAGCCCGGTTGTCTAAGGAGAAAGTCTCATAGAGGATCCCCTCAAGGTTGAGAAGAAGAAAGAGTTTCTAGCATTAGGTTTTGCTTGTCTTTCAATACCCACTTGCCCACATAAGTAGTGAGAGGGGTAGATTCCAACCCATTACGATTATGTTCCTCACCAAGACTACAAGATGTGCGAGTAAAATACAAGCCCGCAAGAAAGATATTGTGCGAGAAATAAAAGAAAAATGAATTGCCCCCTTTGTGAAACCGTAACATCACTTTCCCCTTCCGGATCAAGCTTGTGTGGTAAAGAAAGCAGGTCTCCAGTCATCCTTGCATCCTCATCACTGCCCTTACATCCTTGTCATCGTCACAGAATCATCAACTCCTATCCAAAAGAAGTGTTTATGCTTATGCCTTGCTGCATATGGTTCATTGGAGTTGAAACACAGCCTTTGGATGCGTCGTTCTCTTAGTTTTGCATGTCATCGGAGCTTTAAGACTCGGGTGTCACTGGAATCAATTCCCCTGGTTGTGGTTGGGAAGCCACTAGGGTGATAAGGGATGTCCTCCCAAGTTCCCTTATCCCCGTTGTAGGGGTTGTCATACGAGTTGTCCATGAGTGCATTGTGTGTCATGCTAATGGTAATGTCGAGGTCCCGCAGTTCTTCAAATTCTACGTCGAGACGCAAACTATCATGCAAGCTTGTAGTGAATATAAGTACTAAATGTTTGGGCTGAACAGAGGGGACATGAGCCAGCCACATTTAAAAGTTCTCTGAGTGATCATCTACGAAAACTGTTTGTTTGAGGGAGACGAGGTCGCCAAACGGATTGCTATGGAACGGTGGTCCGAAGCAGAGATTGCAAAAGTGTTAAAAAGTCACCTAATGCAAATTGGGTCTCCCGCTCAAACTGGGTGTACCACAATTGTGTTTAGCCCATGAGGTGGAATGATGTGAACTATATCCAATCCTCCAATGTCGTACGCTTGTTGGCAAAGAAGTGTTCATAGCATGAAAGCCAGGTCATCTTCTTCCCATTAAATATGGAAAAAATCAAGTCTTGCGTAATGTGGTATACAACCTCCAACAGAACGACTCTCGTGGGTTTTGAGTGTACGGTGTAATGCAGACCGCCCAGATTGAATCTCATAGTCGGGCATTGATGTCCCAACTAGGGTGGCAGATGCATGCCATTGATATACAATGCAAAGGACTCAAAGGCAGTGACATTGGCAACTTGTTGTTGATCAATTTGGGTGGCCATCATCTTGTGGATGGACTCTATGATTTGAGCTAGGGTGAGACCATCCTCTTCCATTTAAACTTGAAGTGGGAGGGACATTGGGGGTTGGCCTAGGATGCACATACGGGCTTACAACGGTGTACGGAGTAAGCCTACATACTACAGGATGGGGCGGGAGGTGTGCTGGAATGGTTCCACCAATGGAACAAAAGAAACAACAACAGTGGTTCGATCAAGGAGTCGTAACACGATAATAGTGGCAGGATTGGGCGCAGGCGAGCTACATGACGCCAGCTGGGAGTTGATCAGTGGTGGACAAGTCACAACTCGAATGAGAGAAGCCAAAAATGGTACAAGACGATCGGGCGTGGCGAAATAAGTTGGGGCATCAATTGGGGCAGTGCATGGAACTGAGATCAAATTATTATGGCCCCGCTTAGAAGCAATGCGCAATCATGAGAAGCATTAGTCATGGAGGGGATCCTCTCGACCCTTCCTTAACCTGGATTCTGGATGGTTGAGGGAGGAGGGGAAGGACACTTCCAGTGAGGAATCGAGCTCAACCCACGCGACCACCACAAGGAGGTTTGGCTACCGACTAAGGGATTGATGAGGACGGATTGAGAAGAAGAAACTGAGTTTCTAGAACTAAATTTTGCATCTATTTCAATACCTGCTTGCTCACTTAAGCAGTGAGGGGAATATTCCAACAGTTGGATTTCGATGACATTTAATGTGAGCGAAAATACATAAACACCCACAAGATTAATGCAAAACTGATACGAATGGAGCGAATCCGGTCGAGGGAAGGCGCTTCGCGCACGTCTAAACTAGGCGCGCGAAAGGAACGGAGGCGGCATGAGCCCGTGGAGTACTTGGCAGGCCTTACACCTATTTATCTTTTTGCATTTTATTCCATAGCATCTATTGTCTGTGCACGGCCGATCGGCCTTTGTGGGTCTCTCCCTAAATAAGGGAGAGATGAGAATTAATGTAGCATGCTTGGTTTAATTGAATTTTGAATCGGAATAGAGGAGGTCCGACCCAGCGGAACTCTCTTGTTTGCCCTAGCCGACTCTCGCTCACGCCCATCTCTCTCTTTCACGTCGCTCAACCCACCGCCGCTGCTCCTTTCATCGCTCGGCCTCTCTGCTACACGCGGCTAACAACTGGTCTAACCTGCTTTTGAGCGCCAACATCACCGTGTCGCACCGTCCGTCATGTCGCACGATTGTCTCCCTAATTCCCACCCGCCGCGGTTCATCCATCCAGATCCGTCGGGCCGCTACTCGTAGTGCTCGCAGTCTTCCCCGGCTTTCGCCTCCGCTCGACTCTCGGCTTCTCCTCTCCGCGGCCACGGTGCATGCCCCTCACCCGCAGCATGACGTGTGACTCCGATCCGGCCTCCGCCACGGCGGCTCTCTCTGACCGCCTCGATCAGGTCGATACGACCCTCTCGGACCTCCAAGTGGTCGTCTGTGACATCCACGCCCTCCTCGCAGCCCGCCCTCTGACCTCGGCACCTCTGTCATTCCTGCAGCAAGCCTCCACGGCGTCGGCTAGCAACCCCGACGACTTTCCGGTCGGCGACCATCATCTGCCCGAACTCTCCGCGGCTGCCCTCCACCGCCTCGAATTGTCGGTCTTTGACGGGACCCACCCCTTGGGGTGCTCGTACGGGCCGGGCACTACTTTGACATCCAAGGCACACTTGCGGCTCAAATGGTTCCCCTTGGTCCATGATCCCACTACCATGTCTCGCGCAATGGAATAGACGTGTTTTGTGGAGGCAGATTTTGCCACCATAGTAGCAGCCCCTGTCGCCCAGTTCACACCGACTCTTCCGGACCCCTCCCAGCTCGCCGCTCCCAGGCCGCCGCCCCCATTTGCTCGGACAACTTCGGAAATTACCCCCGCTTTAGCCCCCCCCCCCCCCCGCCACAGCCGCAGCCTCCACCACCACGGGCTCTCCCCCTCCCCATCGGATTCTCATCAGAAGTACCTTGACCTTCGGGGGAAGGGTCTCTGTTTCCGCTGCAAGGGCCCATACTCGCCTATCCATGAGTGTCCCAACAGGGACCTTCGGATGCTCTTACGCGTCGAGGTAGAAGAGATTGTCATGGACGACTTTGAGGCCCTCGAGCTCGATGATGACGAGCCCAATTCGGCTGAGCCAGGTGCCACCTTCCAGTGCTTAGAGGTCTCTTGCTACTCGGTGTGCGGTTAGTGCGGCATCACCGGCCCGTGCACCATGAAGCTGGAGGCCACCCTGCTTCACACACCAGTGGTACACATGATCGATAGCGGCGCCAGCCACAACTTCATCTCTCAAGACCTTGTTGAGGTTCACCGCCTTACGGTGACTCCAGCACCAGGCTTCCATGTCTCCCTCGGCGACGGTCGTCGTAGTCGCACTGTCGGCCGGTGCGTTAGCCTGTCATTTTCTATTGGCATTTACTCGGGCTCTGCGGATTTTTATGTCTTCGGTCTTGGCGGGCTAGACGTGATACTGGGCGTGTCCTGGTTGCGCACACTTGGGGACTGTAAGCACAATTCGGAACAACTGGGGATGGACTTTGAGGCAGCGGGCGGGGTTCATCATCTGCAAGGCGATCCTTCCCTAGCTTGTTCCCCGGCCAGCCTCCGATCCATTCTTCGCACACTCGACCCGGATCTCAGCATCCTCCTTTCGCACGTGAAACTGGGTTCTGACCAGACACCGCCACCAGTACATTCGGACGTCCAGCGCCTCCTCGACGACTATCTGACAGTTTTCTCTGTTCTGCATGGGCTACCACCTCCACGGGCATCCAACCACAGCATCGCCCTGCAGCCCAGCGTGGCGGCAGTATCGGTCCATCCTTATCGATACGGCCATGACCAGAAGAACGCCACGGAGGAAATGGTGGTCGAGATGCTGAGTGCAGGCATTATCCAGCCGAGTGCTAGTCACTTCTCTAGCCCGGTGTTGCTCGTGCGAAAGAAGGACGATAGTTGGCGGTTTTGCATCGACTAAAGGGAGCTGAACAAGCTCACAGTGCCAGACAAGTACCCCATCCCCATCATCCAGGAGCTATTGGATGAGCTACGGGATGCTCGCTATTTTTCCAAGCTGGACTTACGCTCGGGCTACCACCAGATCCGTGTGCTGGCAGAAGACGTGCCCAAAACGGCCTTCCGGACACATGTTGGTCACTACGAGTTCCTCGTTATGCAATTTGGCCTGACGAACGCCCCGGCCACCTTCCAGACCACCATGAACGACATCTTCCGGCCGCACCAGTGTAAGTTCGTCCTGGTTTTCTTTGACGACATTTTGGTTTATAGTTCTTCTTGGCAGCTCCACCCGGCCAACCTCAACCATCCTCCGCCTCCTGGAAGAAGTGTACCTTCGGCCAACCTCAGGTCGAGTACCTGGGTCACATCATCTCCACCAAGGGGCTCACCATGGACCCGCAAAAGATCGAGGTTGTCCTGCACTAGCTGACGCCCACAAGCCGTCGGGCTGTGCGGGGATTCTTGGGACTCACCGGCTACTACTGCCGCTCTATGTTGTTAAAGGCGTGCCTCAGGCTCCAGGCTCACTAGGCTCAAAGATGTGCGCCTTTTTTGTGCCTTTGGATATTAAAGACGTGCATGAGTGTCATTTTTGTTGTAAACCTTTTTTTCAAAATAATCAAAAAATAAATGCAAGAACTCAATAATTTTTATATGATTTAGCGTTTTTGAAACATATTTGATCATTGAGACTTAGATATGAAGTAACAAATATATTGATTTTATTTTTTTAAGAGATATAAATGATAATAATGAATGATTAATGAGTAGAATATATGAAGAATCTGTTCAAAAAGATGAACTGATGTTTGATGCCGATTATTTAAAATGAATGTGGTTGCGTCTTGACTTCTTCGGGCGCGTTCCTGCGCCTTGAGTTTTGCTCCTAGGCTCCAAGACCCCTTTGTGTCTAGGCACACCTTGCGCCTTTAATAACTAAGCCACCTCTTCATCCGCAGCTACAAGGCCTTGCACGGCCACTGACATACCTCCTGAAGAAGGAGGTGTCCTTCCTGTGGGATGCATCCACCCAGGAGGCCTTCTACAGCTTGCAACGCGCTCTCATAGTGGCACCGGTCTTGAGTATGTCTGATTTTTCCCAGCCATTCGTCGTGGAGTGTGATGCTTCCGGGAGGGGGGTCGGTGCCGTCCTAATGCAAGAAGGTCGTTGGCTGCCATATCGCTTATTATAGCAAAGCTTTTACCGACCGGCGGAAGGTGGTTTCCGCCTGCGATAGCAAGCTACGTGCTCTGGTGCTAGCAATACAGCATTGGCGACCGTATTTACTTGGGCGGCCCTTCACCGTCAGGACCGACCACCGCAACTTGAGGCACCTATAGAGCCAGAAGGTCTCCACCTCGGCGCAGCAACTCTGGATAGCCAAGCTCTTAGGCTACCAATTCTCAATCGAGTACAAGACCGGGTGTACGAACTTGGCCGCGGACGCCTTATCCCGCCACGAGTCAGGCGGTACCTTGGCAACGATCTCACTTTGCCAGTGGCGAGACACGGTGGTCCTTCAGGAGGAGATACGGTCAGATCCCCGTTATAGTTGCATGATCGACGAGTTGCAAAGCGCGCCAGATGCCCACCCTCCTTTACGACTAGTGGGGGGTAGACTTTACAACTACGACCGTCTGGTCCTCGCAGTATCTTCATCATGGATACCACAGCTACTGGAGGAGTTCCATTTTACACCGACAGTCGGGCACTCAGGAGCCTATCCGATCTACTGACAATTGGCAGCCACCCTCTACTGGCGGGGCATTATGAGGACGTTACAGCAGTTTGTGGCCAACTATTTGGTCTGTCTAAGGGTAAAATACTAGACCCTTGCCCCCGCTGGCCTGCTACAGCCTCTGTCGGTGCCCGATCGAGTTTGGGAGGACATCGGATGGATTTCATTACCTGCCTTCCACACTCCCAGGGATACGACTGTCTTCTGGTGGTGGTTGACCGCCTCTCCAAGTACGGGCATTTCATACTCGTCTAGCACCCCTACACGGCGAGCTCGGTAGCGCGGATCTTCATTGGCGAAGTCGTCCTCCAGCACGAGTTTTCCCGCTCCATCGTCAGCGTTGCGACTCGGTGTTCATCAGCACCTTTGTTAGGAGTTGTTCCGCTTACATGGGACGAAGCTACGATTCAGTACGGCATATCATCCTCAGTCTGACGTACAGACGGAGGTCCTCAACTGCTGCATGGGCACCTACCTTTGAGGTTTCACAACTGAGCAACCCCGCAATGGACTCGGTGGGTAGCATGGGCAGATCTGTGGTACAACACCTCCTACCAGTCGGCAGCAGGCATCACCCCCTTCCAGACAGTTGATGGGTGGCCGCCCCCGACTATACCGGTCGGACTCGCCGGAGAATGTCAGGTTCAAGCATTGGCCGAGGATTTACAGGATCAGGATGAGTCCCTACGGCAATTGAAGCATCATCTCTATCGCGCCCAGGAGAGAATGGTCTAGCAGGCAAACCGACACCGCCGTGAGGTCCGCCTCTCACCCGGCGAGCACATTTTCGTCAAGCTACGTTCGCATTGCCAAAGTTCTTTGACCGGTCTCCTCCACCGCAAGCTCTCTGTACGGTATTTTGGCCCCTTCCTGGTCGTGGAGAAGATAGGCGAGGTGGCATACCGATTGCAGCTTCCACCCGATAGTCGAATCCATCAGGTATTTTATGTGACGTAGCTAAAGCGCGCGTTGGGAAACCACCCCCTCCAAGATGCCCTGCCCGAGGACCTGGATAGCAAAGTCACCCCACGTTATGAGCCCGAAGCTGTGTTGGGCAGCCGCACAGAGCAGGTTCAAGTTCTCATTCAGTGGAAGGGGCAAGATAAGGACGAGGCGTCATGGATTTTGGCGGAGGAAGTGAAGACCCGGTTTCCAGATTTTGACCTTGAGGACAAGGTCGTTGAGAACCCCAGGGTAGTTGATACAAATGGAGCGGATCCGGTAGAGGGAAGGCACTTCGCGCGCGTCTATACTAGGCGCGCGAAAGGAACGGAGGCGGCATGAGCCCGTGGAGTACTTGGCAGGCCTTGCACCTATTTATCTTTTTGCATTTTATTCTGTAGCGTCTATTGTCTGTGTGCGGCCGATCAGCCTTTGTGGGTCTCTCCCTATATAAGGGAGAGATGAGAATTAATGTAGCATGTCTGGTTTAATTGGATTTTGAATCGGAATAGAGGAGGTCCGGCCCAGCGGCACTTTCCTGTTTGCCCTAGCCGACTCTCGCTCCCGCCCATCTCTCTCTCACGTCGCTCGAGCCCCCGACGTCACTCCTTCCGTCGCTCGGCCGCCCCGCTACACGCGGCTAACAAAAACTAATTACTTAATTAATCTACATTATACCTACAACGAGACATTAAAATATGCTTTCATTCTAGATGAGTTTGTTGAAAACTGAATGCATAATAGTCACGTCTCTATCAGTATCCACAAGAATACTTGGAGCTCCAACATTGTCCAAAAGTCTCGCCGAAGTAAGATGATTTTTGGCTTTATTACCATGCTAGCTTCGTTTCTCTACATAGATTGTCTCATTCAACTCATTTCTTCTCTCAGTGTATTTTTGAAAAACAGATTCAGAATCCAAGAACAAGTATATGCAGTTTAAGTAGTTGTACCTTTTGGATTACGCTTACTCTGTTCATAAATGAATTGCGCCGCTTCGGTTCAAAAGAGGAATTAATTAATTCCAAATTAATTATTATTCATTATTTCTTTTGGAACTTGGGCTAAGTGTATTTTGAATTAATACCCAATCTGAACAATCTTTTTTCGGTATATTATTAATGTGTGACCTTATATACAGTTTAAGTAGTTGTACCTTTCGGACTACGCTTACTCGGTTCATAAATGAATTGCGCCGTTTCGGTTCAAAAGCAGAATTAATTAATTCCAAATTAATTATTATTCATTATTTCTTTTGGAACTTGGGTTAAGTGTATTTTGAATTAATACCCAATCTGATAAATCTTTTTTCGGTATATTATTAATGTGTGACCTTATAGGTTTATATTACATTGGTTGTGACACTAATTCCCTCATTGGCTCCAAGGGCATAGACTCCATCACCAACACATTGTGATTATGCCTCTCACCCATGCTACAAGATGTGTGTAAAGTACAAATGAGCAAAAATAATAAAGATATTATGCGAGAAATAAAGATACATGCATCTATGGCATACGTCATCACCCCCATTGTGGACCCATAACCCATTTCTCATGTAATTTCCAAACTTCAAATAGATAGTATATTTGTATGCCTATCAAATATTTCCCACATGACAGAGAGAGGAGGAGGGAAGTTAAAGAATTCAAGAGTCATTCCTGACCAGCACTAGATTGCAAAATTTCCTTCATCCAAGATTAGCAAAAACTCGAGTATTTAAGCTCGACCACAGGGCATTCCAATAATTAAATTGAAATAGTAGCATCCCGGTGCACAAGAGGGTCAGGGGAATGGTCTCATCACAAGGGTGAAATGTAGGCAAATCTTACCCTGCATTTTTGCTATTAAAATGGAATAATAAAAAGTGAAAATATAAAAGCGCTGAAACAAAAGATAATGAATGCTACCTTATATGGCGTAGCTCGTTGGTGCAGCTTGACGGAAATATAGACCCACCAAGTACTCATTGCGGTCTCGCGATCTCATGAGTCGATGTTTGTCTTCCATAAGAATATTCTCTGTTGGAAAATTTGTCGTGTCACCAAGACAAATTTTATGAGACTGTAAGCGGAGTTGTGAGTGTAGTCCATGAGGCGACGTCCAAGGCTTGCAGACATGATCAGTACCCAATTTGAGTTGAAGTTAAGAAATGACTCCCGTGGGACTATCATGGTCATCCCCAAAGAGGACAGTGAAATCCAAGGACGGTACAATCAAAAGGTGTAGTCGAGGTGACATATCCTGGGAGAGGAAGTTGTGAGTCTCTCCATTGCCTATTAAAATCTAGAGGGAGAGGACGGGATCATGGTGCCTTAACCATGGATAGACATGTAAGGTCGGGCTAGGAGAACTGTCTGCAAGGCCTAGTGGTAGGTTCGGCAACCTAAACCACAAGCATCACGAAGTTGACGAGGGTTACCTCTGTTTCATCATCCCCAATCATTGCACACATCTCTTTCATGGAGCAATCATGAGTAGAAGAGTATTGTTGTTTGCAACAAAAACATAGTTCATTGTTGTGAGGGTCACAGTATTCCTGGTTGGAGAGGTGATAGGTCGGCGGTGGGCAAAGTTGTCGGTCTGGGAATGGTGCTCTGGGTGGAGGGGGTGTTGGTTCGGGATGGTGTTTGTATTTACGGTGATTGTGTGGGGTGCATGAGGGTGGTGGTGGGTCCAGTGTTGTAGATGTCGGCCAACATGTCCAACATACTGACCGACATAAAGATTTTGAAGAGAAAATCCCACAACGTCAACATTTTAGGCAAAAATATCGCCCGATATATCGACTTTACCTGATATATCGGGCGATATCTCTCAGCCAATATATCAGTGTGAGCATTTAAAATATCTTTTTCATTTCTTTAAGCAACCAAAGGATAATATTTTGTTTCAGACTTCATTTAGTGCATCTATCTGATGCCAAGCTTGACGAGTTTCTCGTCTCACTCTCATTTGGAGCTTTTTATGTCGTTCGCTATAGTCAATGCCTTTTTCTTGCGCCCTAGCTTTTGACGCCTCTTCTTGTCCCCTAATTTTTTACGCATCTTTCTTGTACCCTAGCTTTTGACGACTCTTTCTTGTGTCCTATCTTTTGACATCCTTTTCTTGTGTCCTAGCTTCGACAACTCAGTCTTTAATGTGTTCATTAATTCATTATAATCATATTATTACATGTTTATTGTAACTTTAAATATTAAAACCCAACAATATAAGGTATCCGTGATATATCCCCCGCAATCCAACACCCTTCATTTCAAACTCAAATCGGCATGAATCTGACATTCGATATTTGCAACCTTGGGTAGGTCGAACAATGACTGAATGGAGTGAAGGAGGTGCTTGAAAATCTGACCCGATTGGGGGCCTTGATAGTAAAATACACTTTAAACAATCGCGTGAACTCTATGACATCGTAAATGCCCACTGGGTGATGAGCATGAGTACAAGGGCGTATGCGCGATTGCAACCTTTGCATGAAGAAGTTGATGTAATGATCTAGAGGAAGTTTGGGAACATGATTGACGAACTCACTGAACTCATCAATGTAGCAATCAAATATGGTCGTGCGGTGGGGACTAGAAAGACACTCTATGCCATTGCCCGAATAGTGGTGATCATACCGCTTGATGAGATTCTGGTTGAGTTCCCTCCACTTGAGGTCAGAAGTGGTAATATGAAGTCAACACACCCAATGAAGAGCAGACCCTTACATTTCCAAGAGGACAATTAGTACTTTTTGTGTAACTCTACTGTGATTTGTATGTCGAACAATTGTTCCGCTTTGACTATCCAACCCAACGGGTTGAATCCATTGAAGTGGGGCACCTTTAAAGTGTGAAGAGTATAGGAGGCGGTCTGAGCCATCATGGGAACATCCTTAGGTGGGCTAGGCGATTGGCCAAGAATGTTGGATAGGTCATCAAGTGTGTTGAGCGAGATAAAATGCTACTCTACACAAGCATCGCAAGTTTCAATTTGTTACAAGATGGCATGCATGGATGTTGGAATACTTGTGTTCCTCAAGACGGCATTCGACGGGATCCAAGCAAATTTTGACCATGGAACTAGTAGTGGGATACACGACGGAGATTCGTGTCGGCGTCATGCCCTAGTAGACAATGGAGGATAACCTAGATGCACGCCAACTGCATATTTGGAAGTCGAGGACTACTCTGATGCTTCTCGAGAGGATATAGGCAAAGTAAAATCATAGTGAGCAGACGTGAAAGAAAGACGCATTATAAGCACATGTATGGAATGGAAATTGTCGAACATGCATGGGATGTGAGCCGGCCCCAATGCAAGGGGAGAGCAAACAAGACGCCACAAAACGAACCTAACATGAGCGATAATTGCAGGTCCTCGAGGGCGATGAGCCATAAGAGGGCGTTGAAGGCCAATTGTGCAAATCTGCAGGCTTTTTCTGGACAGAAATAGTGAGGTCAGACCAATGTTACCACCTAGAAATTTTGGGGGTTTCTCACAAGATAGAGAGGGGACGGGAAAGAACAAAGGGTCATTATTGACCAGCCCTAAGTTCCAAAATTTCTTTCATCCAAAATGAAAAATCAAGACAAGCAAGATTGAGTATTAGGCTGCGTTTGTCGCGGTTTATCGCAGCTTATTTGCATAGGTGAGGTTGGACAAAAATGTCATTGTCATACCAAAATATTATGCCCCAAACTAGTTTCTTTTTTTGATAACGGTAGTAACATTTGTCATACCAAACATACAATGACGATTTTATCCAACCTCACCGGAGCAAATAAGCAGTGATAAGCAGCGCCAAACGCAGCCTTAATCTCGAATCTGGGGCATTATAGCAATTAAATTGAAATAGTAAATGCAAAAAATAGAAATGCCAAATGCGTTGAAATAAAAGATAACGGGGTCCCGTTATGCAATGCCACTCACTCGTGTTGCCCACCAAGAATACACCCGCCGAGTACTTGTCGTAGCCTCGCGTTCTAGGGAGTCGACGCAGATGCCCACCATCCATAACAGTTACAATGATGCATAAGCATAAAAACTTGAACACCCTTCTAGCAATAACGCGATGCAACAACACGAGGTGTGTTTTAAAAGCTAAGGCAAATACTTATTAAAAGCACTGGTCAACTTAACAACTAAAAGAACAGTAGCTTATTTTCCAAATAAAAATCTTCAAGTATTAAGCAATTATTAAAACTAGAAAGGGTGTTTTACCTGCAAAGCCTTTCATATGCACCGTCTTGGTAAACAGACATCATGTCCATGAGCTCCAAACCAGCACGCTGCAGATAAATGTATGAGTCAAGTAATATTTTGCATAAGATAATGTTCAAGGAATTTTTATTTCTAAGCAATAAACAATCCATTTGGTAAAATTTCAAAAGACTGATATTGGCTAGAAAAATCTTTCTTTATTATATGAGCAATAGATAGGAGCACAGCAAAGAGGGAAAAAATGCAATAAACATTAAATTTTCATGTTTTTTACCAAAAACTTCAGCAGAGTTTACCAACCCATCATTTACCTTTGTAATTACATAACTTAGCAAGCAAGCCTATAATACTGCTTTGCATTCAACAGTTACATTCTATTTACAAAGCAAGGCTACTTCTTTTACTATATAGGACAAATTTATAGTTATTATTTTTTTTGAAAATTGCTTTAGTTTTCTTTTGATGCTAATAGAGTTGTACTAAAATTCAGAATCATGGGAAAGAAGAACAACCGCATGTTGACATACATGAGTGCGCTTGTAAGATTACTCTCATGGGGACCACTAGTCATGGATTTTAATTACAAAGTGGCATCGACACTAAAAGGCTAATATTAAGACAATATGCATCAATCTCATCCAAGACAATATAACTGGCAGAAATATCATGTTCCATCGATGTATTGTTCTAAAAACAACCATGAAAAAAGGTATACTCTCTCCACTATTTCGGTCTATCTCACATTCAATGTATAAACAGGCATAATTCAGATTGAGGAAAAAAACACATATAAATTTATCTTTTGTTATGCATCCGCCGTAGTTATCTTATTATATTAGTATTGCATTGTATCGAGTCTTTATTATGTTGAGTCTTTATCATGATGAGTCAAGTTAGAATATTTTAGATATTTTAATATTTTACATATTGTCCATGTAGTAGGTATTTACGCCCGTGTCGTTTGGTCCTTATAAAAGGAGGCATTGTTATGTATTTGTATATTAATCAAAGAATGAGAAACTTTCTCCAATCTCCCTTCTAGGGCTTCCTCTCTTCCTCAAGATTCTTCTCTCCCACCCCTCCCTTCTAGGGTTTCATTTTCTCTCATCTCCTCCACCATTTCTAAGGTTAACACCCCTTGTATCTCCGACACCATCTGCACCTCCGCTGCCATCCGACAAACCACCAAGACTTAATATTTTAATTTGACACATCATAATAAAGATTCAACATAGTAAAGACTCAACATAATACTAAGATAATATGATAACTGATTGTGGAGCCGTAACATCTTCATTATTGAAATAAATGTCTTTCCAAGTCAAAAACTCCACTCATCTCCATCAGAGGGCAAAAACATTATGGAAAATAATGTGCACAATCTCAAGTATACATAACAGATATTTAGTACAGGCACTACCAAGATAACAAACCACACTAGACCAGAATAAAGCCTAAGGATAGTCGAGAGAGGATATACTACCTGGTGATGTGTTCTTAGGAGTATCTTGCAGTTCGCATGTATTTCTTGAACATGTTGGAGGGCCTTGAAAAAATTCTCATTCAGCTCTTCTTCCCTTAGTGCGCTAATCTGTATTTATTGTAGCAGAAGTACGGTGTGAGTGTATAACAAAAGAAGATTATCAAAATGGAATAAGCCGATGGATTGGCATTGAATTTTAAAAAAAAAATCACTAAATCGCAAGCATGCCTCTCCATTAGAAAGTTGGTAATCACGAAGAAAACATGACACGATTTCCTGGCGTTGGGTGGTAACATCAAGTTCATGCTTTAGCCTCTCAGTGGTAGTGATTATATCGCCAGTACTAACACTGCAGCTGCTCAATCTCTTGGCTATCCTAAGAAAATAAAAGCATATTCAGTACATTTTGACTATATGCATAGAAGAGAGCAAGGCAAATGTAACATATCATTAAGTTAACCTAGCTGAAAGATATTAAGAGAAAGAAGAACATCCACGAAGAAGAACAAAATAGAGATTAGCAACTAAGAGAAAGTCTTCAAAGTGTTGAGTTGGTTTGAAATTTCAAACCTCAACTACTACCTCCACGTGATCCTCCTCTGCCCCCACATGGAGGTTGTCATCTTTGACGAGTTTTCCCACTTAGACGTGAAGGGGGGGATTGTTGGGTTCGGGTTCCCTCTTGGTGGACAAAACCAGCGGCGACGAACGTAAAGAGGTTCGTAATGGAGTGAATTGAGTTGTGGCAAACTTCGGGCAGGATCAAGTCAGATCGACGAGATAATAAAACGGCGTTTATCCTTTATTTTTATATATTATTATATAATGTATTATAATAATAATATATAAAACAAAAAATATGAAATAACAAACCTAACACTACATGCAGCCATGTGATGACAAAAGAAAATAAAAAGGTTCTAACCTATCAGCTACCCATCTATGCACGCAAAACCGGCTGGTCAAACAAAAAATGGAATAAAATAGCATCATTGTGCAACACGCATGGGAGGAAAATTATAAGATGAACTCCCTGGAAGAAGAGCTTGAATCAGGGCAGAACCGATGAAGTATCACAAGAGCTAGAGGAGAAGAGGTGTGAGCTTGGTGTCGAAGGCGTGCATAATTGCACTTGGCCTCGACAGTGTTCCTCTTGGGTTGGTGGCGGTTGGACATTGTGGATCAACGTCAAAGATTCCCGGGCGCACCTTGTGTCTGTTGTGATAGCGGATTGTAGTCAAAGTTTTACATTCTCCGCGGATTGTATTATTGTCTGCCTTCATTTGCGGTATTTACCAGAAACATTGTACTTTCTTCTTATTTGAGTTGTGACAATATTGTTGTTATAAAATATCGCCAGAGTTTTTTGCATTTTCTTTATTTGTAGTTTCGACTATTCAGGGGAATTATTCCGCTTAATTCCCAACAAGTGGTATGAGAGTGTGGTTCAGTATGCGACCACGATTGGTTGTTCTAGGAAGGGTCTGGATGTGGTGGCGAATGACTAGCTCCTCTTCATCCTTTCAAATCCAGCCTTCGAACAAATTAGATCTTCTAGTTTGTCAAGGACTGATATGGTAGGGAAGAACACAGTTTTCGAAAGATTTTCAGCAAAGAAGTTCGACGGTAGTGGGAAATTTAGCATATAGCACATTCGAGTTAAGGATATGCATGTTCAGCAGGGCCTAATTCGAGTTTTACAGGGGCGCGCTAAATTATCCGTAGAGGTAAAAGATGAGGATTGGAAGGATTTGGATGAAAGAGCTACGAGCAAGATCGGGATGTGTGTCGCAGATCAAGTATTGTTCAATATCTGGTCAGAGGATATTGCAATTGGACTTTCGGAAAAGCTGGAGCGGTTATATCTAGCAAAATCTGTGATGACAAGATTGTTGTTGAAGAAGCGCCTCAATGCACTGAGCTGCAGAGAGGTGGTAACCTGCAGGAACACTTCAATGTGTTCAACAGTCTTCTAAATTAATTGCATGTAGTTGACTCGAAGGTAGAGAAAGAAGACAAATCACTCTTACTTCTTACCTCGCTTCCAGCGTCCTATAATCATATGGTGACTACGCTCCTGCATGGGAAGGATACAGTGAGGCTGGAAGAAGTCACGTCAGCATTTTTATCCAGTCAGATGTTGAAGGACACCACTCCTAAGGGTGACCAGATCCTGGCAGCGCATGAACGCGGGAGGAGTTTCAACAGAGGATCGAGCGGTCTACAGACTTGATCAGCATTAAAGAAGGCAGTGACGTGTTTCTACTGCAGTGGTCACATTAGGAGAAACTATTCGCAGCGTGTAGGAAGTTCTAGAGGAAGTTCTGGAGCTTCAAAGGACGTCTAAGCTGCGGGAATAGTGACAATAGACCTGGAAGGTGATGACGGGTTTTAGACCATCACAGAGAGTTTGTCTGACTCTAAAAGTTGGATTTTGATGGTTTGTAGCACGCTTGCCCTGTTGTATCAATTTAAGTACCTTGGATGTGATGGTCGGGTCGATATATCTTGTTGACGACCATTGTTGTAGATGTCACCCGACATGTCCAACATGTCGGTCGACAAAGTTTTTAGGGAGAAAACGACATGACATATCGTCTGATATATCAATTTTACCTGATATATTGGGCGATATCTCATGGCCGGTATAAAAATAATGTTTTTCATTTTTTTTAAGTGGACAGGTGATAATATTTTGATTCATGCTTCATTTAGTGCATCTCAATGAGACTAGCTTCGACGACCGAGCAATAATATTTTGTTTAATGTTCATTGCTTAATTATTATCATATTATCACATGTTTATTGTGTAATTTATAATTATACATTATGAGCACAATTGTATATATTTACAAAAAATGTGTATATATATAGATAAATTTATTTAAATACTAAAACTCGACATTGTAAAATATCCCTGATATATCCACCGCAATCTGACATCTGACATTTCAAACTAAAGCTGACATAAACTCGATATCTGACATCTACAACCTTGCAGAAGAATTGAGATGTGAGGTCAAGGGAGTAGGGACGGTGGACATGAAGATGCATGATGGGGTGGTGCGCGGGTTTGAGAAGGTATATTTAGTGTCTAACTGCGCAAGAATCTAATCTTGTTAAGCAAATTGGACTCAAAAGGCTGTAGTTGGGCAGATACTAAAAGAGTCATGACGGTAAAGCAAGGGCGCGCTGTGCTTATGCGAGCTGATCAAAGTAGTAGTCTGTACCGACTGATGGGGACCACAATGCAAGGTGGTGTGGCCATGATTCCTGCGACTGACATATTGAATGGTCATGGTGATTCAGGGGATCACACTTCTAGGACTCTAGATAGGTGAGTCAGATTCAACGATCCGATTGTGATGATGTTCATGGGTTGAGCCCAAGCAGGGTGAGTCGATTGGAGCATATCAGTTGATGCCTCAGATTTGAGGTGATGCTAAGTGCAGTTAGTGTTACGCGCAGTTTTTGGTGCTTCGTACATTTTAAAATCCAAATCAAGGTGGTGATTGTTAAGTTGGTTTGAAATTTCAAACCTCAACTATCATCTTCATGTGATCCTCCTCTAGCCCCCGCATGGAGGTCATCATCTTTGACGAGTTTTCCCACCTACCCGTGAAGGGGAAGATTATTGGGTTTGGGTTCACTCCTAGGTGGACAAAACTTGTGGCAACGATTGTCAAGAGGTTCATAAAGGAGTGGATTGAGTTATGGCAAACTTCGGGCACGATCGAGTCAGATCGGCGAGATAATTAAATGGTGTTTATCCTTTATTTTTATATATTATTATATAATATATAATAATAATATTAATAATATATAAACCATAAAATATAAAATAATAAAACTAACATTACATGCAACCATGTGATGACCAAAAAAAAATAAAAAAATTCTAACCTATCAGCTACCCACCCATGCACGTGAAAACGGTTGGTCAAGGAAAGAAAAAAAGGAATAAAATGGCATCCTTTTGCAACACGCATGAGAGGAAAATTATAAGTTGAGCTCCCTAGAAGAAGAGCTCGAATTAGAGTAGAACCGCACAAGTTTCACTAGAGCTAGAGGATAAGAGGTGTGAGCTTGGTGTCGAAGGAATGTGTAATTGCAGTTGGTCTCGACAGTGTTCCTCTTGGGGTGGTGGCAGTTGGACTTTGTGGATCAACGTCGAAGGTTTCCGGACGAACCTTGTGCGCCCACTGTGATAGCAGATTGCCGTCAAAGTTTTACATTCCCCCTGAATTGTGTTGTTGTCTGTCTTCATCTACAGTATTTACCGGACACGTACTTTTTCTTATTTGAGTTGTGGTAATATTTTGTTATAAAATATTGCCGAGTTTTTCGCATTTCTTTCTTTGTTGTTTCGACTCTCCGGGGAAATTATTCCGCTTAATTCCCAATAAAAAAACATGACATTGATTTTCATAATCTTTCTATTACATCTGTGGGGTGAATTTGAACACCTTAACACTAACTACTATTATGAGTTATTATTTGATCTAGCCCGTTACAATGAAGCATTCTCCTCAAGAGTAACTTCCTTAGATAAGAGTTGCGGGATTGATCAAGATTCTGCATCAGCATCATGGGGGGAATAGCTTGATAGAAGAATGATATTAATATTTATCTTTCAATATATGCATTCTCTCCAGCTGAATTTATGCCAACAGAAGAAGAATCCAAAAAATTATAACACAATCAAAATTTTCAAATGAGATTGAAGGGCGAATGTAGGATAGTGATAAAATATAAAAGGGCGTTGATGTAGAGAAAAAAAAATGCTAATTGGCGTACTCTTTGGATATGACAAAGTAATCAGATAGAATTGAGGAGGAAAAAGTAAGGATGGACTCACTGATCGCAGCATTCGGCTAGAGCGTTAATCTCTTCTTCGATTCTATCCAAAGCCTGAAGAGCACTGCAAATTAGTCGAGGAAGAAATCAAAGAAAGATCTGAGATCTAGGAGGAGAGAGAGAGAACATAATAGTGATTACCTGCTGCGCGGGGAGAGAGGCGAGGAGAAAGTGATGGTTAATGGAAAGAGAGCGAAGCTCGATGGAGGAGCGGAGATTTCGCCGAGCCTGCGGGGTGTTGTCGGTGTAGAAGGTTGAGAGGGTAGACAGCGAATCCAGCAGATCAGGAGAGTCTGTTCTTGTCTCGAGCACCTTCTTCAATTTCCGAGAAAGTCCAGGTGCCAGGCTAACCGACGCCATCTCCTCTTTGCCGTCTTCTTCTTCTTCTTCTTCTTCTTCTTCTTCTTCCTCTGAGGGCACCGGACGCTGCTCTTCTCCGCGTCACTCCGCTTCGATCTGATTGCCAGGTGCCCAAATCTTTCTCACGGTGTGAACGCCGGACCTGGAGCTAATATTGGTTCAGCCCATAAACACACTGCAAAAATGATGTCCGGGGCGTTCTAAAATAATCTTCCCGAAAATTAGTTTTCATCTCAGTTTTTTTTGGGCGCTGATACTAGCAAATTCAATTTGATTTCTAGCAAATCATTACTATTAGCAAATTTTTATTTTTCAAAATGATTATTTGAAAATCATTTTGTTACTAGCAAATCAACATAATTTTTTAAAAAAAAATTAAATTTTGTTTAAAACATTCATTCTTTCAAAATAATCTGCTGCATATAATGACATTACAAATGATTTCAAATGTATTCATTCAACAACTTGTGTTAGCATTATAGATGAGTAAAAATGTCGTAAATGTTTAGTATGTTAAAAACTATTTTTTCAACAAAATATCATTATCTGCACCAAAATCTTTGAACAAAATATCGGTCGGTTTAGAAATATATTTGATTTCTAATTCCTATAAGGATGTGTTGTATATATGAGTTAAGTGTATATAAGAATATATGTCCTTATGAATTGTGTCTTATACGTACAATTTCATGAGAAGTGTTCAACATAAAAGTTGTAGATCTCGACGAGATCTACAATTTTTATGTTGAACACTTTTTGATTTGAAGCACTTTAGACCCCCGATTTGACCCCTGAAAAAAATTACGTCATACATATGTACGGACACAGGTAGGGACACGCCTGTGTCGAATTCCACTCAACGCCTCTCGACACAGGTAGGGACACGCCTGTGTCTCTACCCGTGTCCTTCTCAGGACAGGCCCTGTCGAGTTCCACTCAACGCCTCTCGACACGGGTAAGGACACGCCCGTGTCTCTACCTGTGTCTTTCTCGGAAAAGGCTCTGTCGAGTTCCACTCAACGCCTCTCCAGTTCTACTCGATGCACACGGGTAGGGACACGCCCGTGTCTCTAATCGTGTCCTATTCTGGACCAATTTCTCTTTTCCACACGAGTGTAAGCCTAATCGCCTGCACTCCCTGGGCCCAAGTCAGCTCTCCTGACTCAGAAGCACGCACGAGGGGCCTAGTGCGAATCGGGACGTTACAAATCCTATAAACAAAATAAAAGATTTCGTTCCCGAAATCAGGCTAAGGCTATGGGGAGAGAAAAGCATTAAATAAAATATGCTTTTAAAGATTACCTTGATGAAACAGCTCCGGGTAGCGCTTTTGCATCAAGTTCACTGGCTCCCATGTATACTCCTCCTTCCCATGATTAGACCACAACACCTTTACCAAAAGAACACTTTTGCGGCACAAAATCCTTGTCTCGTTGTCTACTATCCGCACAGGCTCTAGTCGCACCGACCTATCAGTCGCAACTGCTCCGTCAGTGGTGGGAACATATTGATCGGGCCACAACAACGCCTTTCGAAGTGACGACACATGGAATACGTCATGCAGATTATCTAGCTCTGGCGGTAACTCCAACGAATAGGCCAACCGGCCAATCCTTTCCAAAATAATGTAGGGCCTAACGTACCTTGGGTTGAGCTTCTTCACACCATGTACTTGTGATACTCCATGCGTCGACCTGATCTTCAGAAACACTTTGTCTCCCACTTGAAATTCCACCATCCAGTGCTTTGCATTATAATATTTTGCTTGCCGACTTTGAGCCTCAAGCATGCGGTCCCGTATTAGTCTCACAACCGCATCAGTATCATCAATGTATTCAATTCCCAAAGCCTTCAGGTCTTCATCCTGCACCCAAGACTAGGGTGTTCTACACCTTCTTCCGTAAAGGGCTTCATGGGGCGCCATTCCGATACTGGCCTGGTGACTGTTGTTATATGAAAATTCCACCATGGGTAAGAGCCTTTCCCACGGCTCTCCTCATCTAATACGCACAGCCTCAATAGATCCTCCAATGTCCTGATAGTCCTTTCAGACTGCCCGCCTATTTGAGGATGAAACGCTCTGCAAAAGGTAAGACGTGAACCCAAATACGCCTGCACCGCCTTCCATTCTTTAGAGGTAAACCGGTCATCCCGGTCAGAAATAATTGTCTTTGGCACGCCATGATACCGTACAAACTGCTCCACAAAGAGGCGTACCAAAACATTCACCTGAGCTTCTTTCTTCATAGGGATAAACCGGGCTACCTTCGTCAGGTGGTCAACGATTACCCATACTGAATCATTTCCTGAGCGTGAACGAGGCAAACCGTAGACGAAGTCCATGGAGACATCCTCGAACTTCCACTCTGAGATGGGCAATGACTGTAATAATCCGTCGGGGCTCCTACATTCTGCCTTCACCCTTTAACAGGCCTAGCAGTGCATAAAAAAATATAGGACGTCTCTCTTCATTCCCGTCCAACACATGGTCTTTCGCAGGTCGGCGTACATCTTGGCAATTCCAGGATGCACAGAATATTGGGTGCAGTGTGCCTCTCTCAGGATATCTTCCCAAATTTTACCGCTCTCGGGAATGTAAAGCCGACCACGGAGATGAACGAGGACGTCTTTTAGAGAGTACTCATCAGTTGTCACATCTTTAATCGACTTGATTGTCGGGGCCAGAGCCACATCCTTTCCTTGCTCTGCCCGGATCCGGTCTCGAATGTAACAGACTATGCTCAACGCGGTTAGGTACTCGGTATACCCTTCCGATTGGTCTTTGTACACCAGAGTGATCTCCATCTCTTCGAGCATCCGAGCTAACTCCATACGCATCAACTGGGACTCGGGGCTTGTTTCCGGTACCTTCCTGCTCAAAGCATCGGCTATGGAATTTACTTTCCGGGGTGGTAGTTCAGGGTGAATTCATAATCACACAAAAACTCTAACCACCGCCACTGTCTCAAATTCAGTTCCTTCTGGGTATGGACGTACTTCAGATTCTTGTGATCTGAAAAGATTTCGCAGTGGACGTTGTATAGATAGTGTCTCCAAATTTTCAGGGCGAACACCACCGCTCCTAATTCAAGATCATGTACCGGATAGTTGACTTCATGCTTCTTCAGTTGTCTCGAAGCATATGCGATCACATGCCCATACTGCATCAATACTGTTCCCATCCCTTGATATGATGCGTTAGTATAAACTTGAAATCCTTCCTTTCTGGACGGAAGGGCTAGGATGGGTGCAGACGTAAGTCGGTCCTTCAGTTCCTGAAACGCAGCTTCACACTGGGGTGTCCACTCATACGACACACCCTTCATTTTTAGCATAGTAAAAGGAAGGGCAATCTTTGAGAACCCTTTTACGAACTTGCGATAATACCCGGCAAGTCTAAGGAAGCTCCGCACATCGGCCGCTGACTTTAAGGGCGACCACTCCTTCACGACACGCACTTTGGCCGGATCCACAGCTAACCCAGTGTAATGACTCCACCCGTTAAACAACATATAATAGAAGGTCTGGCCGGGGCCCCACACTATATACCACAAACAGACGACGAGGTCACAGGTTAATACCACTACACCATCGTATCCTAACTCAGAGCATGCTAACGGAAGATTTTAACAACAACGATGAACTCATACAAAGAATGTCCACTATAAATATATAAACCACATTTATATATCAACTCATAAAAGAGTATACAACAAATACACACAAGCTGGCCTTAAGGCCTTACAGTTCCTCATTTCAAAGTGTGGATTACATACATCGGCGCGCAGGCCGGCCACACATGAACAAAATAAAAAAGTAAGCAGCCTTCAAGGGCTAGCAGCAGCAGCATCATCCGCAGGGACTTCAGCTCTTTCACTTCCCACTCGGCTCATCAGCACCTACACAGGTACAACCCACCCAGAAGGTGGTAGACAAGGCAACGGTCAGCATTCAGCTGACCAATTTATAATAATCCTACCCCTTTCCCGGGGTAGTGACATTCCTTCCCTGCAGGCATAGCAATGCATAGACAGATATCATATATGAAAGTCCACCTAGTGCCAACTAGCTTCACCTATGGGGGGGGGAATAGGTGTCTTGTAGCGTTTTTGCGGAATTAAAGTTTTACCTGCATAAGTAAATCAAACAACACAGCACAGAAAATACCCAAGTAATTTATAGTGGTTCCCTGATTTGGGTACGTCCAATTTCCCCCTTCGACCTATCTCCCAACCAGGGATGACTCGGTCACTTCACCAACAGGATTGAAATCCAATCCTTGCACTAATGGAAGGAACCCTTCCACACGTAGGAGTCACCACTCCCACAACACGGGTTGCACCCAACCCTTACAACTAGAGACCAATCGGTCCTTTACAAAGAAATTGAAAATAGATTGTATAAGAAATACAAACAACTTATGGAGACTAAGGTGTCCCTCTTCGTTCGACGACGTGTTCTTGAAGTCAACGAAGAGTCCACAACCCTAGATCTCTCTTGGAGTGAATCTTCCCGTAACCGGCGGCGGCTTGGAGCGGCGGCAAGGTTCTCGGAATAAGCGGCGGCTACGGAGAGCTGCTGCAGTGCTAGGGGATTCAAACTTCGTAGCAAAGGAAGCAAGGTCTTCCAACGGTCACACTAGGATCGGTCGTCTCGATCGATTCAGAAGGGGAAAGTTTTTCCCGATCAACGAATCAAGAGACAAGGAATCTCTGGTTAGACGAGTGAGACGCTATGCTAGCCTAAGCTTCTGTCGCCGGAGATCTGGAAGAACTTGAGATCAACAGCGGCGACAACTGCACGAACGACGGAGACGGTCGGCGGAGCAAGATCGCGATTTAGGTCACTTCGGCGGCTGTTCTTTTGAATTCGCGTATTTCGTGTATCTTTCCGCTCATACATACGGAGGTATATATACCTTAGGTCAAGCACATGACCGTTGTGGGTCCCACCAGCAACAAGACCTAAGACCGGTTCGAAATACCGCAGGTAACATGGACCGGTCCAGATAGAATCGGAAAATTGCCTAAGTCAAAATCGGCGAGAATCGTAGGTGATTCTCGACGAATCGGCGAGAATTACCTACGATTCTCGCTGAATACTACTTAGCAGAATTCTGGCTGCACTGATATAGAAGCGGGGGAGAATCGGCGGGAATCACACTTGATTCTCGACGATTCTGCCTTAGAGAAATTTCTGGCGCGTCGAGACAGCCGGCTCTAACCGGCGAGAATCAACCAGTGATTCTCGACGACTCGGCGAGAATCATTAGTGATTCTCGCCGAAACGGCGAGAATCACTTAGTGATTCTCGTCGATTCTTACTTAGACAATTTTTCCTCTTTCTTTCCGAGAGCTGTTCTTTGGCCCATCCTTGCACCTTATCTGCTCTTGCTCTATCATAGCCCTGTACTTGAAATTAAGTACACTCCAATAGAGAGAGTACACGTAGGCCAACACACTGATCTGCTCAACGAGGGATTACGTCGCGCAGACCTGTGTATATTGACCCACTGCACCCTGACATTGGTGTATACTTAGCGTGGAATAACTACAAGCACAACTTAAAAGATTTCATCAAATACATTGTCTATTTACCTTAGCTTGTTCAGGGGCTTCTTCAAATCAGGTACATTGTGGATACAATACCCAACAATCTCCTCCTATTTGAAGAAGCCTAAACCCTATAAGCTAAGGTGAATAGAGCGTATGAGAATGAAAATCATAAACTTAAAATTGAGTTGAGAGAGATATTCATTACCAATTTCTTGAGAGCAAACTTGGAGCCACCTTAGCCTTAGCCGAGAGGGTAATCTCCCCCTTTTCGGCTTCTGCAAATCTGGGTCTGTTGCATTTGACCCCATGCTCCCCCTCAGTTCTTGCACCTATGCTCACACTTGAGTTACTGGCAGAGGCTCCCTCTAGATGCACGAGCCTGGAGCTTCTGACGTCTTCATTCCTCATAGTTTAGCATCCCTAATTCAGTTTTGAAAAGACTGAACTTGGCCTCGTCCAAAGGCTTTGTGAAGATATCTGCAATCTGCTTGTCCGTGGGGACATAATAGAGAGAGATGTCCTTGTTCTTTACGTGCTCCCGAATGAAGTGGTAGCGCACTTCAATATGCTTCATTCTGTGATAACAGGATGTATCATTTAGATCATCAGCACAAGGCACATCAGGAGGTCAACTGACATGTGCCTGTGTTGATGGCACTGCTCCTATTCCATATACTTTTTACACGTCATTCTTGGAGCATCTCCTGTCAGGTTCCCATCAGGTTTACGGGAACCTAGACTACCCTGCAAGAAAGAGTTATCTTTCCTTAGGAACCCAATAAGTATTGGGTCCTAGGTTCCTATCAGCATAACAATTTGAATGTCTTCCCACAGGAATCCTGGTGGGAGGGCTAACTTTGCCTCGAGGATGTGGATATGCCCTTGCCCTTGACACAAAGGGGTTGTGCCAACAATCTATGGCAAAATGACCCACCTTGCCACAGCACCAACACTCGTGAATGTTGCATCGCCGTTTCTGACCTGATCTGTTGACTGAGGTAGTCATGATCTTAGGTCTAAACGGGATAAAGCCGGTTCTGCTCACAAAATTGCCTTTTCCACCGTGACACGTGAGAGGGTGGAAAGAATGCATGTGGTGAGTGTCAAGTGGCCTTGGAGGTGGTGCCTTCCTTTCAGTCAGCACGCTTCCAGAGGCCCCATGGGTACTTACCACATGTTTCCTGACCCCCCTTTCCTGTGTCCTAGGGTGGAAAGTATTGCAATGAGAGATGGTTCCGGTAGATTCATGATGAGTTGGGGCTGAGGCCGAGAATACAAAGGGCTCAGGATGAGCCTTGAGTATTCTCTCTGGGGTAGCCATGACAGCTCTGGCACTGTGGGTATTTCCACATGAGGGTTGATCATTCTTGCAGTGACCATGGTTGTTCCTATGGTCATACCTGAATGCATGATGTGTGCCCTTCCTGCTCGGGGTGGGGGGCCTGTACACAGTTTCCCCATTTCTCCATGAATTAACGATTTGGGAGATCCATCCATTTTCTACTTTTCTTTTGATAGCATCTATCTTGGAAAAGTTAGAAACAATCCTCTTCTCGGTCTCTAGACGACTCTCTAGATCCGAGATCTTTGAGTCCTTTACCTTGATGGATTCCAATTGGAGATTCATCAAGGTCTTCAGCTGAGCAATCTCCTTAGCTTGCTCCTCCACAAGTAAGTTGCTCTTCTGAAGGACACTCTCAAGGGAATCAGGATTTTCAATCTTTTGATTGAAGCTATCCATATCCCTTGCATCTCTGGAAGGACTACCCTCTGAATTGTTCATGTCTTCAGGAACTTCAAGAGGAGGGGGGCATGAGGAAGAAGTTACCTGCTCCTGGCTTTGATGTTCAGGGTTACCGTTAATATCGGCAGAGACTGTTGAGTCAGCTTCATCAGAACTGCTTTCCTCAACTTCTTCTTCAGTCTCTGACAAGGACACAGGAGCCCTGATACTGAGAAATTGGTCATCACTTTCTTCTTCAGAAATGCTGACCCCTATATATGCCTCATCCTCTTGCTGGCGACTTATCCCTGTTCTTTCTGATCCCTCCATGAGGTCTGATACAGTTTGCCACAAGGACTTGGCCGTCCTACACTTTTCAAGTCTTGACCGGGAAGGTCCAGTCCAGACATCCAGGATGATTTTACGAATCATTTTATCCAAGTTGAATAGAGAGAATTCAATCTCAGACATTTCGGTAGTCTCCTTGGGGATCTGCATATCCTTTCCAGAGCAGGAGGCCTTCATGGGAATAAATGGACCCTCTTCCAAGATGATTGATGCGCGAGGGTCGATGGCCTCCAAATAAAAAGATACCCTCATCTTCCAGATGGGATAATAGTCCTTTGTGCACGCGGGGAGTCTAAGAGGAGAGATATCATATTTCAGCTCCATTCTGGTTGACACCGGTGGTAGGATTCTCCTCAAGGTGTGAACCTTTTTGACGAGGAACCTCCCTATGATACCACTTGAAAGTCCACCTAGTGCCAACTAGCGTCACCTATGGGGGGGAATAGGTGTCTTGTAGCGTTTTTGCGGAATTAAAGTTTTACCTGCACAAGTAAATCAAACAACACAGCACAGAAAATACCCAAGCAATTTATAGTGGTTCCCCGATTTGGGTACGTCCACTTTCCCCCTTCGACCTATCTCTCAACCAGGAACGACTCGGTCACTTCACCAACATGATTGAAATCCAATCCTTGCACTAACGGAAGGAACCCTTCCACACGTAGGAGTCACCACTCCCACAACACGGGTTGCACCCAACCCTTACAACTAGAGACCAATCGGTCCTTTACAAAGAAATTGAAAATAGATTGTATAAGAAATACAAACAACTTATGGAGACTAAGGTGTCCCTCTTCGTTCGACGACGTGTTCTTGAAGTCAACAAAGAGTCCACAACCTTAGATCTCTCTTGGAGTGAATCCTCCCGTAACCGGCGATGGCTTGGAGCGGCGGCAAGGTTCTCGGAATAAGCGGCGGCTACGGAGAGCTGCTGCAGTGCTAGGGGATTCAAACTTCGTAGCAAAGGAAGCAAGGTCTTCCAACGGTCACACTAGGATCGGTCGTCTCGATCGATTCGGAAGGGGAAGGTTTTTCCCGATCAACGAATCAAGAGACAAGGGATCTCTGGTTAGACGCGTGAGACGCTATGCTAGCCTAAGCTTCTGTCGCCGGAGATCTGGAAGAACTTGAGATCAACAGCGGCGACAACTGCACGAACGGCGGAGACGGTCGGCGGAGCAAGATCGCGATTTAGGTCACTTCGGCGGCTGTTCTTTTGAATTCGCGTATTTCGTGTATCTTTCCGCTCATACATACGGAGGTATATATACCTTAGGTCAAGCACATGACCGTTGTGGGTCCCACCAGCAACAAGACCTAAGACCGGTTCGAAATACCGCAGGTAACATGGACCGGTCCAGATAGAATCGGAAAATTGCCTAAGTCAAAATCGGCGAGAATCGTAGGTGATTCTCGACGAATCGGCGAGAATTACCTACGATTCTCGTCGAATACTACTTAGCAGAATTCTGGCTGCACTGATATAGAAGCGAGGGAGAATCGGCGGGAATCACACTTGATTCTCGACGATTCTGCCTTAGAGAAATTTCTGGCGTGTCGAGACAACCGGCTCCAACCGGCGAGAATCAACCAGTGATTCTCGACGACTCGGCGAGAATCATTAGTGATTCTCGCCGAAACAGCGAGAATCACTTAGTGATTCTCGTCGATTCTTACTTAGACAATTTTTCCTCTTTCTTTCCGAGAGCTGGTCTTTGGCCCATCCTTGCTCCTTGTCTGCTCTTGCTCTATCATAGCCCTGTACTTGAAATTAAGTACACTCCAATAGAGAGAGTACACGTAGGCCAACACACTGATCTGCTCAACGAGGGATTACATCGCGCAGACCCGTGTATATTGATCCACTGCACCCTGACATTGGTGTGTACTTAGCGTGGAATAACTACAAGCACAACTTAAAAGATTTCATCAAATACATTGTCTATTTACCTTAGCTTGTTCAGGGGCTTCTTCAAATCAGGTACATTGTGGATACAATACCCAACAATATATATTGTGCTCTCACGCACAAGCAATCCACAACAATCGTCAGCCACCCGGCCCGACGATCTGTGCTCTCAGGCACACTTTTGGGTATACCGGCGAACCGGGATCAACACCATTGAGCATTTAGTCTTGATGGCGCGCAGGCCTAAGACTCGCATTATGCTGGTGACGAAAGCCCAATGCCTTGACACTCTCTTGTACAACCGACATAACGCAAGTACAGATCCACCACCCCCCCCCCCCCCCGTTGCTCAAATCTCCTTGCCATCACCAAACACATCGTACTTGCGGCTACAATTAAAGGCGCGGGTCGGCTTCACCTTTCCTGTTCGGTAAGAAGCCTTTTAAGAGCTCTTCGCTCACAATAGCCATAATGTCCACAGAGGACTGGCTTCACAATCCAAAAGGGGAGTCAATGCAGGCGTCCTTCGCGCTCGCTTGGTGGGTTCAGCAGAACTCTTTATCTGCACCCAAACTCAACCCAAACCCTGTAATTCATGCAGTGCCAGAAAACTGGTCTTTTCAACACAAGAATTACAAGGGTATTTTCCTGAAATTCCTCATTCCAATACTTCCTGCTACTTTCCTTCACAGGCATAACCCATTGACTCCATAAACTACACGTTTATACGCGGAGTATTCTCCGGTGCGCAATATGCAACATCATCAATCCAGACCAACCTGTCTAGATGGGCTTCACACAGTATGTTTATCCCGTACTACACATTTCCGGGTCTAAATGCAGACTCACTTGGGGAAAACAACTATCAACCCACGGAGATCACTTACTCTTCCACCTTTTGGTGGAGGATCTCATGCTCATGCATAAATGAGGACTTCACTTGTCCAAGAAGGAAGATCGTTACCCTTGACGATCTCTTGGGAGCCATAGAAATCTTAGCCGGTGGAAAAGACCGCAGCGATCTTGCCTCCACAGATCTGGCCTCAGATCTCTAAACAGAACTCTAACGCTCCCGCGGTGGCCGGATCTTCTCCTTTTCCTCCTCCTAACTCTCCTCTTTCACTAAGCTCTTGAGAGAGATAATGGCTAAGTGAAGAATGATATCTTCACTCAATCCCGGAGATAAACCCAGCTGGGAATACCTGGGGCCATTGGATTAGGGATGAGGAAACGAACGATCACAAATTGGCTGAAAAGTCTAATTTTGCGGCTGACACGGCATGTGATACGCCCGTGTCACAGGCCATGTACTGTAAGCGGTACACGAACCGACTCATCCAGAAAAGGACATGGCCTTCTTACACTCCCGTGTCATAGGCCGTGTGTCCTGACACGGCTTCATACACGCCCGTGTCACAGGCCGTGTGTCCTGACACGGCTTCAGACACGCTCGTGTCTAGCCCGTTTTCGACAGACCTCATAACCTTGGCCACAACCTGAGAGGGACACGCCCTCTGACACACCCGTATGGCTGGGCGTGTGCTTCACTCAACGATTTTCGAGCTCATGACATTGAGTTTCGAGAGCATGACGTTGAGTGCATACCGAGAAGGACACGGCTTGGGATACGCCCGTATCCCAGGCCGTGTACCTCACTCAACGCCTTCTCGAGACCAAACCACACTCAACGCCTTCTCGAGAAGCCTGAGCAGGACACACCCTGGGACACGCCCGTGTCCCAGGCTGTGTCTAAGCCTGAATTTCAAACTTTGGAAATTTGGGATTTTGGGGTGTTACAACCCTCCCCTCCTTAACAAAAATTTCGTCCTGAAATTTAGGCACAACAAGGAAACCCAGCAATCAATAAAGATATACGATATATAACAAAATGTACGATCAACAAAAGACGCACGATTATACAGTTTAAACAAACAACTCGGGAAACTTCGCGCGCATGGTCTGCTCCCGGACTTTGACCATCCCGATTGTCTTGTTTCGCAACTGTTTCTCGGCTCTTTCTTCGATCTGAATGGGCCTAACCTTCGTTGTTAGCCCATACTTGACCGGTACACTATCATTCTCCACCACTTGAGCTAGATCCTTAACCGCTTTTCGAAGCACTGAGATGTGAAACACATCATGCAAGCCACTCAGCTCTACCAAAAGAGCTAGTCGATAGGCAGCTTCCCCAATTCGCTCCACCACTTCAAACAGACCAAGATATCTCAAACAGCTTTTTCAACCGCCGAATCCTGGACACGCCTTTGAATGGTTTGATCTTCAAATATACCCAATCGCCCACCGCGAACTCCACGTTCCGGTACTTGGCGTTGTAGTACTTTACTTGACGATCCTGGGCTATCAGTAGTCTCTCTCGAATAGAGCGTATCGTCGAAGTAGCTTCGTCGACATCTTTACGCGGATATACCTTTGATTCGCCTGCTTCCGCCCAAGCTAGCGGTGTACGGCATTTCCGACCGTATAAAGCTTCATATGGAGCCATACCGATGCTCGCTTGATAACTTTTATTGTAGGCAAACTCCACCATATAGAGATTATCTTCCCATCTCTTACCAAAGTACAGGGCGCACATTCGGAGCATATCTTCCATCGTCTTGTTGGTCCGCTCAGTTTGGCCATCCGTTTGGGGATGAAAGGCCGCACTGAATGCTAATTTTGTGCTCAACAATTGATGGATTAGCCTCCAATCATTCGACGTAAATCGCCCATCACGATCACTGACGATGCTCCGAGGAACACCGTGCAATCGGACAATCTGCTCCATATAGATCTTTGTCAAGGTTTCCACTGAATTGTCCCTCTTATTCGGTAGGAAGTGAGCCACTTTTGTCAACCGGTCTACAATCACCCAGATTGAATCATTCCCGCGTTGAGATCTCGGCAACCCATGCACTAAATTTATTGAGATATCATCAAACTTGCACTCCGGAATCGGTAACGACTTCAGGAAACCGCCGGGCTTCTGGCATTCTGCTTTCACCAAAACACAAGTTTGACATTTAGCCACATAACGAGCTATGTCTCTCTTTAAGCCTGGCCACCAGAACAGCTTCTTCGTGTCCTTATACATTTTTGTGCTCCCAGGGTGAATTGAGTACTTTGAAAAGTGAGCTTCGTACATCAACTCTTCTCTCAATTTACCCGCACTTGGAACGCAAAATCGGACATCTTTGCGTAACAAGCCATCACCCCAGGAGAATTGGCCATCTGACCCATCTTTTGCATAGCGTTGGAGACTCTCATCAAGCTCCGTTGCTCGCCGAACCCTGTCCCCAAGGTCATACTGTACCTCCGTCCAGTTCAAGCATGCATCGGTTATGGAATTCTTGTCAACACAAAAAATCTCTAACGCTTCCAGCTCCTGGATCAGTCGCTCATCATGCATCTGCAACCAACTTGCCCGCATCGGAGTCCTGCGACTCAAGGCATCAGCGACCATATTTCCCTTCCCAAGAGTATAGTGAATATCAAAGGTGTAGTCCCCAAGGAACTCCATCCACCTTCGTTGTCGCATATTCAGCTCTTTCTGGTCCAACAGATACTTTAGGCTCTTATGATCTGTATAGATATCCACTTTTACGCCATATAGATAGTGCCGCCACAATTTAAGCGCAAAGATCACCGCCGCCAACTCCAAGTCGTGGACGGGATAATTCCGCTCATGCACTTTTAACTGGCGTGAGCCATAAACAATCACTTTACCAAACTGCAGAAGAACGCAGCCTAAGCCGCTCCCTGACGCATCACTATAGATCTCATAGCCGTCTGTACCACATGGCGATGTCAACACGACGCCGTGGTCAAACGACTCTTCAGCTCTTCAAACGCTCACGCGCACTAAGGCGTCCAAACGAACTTTTGATCCTTTCTCGTCAAGGTGGTAGGAGGCAAAGCGATCCGTGAGAAGTTTTCTACAAACCGCTTGTAGTACCCTGCCAAACCAAGGAAACTTCTAACTTCAGCCACTGAGTATAACACCGGCCACTCCTGTATGACGCTTATCTTTGACGAATCCACTGCTATGCCCTCTCCACTTACCACGTGGCCAAGAAAAGCCACTGACGATTGCCAGAACTCACACTTTGAAAACTTGACATAAAGCTTGTTCCTCCGCAAGGTGTGCAACACCATACGCAAATGATTTGCATGATCAACTTCCGACTGAGAGTACACCAATATATCATCAATGAATACGATCACAAAGAGATCCAAGTTCTCTCGGAACGTTCGGTGCATTAGATCTATGAATACAGAAGGCGCATTACATAGCCCAAACGGCATTACCGTGAACTCATAATGACCGTATCATGTTCCAAACGCTGTCTTGGGAATGTCACCTTCCCGAATCCGCAATTGGTAATATCCCGATTTCAAATCCAACTTTGAATAGACGGTTGACCCCACTAGCTGATCAAACAAGTCGTCTATCCGTGGAATCGGATACTTGTTTTTCTCCATCAGCTTATTCAACTCACGATAGTCAATACATAACCGTAAACTACCGTCTTTCTTTTTAACAAACAGAACAGGCACGCTCCAAGGTGACATACTTGGGTGTATGTATCCCTGTTCCAGCAACTCTTGCAGTTGGACCTTTAACTCCGCCATTTCTTTTGGCGTGACGCGATATGGCGAGCGGGCAACAGGTTTCGCACCTGGCACCAACTCGATAGAGAAGTCAATCTCCCGCTGGGGTGGTAACCCAGGAAGATCCTTAGGAAATACATCGGCAAACTACGATACAATCGGAACCTCATACACACTGGCCTTTGGCTCAACAGCCTGAACAAGCGTGAAGAATAACTTCGCGCCCTTCCGAACAGCATTGACGACTTGGAGTGCAGACATCAAGGTCCCGCTCACTCCTCGCATACCAGCGAACTTAGTCTCACGCTCGGTATTCTGGCCTAGTGTGATCTCCTTTGAATTGCAATCAATACAGACACGCTGCTCCGAGAGCCAGTCCATGTCAAAGATCACATCAAACTCCGATATCGCTAGCACAGATGCACTCAAACCGAAATCTCGACTTCCTATTTGAACTTCAACATCGCAAGCTCTATCCGCAATCATCACACAACCATTCGGTAATAATACCTTCACCCTATCTATCGTCTCACGACTTGGTACTCCAATTCGCGACACAAAATCCTTAGACAGAAAAGAATGTGAAGCACCCGTATCAAACAGCGCTCTCGTCGGGTTGTTCTGAATCAGGACAAAGCCTGTAGCACACACATCACGCACAAGCTACAAACAATTTATGCAATAAAACCAAAACAAGCAATATCTTAAATCGTACCTGTGACGACGTCACTCTGCTTTATAGCCTCCTGCTGGCCAAGATTATAAACTCTGGGTTGCGCCTGGGATGCAGAGGACTCTACCACTGTTTTGCCCTTCTCAGCATAAGACGCGCCCGTCTTCTTTTCCCCCTTTGGCTGAGAAACCCTACAATCACGGGCTATATGCCCCACTTTGCCACAGGTAAAGTAGGTACGAGGCTCCTGCCTTGAAGTTGCTCCCGACGTCACAGTCGCAGAAGTTTGCCCAGAAGGCTTGAACCTCTTGCCCCACTTCTTCTGGTAGTATGATTTTCCAGGGCGGGGTGCTTTGAATTCTAGCTTTATCACAGCCAAGTCCTTTTTACCTTGCACCTGCTTCATATCTTTGTCCAGCGCACGCGTAGTATCAACCAAGGCTTGGAACCCTTGGGTAACCGAACTGGAGAGCAGGAACCTCAACTCATCCCGCGGACCTTCATAGAACCGATTTGTTTTCCGTTGTTCATCCGCGAAGATCGACCCCACATATCGTCCCAATCTGGTATACTCATGCAAGTACGTATCAACGCTACTTTCTCCTTGCGTTAACCGTTGGAACATTTGAGAGAATTCCTCCATCGACACTTGAGTCAACTGCCTGCCCGCTAAATGGTGTAACTCAACCTCGTCCCACCATAACCAAGCCTCACCTTCTAACATGAAGGTAGCCAAAGTGACCTTCTGATTTTCCTCCATCTCGATTGCCGTCAATATACGCTTGACGCATGACAACCAATCCTCAGCCTACATTGGGGATCCCTCGCCCGTGAACATAGGTGGATTGAAACTCATAAAGTGTTTTAACTGTCGTTCAGCTGCTCGAGGGTCCACAACCGCAATAGGTTCCGACCTTACATCAACCAATTCTAGCACCGCTGCCGGCTGTACTTGCCCAGCAGGCTGTGCTTGAAACATTGCAAAGAGGGCCTCAACAACTAAGCAGACAATTTCCATAGAAGGAGGAGGTGCAGGCACCTCAGCTGGTGTCATACTCTCACCAGATCACTGGGGCTCAGACTGCCCAGCACCACTACGAGTCACCGATAGGCGGACAAGACACACATTAGCGACCTCACGCAAGCAATAACAACAAGATAGAAACGCGTAGGTCCCTCAAACAAGTGTATTTGCATTACTTAGTGGACATTCAAGAATTCATTAGTGTTAAAGTGGTTCGCACAAACACGTGCTTGCCACCCCACAAAAGAATTCGATCACGAATTCGAAAGAAGAAAACCGAGACAAGCTGATACCAAAATATAACGACTCCACCCATTAAACAACATATAATAGAAGGTCCGGTCGAGCCCCACACCATATGCCACAAACAGATAGAGAGGTCACAGGTTAATACCACTACATCATCGCATCCTAACTCAGAGCATGCTAGCGAAAGATTTTAACACCAACGATGAACTCATACCAGGAATGTCCACTATAAATATATAAACCACATTTATATATCACCTCATAAAAGAGTGTACAGCAAATACACACAAGCTAGCCTTAAGGCCTTACAATTCCTCTATTCAAAGTGTGGATTACATACATCGGCGCACAGGTCGGCCATACATGAACAAAATACAAGAGAAAGCAGCCTTCAAGGGCTAGCAGCAGCAGCGACATCATCCGCAGGGACTTCACCCCTTTCACTTCCCACTCGGCTCACCAGCACTTGCACAGGGACAGCCCACCCAGAAGGTGGTAGACAAGGCAACGGTCAACATTCAGCTGACCAATTTATAACAATCCTACCCCTTTTCCCGGGGCAGTGACATTCCTTCCCTGCAGGTATAACAATGCATAGACAGATATCATATATATTGTGCTCTCACGCACAAGCAATCCACCATAACCGTCAGCAACCCGGCCCGATGATCTATGCTCTCAGGCATACTTTTGGGTACACCGGCGAACTGGGATCAACACCATTAAGCATTTAGTCTGAATGACGCGCAGACCTAAGATTCTCATTATGCTGCTGACAAAAGCCCAATGCCTTGACACTCTCTTGTACAGCCAACATAACGCAGGTACAGATCCACCACCCCCCGTTGCTCAAATCACCTTGCCATCACCAAGCACATCGTACTTACGGCTACAATTAAAGGCCCGGGTCGGCTTCACCTTTCCTGTTCGGCAAGAAGCCTTTTAAGAGCTCGCAGCTCACAATAGGCATAATGTCCACCAAGGACTGACTTCACAATCCAAAAGGGGAGTCAATGTCGGCGTCCTTTGCGGTCGCTTGGCGGGTTTAGCAGAACTCTCTATCTGCACTCAAACTCAACCCAAACCCTGCAATTCATGTAATGCCAGAAAACTGGTCTTTTCAACACAAGCATTACAAGGGTGTTTTATTGGAATTCCTTATTCCAGTAATTCCTGCTACTTCCCTTCAAGGGCACAACCCATTAACTCCACAAACTATACGTTTATACGCGGAGTCTTCTCCGGTGCGCAATATGCAACATCACCAATCCAGACCAACCTATCCATATGGGCTTCACACAACGTGCCTATCACGTACTACACATTTCCGGGTCTAAATGTAGACTCACTTGGGGATAAAAACTATCAACCCACGGGGATCTCTTTGCTCTTCCACCTTTTGGTGGAGGATCTCACTCATGCATAAATGAGGACTTCACTTGTCCAAGAAGGAAGATCGTTACCCTTGATGATCTCTTGGGAGCCATAGAAATCTTAGCCGGTGGAAAGGACCTCAGCGATCTTGCCTCCACAGATCTGGCCTCAGATCTCTAAACAAAACTCTAACGCTCCCGCAGTGGCCGGATCTTCTCCTCTTCCTCCTCCTAGCTCTTCTCTTTCACTAAGCTCTTGAGAGAGATAATGGCTAAGTGAAGAATGATATCTTCACTCAATCCCAGAGATAAACCCAGCTGGGAATACCTGGGGCCATTGGATTAGGGAAGAGGGAAACGAACGGCCACAAATTGACTGAAAAGTCTAATTTTGCGGCTGACACGGCCTTTGACACACCCGTGTCACAGGCTGTATACTGTAAGCGGTACACGAACTGACTCATCCAGAAAAGGACACGGCCCTGTGGCACGCCCGTGTCACAGGCCGTGTGTCCTAACACGGCTTCAGACATACCTGTGTCTAGCCCGTGTTCGACAGGCCTAATTACCTTGGCCACAACCCGAGAGGAACACACCCTCCGACACGCCCGTGTGGCTGGGCGTGTGCTTCACTCAACGATTGTCGAGCTCATGGCATTGAGTGTCGAGAGGATGGCATTGAGTGCACACCGAGAAGGACACAGCTTGGGACACGCCCGTGTCCCAGGCCGTGTACCTCACTCAACGCCTTCTCGAGACCAAACCACACTCAACGCGTTCTCGAGAAGCCCGAGCAGGACACGCCCCGGGACACGCCCGTGTCCCAGGCCGTGTCTAAGCCTGAATTCCAAACTTTAGAAATTTGGGATTTTGGGGTGTTACACCCAGCCCCATTGATAACATGGCCCAAGAAGGCAACCTCTTAGAGCCAAAATTCGCACTTGTTGAACTTGGCAAACAAGGCGTGCTCTTTTAGCTTCTTCAGTACCAAGGTCAGATGTTCGACATGCTCTTCCTCCGTCTTAGAGTAGATCAAAATGTCATCGATGAAAATGATGACGAAGACATCTAAATAAGGTTCGAACACTTTGTTCATCAAGCTTATGAAGGTTGATGGGGCATTTGTGAGCCCAAACGACATCACAGTGAACTCGTACAAGCCGTACCTTGAGCTAAATGCCATTTTCTGAATATCCTCCTCTTATATTCTCAACTGATAATATCCCGAGCGCAAATCCAGTTTGAAAAACCAATGCGCTCCTACTAATTGGTCGAACAACTCATCGATCCGAGGTAACAGATAGGTGTTCCGTACCGACAGTCAGTTGAGCTCCAGATATTCTATACATAATCGCAAGGTCACATCTTTCTTCTTAACAAATAGAACAGGGGCTCCCCAAGATGATGAGCTGGGGCGAACAAATCCCGATTCTACCAACTCTTGCAAATGAACTCTAAACTCTGCGAGTTCCTTAGGGGCCATCCGGTAAGGGGTCCTGGAGACGGGCTTGGCTCCTGGTATTAGCTTAATTTGAAAATCAACCTCTCTATGCGGGGGTAAACCTGACAATTTCTCAGGAAATACCTCGGGAAAATCTCGTACCACCCGCACGTCATTCATATCTATTTTCATCTCCTTCAGTTCAAAACATATCATGTAAACTTCATCCGCTCTCATGTGAGCTTTCAGGGTCTGAATTGAAGAAAATAATAAACGTGGTGTGAATTCTATACCTTGGAAGATTACATCGGTATCTCCATGCCTCAAGTAGATCCGCTTCTCCGCCCAGTCAATTCTTGCGTAGTGTCAATCCATCCACGTCATGCCTAGAATGAGGTCGAACTCCGACATTCTCAAAACTGTGGCAGGGGTATCGAAGATCTTTCCCCCAATGAGTATATCCAATTCGCACTTGGCGGTTGCGGTCATCTCAGAGCCGTCTGGAAGGCGTACTCTTCGAGCAATACCAGTGAAGGATTGCACTCCTTCCAGGTCTTTAATGAAGTACGCAGACACAAATGAGTGTGAGGCACCAGTATCGAATAACGTATAGGCCGGTTTCCCGCCGACCACCACGATGCCTAAGAACCAATAACAATACTCAAAGCTAGATGTCTAGTATATCTTAAGAAACTTAAGATTAACAATGCAAATAAGATGACTACATGAAATCATACCTGCAATCACCTCCTGAGGGTTCCGCTCCTGTGTCATGTCCAGCGCGAACACCTGATTTCGAGTAGGTCCAGGGTTTCCTCCTCGTGGTCCTCATCCTCGACCATGCATGTGCCCACGCCCTCAAGGAGATGTCGGAGGGAGAGCAAGAGGCGCATTTCCAAACAGTTGCGGGCAGTAGCGTCGAATGTGGCCCGGTTGGTTGCATTCGAAGCACACTCACTCCTGCCGCCCACCGGGTTGCTGAAACTGTTGAGGCTGTGGTGGTGGAGGCAATGCTTGCGGCTGTGGAACCGGGTGCTCCACTCTATAATTCCGGTGGAAGTGTCTGCCACCTCTCTGATATCCCCTTCCTCTTTGGTAATCGGGTCTCCTTCTATTGCTCGGGCCAGCTTCCATCACCCCTTCAACAGGTCTCTTACCACTTCCCAAGTGGTCTGCTTCCAGTCTCTTTGTCATGTCAATTATTTCTGTCAGGCTGGAGTCCGCTATAAATAAAATGGCTTGCCTCAGGGGGTCTCGTAAGCCTTTGTAGAATCTTTTAGCATATCCTCTGTCATCCAACTCATAGGAGTCAGCAAATCTAGCCAAATGCTGAAACTCCCGCTAGTACTCCGTCACTGACTTGGATCCTTGCTTCAGCTGCAGAAACCTTTCCTCAAGATCATCTCGGTCTGACGAAGGGATAAAGTGCTCTAGGAAGGCTCCCGAGAACTCGTTCCAGCTGATCTCCGTATACACTCGCCCTTGAATGGTGGAGCCCATGAAGGACTTCCACCAACTCTTGGCGTGCTGTTCTATGAGTGTCACTACCAGGGTCACAACCATATTGTTTGGGCATCTAATTCCTACCAGCAGTTCTTGCACGGTATCGAGTCATTCCTCCGCACGCTCTGCCGACTCTGTCCTAAGGTAAGCAGGAGGGGAGAGAGCTCGGAAAGTGCTCACCTAATTGGATCCCGGACCTCGTTGTTGTACGAGGGCTTGTTGGGATCTGAAGTCATCCAGGATAGCTGTGAGTGTCTGCCCTAGCTCCGATTGTTGAAATTGTATGGGTACGAATGGGGTGGGGGTGCCCCCCACTAGCTCAATGTGCACTGGGATCTACACATAGAATACAAGCCTAAGGTCAGGTTGGCTAATCTTAAGGTCAAAGTTGGACATACTTAGTGTGAATTATATATGGGCACACCACTGCTTCCGCTAAGTCAGTTTGTCCCCAAACTGACTAATCGAACGGGGCTGACACCATTGTTGAATGACTTCTTTAATTCAGGATCGTAGCAATCTGATACCATTTGTAAGACCCCCTCCCTCCCGGGACATAGAACACGACACGAGGGGAGTCTTATGCCCAGAACAGTCGCCTTGCGGTAGCACTAGCACTCGGGCTAGCCTGTACTACAAGACGCTTATTCTGCCAGTCTTTACCAATATCAATCATGTCAACCCAACCACAGTAATAAAAATAAAAGTCAAATGCACACATAAGCATATAAGTCCAAATATAACAAATATAGAAGCCACATCTAGTTTCTAAACTATCAGAGTACGAGTAGTCTTGACTAAAAGGGCTACAACAAGAGTCACTCTATGACTCACATCTGTCACTGACGGTAGCGACGACACCGTCCCTTCAGGCCTTATCATCCTGGCCTGACTGTCCTGCTGCATTACCTTTTGCTGCTCCGCCTGCGGGGTTTCCTCCTAAAAAGGAAGACGTAGCAACCATTAGACATAAAGACTAAGTGGTTTCACATCCGCTCCCCCAGTGACTCCTCGGAACCGGGCGAAGAAATGGACAAAGGTACAATATATATAAAGTATGTAAGCATAAGTACAAGCAGGTGGTATAGTGTGATCAGTAAACATTGTAATAGTATAGCAACACAATAAATGACTAACCATTACTCTAGCAGTTCTATCATCTATAGCGAAGTATGAATATAAAGCTACAACTGAAAGTAACTCAACTTATATGAATGCCCATACAGACATATAAGTTGAGGATCGGCTTAACAGAAAAGTAACTCATCGTATAAGAGTGCCCATACAAACTTATACGATAAGGATCTTGTGTATGTGATGCTATGCAATTCCATGAATGCTATGCTATGACTCACCCATGTTCACGCACATGGAATTACTGTGTCGATAGAGACTCTGTAGTTCCCACTTTTCGAGCAGGTAGCTAACCTCTCAGGCGTCAACCGTCGTGGCCAGACGGTGATAGTAGAGCGGGAATCTCCACTACTAGGCTGGTCTCCACACTACTTGGCCTATGACTCCGTACGCCTCAACGCTAAGAACACACAGTGGAGCTCACACGCGTACTACGGTTCAGCGGGTGTCTCGGGTAGATGTGCACCGAGAACCTTGCCCGGAACTGGCCTATGATGTGACCCGGAAGGAGCCTCGAAAATGAGCACGAGGACCAAGCCCAACTGTTCACTTGGCACGGAAGGAGCATCGGGACGTGAACACCGAATACCAAGCCCAACCGCCCAAGGTCTAACCGTCAACTCTCGTCGGGGTGACGACTAGCGAGCTCGTAGACCTGCCACACTATCCTAACCCAGGATTACGACATCGCGTATCGACTCACACCGCATGTGATATCACATCATCGCAGAACGGAAGGAGCCTCGGATCAAACACGAGGACCAAGACCAACCGTCCACTTGGCACCGAAGGAGATCGGGACATGAACACCGAGGACCAAGCTCAACCGTCCATTTATAACTCTTCTCAACATTACCAACCAGTGCGATCAGACACCCGCACTCACACCCTTTCACAATCCTGTTACCAAGGCACCTTAAGGGTTTACCACAAACACAGGTGGCAAACCACCTCATACAATGTACTATCTTAGACTTCCCTATATGACAAGCCTCAAGACCATGCATCACTCTTCTGGCCAACATGATTACGTCTATGATATGGTCACATAACTTTAACATCACTGATTACAACTCTTTCACCAAACTCAATCATTCGTGCGCACATGAATTAATCATCTAACTATCAAAGACACATGCTCATAACAATCAACACCGACCAAACACACAAGTTCAAGACAATATTATTATTAATTGACGAATTACCATTCGTTCACTAACTCCCACCAAATCGTTTCGTTCAATTACATTTCATTTCACCATTTATTTACGTGGGGTCTATCCAACAATTTCATCGCTCGTTGAATTATCACGGTTATACATATTATAATTCGTCAAAACCTCAACGTCGGTTTGTTACAAGATCTCTACTGAGTCCAAACCCGATTCTACACTAACCTAGAAAATTCAGGTGCAGAACACCTTCTGGACAACAACTTCGACCAGAGATTCCCGAGGCTACAGGAATCCGGTGAATGCGTGTAACCTCTCGATGGAAAGGTATTTCCATGGATTACAACTTTCATGTTCAGTCTGAAACCGAGATCAGACTGTGCCACACATGAAATTGGCTCCAAAGCCTGCTGCGTACAGAATACATTTTCTGCACGCTTAGCCTGTCATCCCTCTACTTCGATCAGACTTTCCCGTGGCTACAGACTTTGCCTGAAGATGTTTAACCACTCACTAGAAAGGTATTTCCAAAGGCTACGACTTTCGTGTTTAGTCGAAAGCCCAGATCTGGACGTTTCATATCTGAAAACGGCCACTAAGATCGCTGCGCGCAGAAAGAAGATTTCTACGCGCATCTTAAGGCGGAACGAACGACATCGATTCGTCTTCCTCCTCCAGCCGATCTTCCCAATTCACATCAGAAATTCCTCCTCCCTTATTCAACCTCATGAGGTCATTTCTCTTCACAAAATCATCTCCATATCATCACATAAAAAGAAGGAGAGTTTGAAGACAACACTATCCATAGAGCACAAGCCCTAGAATGGCCTCTTCCTAGGAAGGTCATCATCTCACAAGTCTAGACTCTTTTGAGTCGACATCTCACCTAGGAATAACTACAGATCTAGCACCAACGAAGAGGGGAGGAAGCTCACCTCGTTTCCGGCGCTTCCGCTATTTCCGACCATGGATCTTGTCACTCTTCGCGGCGGCATCTTCTTCTCCTAGGCGGCGACGGTTCTTCACGGAGTATAGTTGATTCCAGCAACTCCTTCCCTCCTCCTGCAGTTTCTCCACAGAAAAGAAGGCTTGGGAAGAGGATGAAAAACAACCAAATCCTATATAAAATAGGACCAACACGGGTAGGAACGCGCCCGTGTTCCTACCCGTGTCCCGCTCAGGTGAAGCGACGGCGACGGTTATAGCGCCGTATGGACACAAACACGGGTAGGGACACTCCCGTGTCACACGATACGGCCGTGTTCATGCCTGTATTCTTACCCGTATCCTGCTCGGGTCACATTTCGTTGATCTTCACTCAACGCACACGGGTAGGGACACGCCGTATCTCTACCCGTGTCCTGCTCGGGACAGGCCCTGTCGAATTCCACTCAACGCCTCTCGACACGGGTAGGGACACTCCCGTGTCTCTACCCGTGTCCTTCTCAGGACAGGCCCTGTCGAGTTCCACTCAACGTCTTTCGGCACGGGTAAGGACACGCCCGTGCCTCTACCCGTGTCCTTCTCATCGGGACAGGCCCTGTCGAGTTCCACTCAACGCCTCTCCAGTTCTACTCGATGCACACGGGTAGGGACACGCCACGGGTAGGGACACGCCCGTGTCTCTACCCGTGTCCTATTCTGGACCAATTTCTCTTTAGTGCATGTAAGCCTAGTCGTCTGCACTCCCTGGGCCCAAGTCAGCTCTCCTGACTCAGAAGTACGCACGAGGGGCCTAGCGCGAATCGGGACGTTACATGTGCGCCACTTCTAATTGCAGGAATTTCTCCGTTGTCGTGAGGAAGCTCCCGATTTTTTGCTTTTAGTTGCAATTTTCGTTTGCAATTTTTCTCATGTCTCTGTTCGCGTGGAGAGAGCAGCACCTGTCAGGGAAGGTTCGCCGCTCATTCTCGGTTGTGGTTTTGTCACCGTCCTCTTCCGCTACAGCCAGATCTAGAAGAAATCTCGCCAAGTTTCTTCCTCTACATCGATCCCACTTTTGATCTTATTTTTGAGAAAGAAATTCGAAGGCCGGAGAAATCAGTTAGATCCAACAAGAAGGATAAAGTCTTCAAATTCTCTTGCAGATCTACTCCGGTCTCTCTGCTGTGGATCGATCTGGAAGAACAAAGTCTTCAGACCAAGAGATTTAGTTTTTTAGATCCGATCAATTTTGAACATCCAATGGGAGGTTTGCCACCTTTGGGTCTCTATTACCTGAGAGCCAGTGTTCGGCAGCTGCTTTTCAGCTGGATAGGAGTAGTTCTCATCACATTTGCACCACTAGTGGAGATACAAATTATTTTTGGATTGGATCCAAAGTTTTGGACTCGTCTCTGCACGGTTCAGGTGACCTCGATCTAGAATTTTTTTTATTTTTGTTTAAACCTAGCAAGATGTCAAAGAAAAGTGTGTCCGACGTCATCAAGTTGCAGTCTTTTGATGTCACTGACTTCCTCAGTTGAGAAATGTATGTTCAATTAGGAATGAAAGACCGTGCAATTTTTTACACTGTTCTTAGAGACTTATCCACTACACGTGAGGATGTGGACGAATATCAGTGGAGTAAAGACGAAATTTTTTGTAGGGATTACCTTCTGAATTCCCTGAATTCTCATCTTGACTTGACCTACTATGCGTATAAGACCGCAAAAGAAATTTGAGAACACTTGAACGCACACTTCTAGTTCCTAGAATTAGAAAATATGCGTCACATGCTAGAAGACGAACAGTCTGAATTGGTCGATTATCAGTTTGTGAGTCTGAATTTGAACAAGCTGCCTCTTAAGTGGATCACTTTCAAGTCTGAAATGCACAGACTGAATGAGAAGGAGGAAGCCCTACAAAATACTACAAACATGTTGGTCAATATCTCTGATCCTTAGTCCTTCATGGTTATGATTGAGAGTAGTCACCACAGTGCGTCTTCTAAGTGGTGGCTGGACAACAGTGCTAACTGTCATGCGACTAATGATAAGGGTCTTTTGGCTGGGGTTACGGAGATCGAAGACAAGGTTGAAAACTACAATGGAGGAGAGACCGAAGTTACTCATGTTGGGACAGCAGAGCTGGTCATCTCTTCATATAAAACTCTAATTTTAAAGCATATTAGAGTAGTTTCTAGTTTAACAAAAAAATTTAGTTTCAATTAGTTTATTTGATAAGGCTGGAATTTCTTTCACAACTCAAAACGGTAGAATAATTAACTTTAACAGTTAAATCACATTACTTTGATTGTGCATATATGATCAATGGTATGTATAGACTTAGTTTAGATAACTTCAAGTGTATTAATCAAGTGAGTTCAACTATGATTGATCATAAATTATTACGTAATATACTTGATCATGTGCACTATAAGAAAATATGAGATCAAGCTAAGAGTTATAACATTATGTTAGATCTTTCTATTCAATTTGATAGGTGTGAGGTTTATGCTCACGCTAAAATTACTAGAAATCCTTTCAAGTCAGTGTCTAGAAGCACCCCAACTTTTTGAATTGATACATTATGACCTCTGTGGTTTTCAAAGTCATGTCATTAGAGGGGGAGTGAAGTATTGTATTACCTTCATCCGTGATTTTTTCAGATATTGTCGTGTTTACATATTAAAATCAAAAGAAGAAGCCCTTAAGACCTTCAGGATATTATTAAACCACGTCTAATACTTGAATGAGAATAATTAGGAGTGGTCGGCCAAGCACATGTGAGGTGGCATGAAATGAAAATAAAGAGGGGGGTCGGCCTTGCATGTATTAAATGATAAAATATTAGGGTGAGAAAGGTGGTGAAATGACCATGCACGAAAATATTTTCATGTACAAAGGTTGACAACGAGCTTTTACGTCGAGACATGCCGAAATTTCCCTCAGGACCAGTGGCAGGCGCATAAACCTTTTTCAGTGTATGTGGACTAAAAAATTGCTTGATTCATACTATTAAATCACGTTTAATACTATTTTTTCAACAATGGGATATCAGCCATGGTTTAAATGGTGGTTAATTCTATGATTTTTTTAAGAATATGACATTAGTCACGGTTTAAACCGTGCTTAATACAGCTAATTTTTTTAAAAATAAGGTATTAGTCACAATTTATAATTTAAGCTGTGACTAATATAAGTAATTTTTTAAAAAATATGGTATTAATCACGGTTTAAATCGTGACTAATACTGTTAATTTTTAAAAAATAGAGTATTCGCCACCGTTTAAATCGTGACAGATAATATTAATTTTTTAAAAAAATGAGTGTGGGTGGCTGCCAACACTCGCCCTAAGGTAGGTACGCCCCTGCTCAGGACTATAATAAAATAAGATTAGTGCGAAATTATAAAAATAACAAGATAATTAATAAATAATTTAGAATATATATATAATTTATATAAAAATATAATAATTATGATAAACATATTTAAGTCAAAATATGCGTCATTACAACAGCTTGAACGTCAGCTTTGATCATAGAATACTTTTGAGTAATCAAAAAAATTGTATAAGATCAATGCTTCGTTTGGGGAACTTATTTTCACCGTTCAAGCGGTTACGACCGCATGAACCATACGGTCGTAACTGCTTGACCGGTGAAAATAAGTCCCTCCAAACGAAGCACAACTCTTTTGAATCTTTTAGGCTTTGCTTGGCGCAAATTTTTTGCTCTGGTGAGTTTGAACACAGTAATTTTACCTGGTAATAACCGTACGGGTGAATAGAAACGCCCAAATTTGAGCACGCGGATCACCAACTTTATAAGAATGACGATCTTGCCCTCCGAGCAATTCATGCCTAATCGGAAAAAAGAATCGCCCGCCCGACGGGGGGATGGGTTGAGGCCGCCCGTGCGCCTAGCGGCCAAGCGGCGGCCGGCCTCGCAGAGGCCGGTCTGGGCTGAGGCAACCCGTGCGCCGGGCAGACACGCGGCAACCGGCCTCGCGGAGGCCGACCAGGGCCAGGGCCGCCAGTGCGTCAGGCGGCGAAGTGGCGGATGGCGGAGCCGGCTTGGGCCGAGGCCGCCCGCCCGCCGAGCGGCGACGACCAGCCTCATAGAGGCTAGCTGGGGCCGAGGTCGCCCGCCCGCCAGGCGGCCAAGCGACGACCAGCCTCGCAGAGGTCGGCCGGGGACACCCTTGTGTCGGGCGGCCGGTCTCGCGGAGGCCGGACGGGGCCGAGGCTAACGCCTCCCGTGTGCCACGTGGCCAAGCGAAGGCCAACTTCGCGGATGCTGTCCGGGGCCGAGGACGCCCGCGCGCCGGGAGGCCAAGCGGTGGCCGACCTCACAGAGGCCGTCCGAGGCCGACACCGAGGTCGCACATGTTCCGGCGCGCGGCCAAGTGTCAGTGGGCCTCGTAGAGGCCGGTCGGGGTTGAACCCGAGGCTGCCCGCGTGCCAGGCGGCCAAGCGGAGGTCGGCCTCGCAGGGGCCGACCGCGCGCCGGGCTGCCAAGCGGAGGCCGCCTGCGTGCCAGGTGGCGTACGACGGCTGGGGAGGTGGCGGGTGGCAGACACGGTGGTCAGGATCCTGTGCGTGTCGGTTAGGATCATGTGCATGACGGTTAACACGTGGATCGGGTGTATGGATTGCGCGTACGGTGGTTTTCTTCTTAACTGCCATTTTGCTAGTGTGGGCAAGGGAATTCTGACTAATTGCACCCCAAAACTCCTATAAATTATGGGTGATCCCATCATATAAAGTCGGGCGTTCACGAACGACAATTTGTAACCTACAGTCACTGCCGTGCCAAACTGAGACAATTGTTGCTGATAAAGCAAATAACAATCTGAATAAATTGTGTTGTTCTATAAATAATGATTTGCCTGCAACTATTTTATAATTTGATTATAACAATCCTCTAAACAATGCGGGCCAATTAAAAATGAATCTCTAAATCATAAATCAAGACGCATGCATCTGTCTCCATCATACTCTACCAAATTAATTTACGGGAAGAAAAGCAGCAGGTTTCTAAATTTTGTTAAGCAAATCGCATAAACAGAAACCTAATTCCCTTCTCCATTTCCCCCCAAATTAGCATCAAAAAAAGCTATTTCGAAATGAAATTACAGTACTGTAACATTAACATTGTCCAACAAACCAGATATTATATATAAAATCCTGAAAGCAAACATATAATTAAAAACACAGCACTACGCCTGCATTTCGCTTGATTAATAATTGGCAGCAAAGCTAGTTCACCATCTGGTGCGCCCTTGCCCTCCATTGATACCTGTCCCTATGCCACCGGCACCGGAATGATCCTGGATGCCGCGTCGGAGAGCACAGACAGTACCGCCTCGCTCCTCCATCCGACGACGCCCGCGACCCCTGCCCTTCAACCACTGTCTGCAACGAACGCTGATGAGCGCGGCGGCGGCGGAGACGGAACCGTCGATCCCAGAGCTCCAAGGCAGAGCCCTGAAGAAGAATTGGCTGGCACGGATAGCACATAGTTAAGGATATGGTTGTTGATTCCAGAGGGAGAAAGAAGGGCTAAGAAAGGATTATTATATATTGCGGAGGATGAAACTGGATTGATTACTGGAACTGCCGCCGCACACGTCTCAGCAGTTATTGAAGCGGCAAAGCATTTTTATTAGCTTTTAATTAATTGCTGCTTCGCCCACTCGCACGCAAACTCTTATCTTCTCCAGTCGCCAAAACTGGAAACCATCTGCTCCTCTTTTTTACATTATTATTTTTTATATATTTATATATTCAGAATTCTCGTTACAGGCACGGCGACGTCAACGGTGACACGTGTCTGCTGGGTGAGGCCTTGCCGTTTATCGTGGGCCACGTATTCTATGCATGAGCACATGGATGAAGCAACTCTTTGATACGCGAATTTTTGTGTGGACGGTCACCTCTTCAAAATCAAGAGGCGGGGGCCACCACTACTTATTTAGTGGTGGAGATTTATTTTCAGTAAAAAAAAAAGTGTTGGATAAATAAAAATTAATTCAGGCCATTAAATGAACCGTTCTATGTGATCCCAGATGAAGAGGATCCTGATCAACTTGAGCCGTCCCCATAATTAGAGCATGTCTCCAAATTTTATTGTAATGGGCAAGCTTGATCTTCTGGCTACTAATAGGAAACCATCTCCTTCGCTCACATCTCTGAAACACTAATAGGAGTGACGCTATCATTTAGATTGAATCAGAAAAGTTATTAATGGAATATTTGTATCTTAGGCTCCCTTTGGCACTGTGGTGGCGGTCGTAAACCGTCATTTGTTAAGAATTGATGAGTTACACCATCATTTATAGAAAAAAACTTTCCCATGATCTCCTCCTAAAGTGGGATCATGGGATGGCCACTCCCCCCCCCCCCCATGAACTCTCATGATGAGGAAATCATGAGGGGGGGGGGGGGGGGGGCACTCCCTTTCCTCATGGAGGAAAACCGCCGCCGGCCAGCCTAACTACCGTCGGCGTCCGGCCTCCCGCCGGCCTCGCCGCGGTAGGACCGGCCGCTCCGCCGCAGCAGACCGCGACCCGGCCGCGCCCGGCCGCCGGCCGCCGGCCTCGCCACGGCAAGCCACGGCCGGCCTGGCAGACCTCGACGCGGCAGGCCGCGGTCGGCCTCGCCGGACTCGCCGCGGCAAGCCGCGGCCGACCTCGCCGCGGCCGGCCTCGCCAGGCCGACCGGCCGCGGCAAGCCGCGGCCGACCTCGCCGAGGCAGGTCGCAACCGGCCTCTCCACGCCAGGCCGCAGCCAAGCCGCGGCCGGCCTCGCCGCGGCAAGGCCACGGCAGGCCGCCGCCGCCGGCCACCAGGCCGCCCCCGCCGCCGGCCACTCGGCCGGACACCTCCGTCGCCGTGGACGGCCTCCCCACCGTCCGATCGGGGGGAGGCTCTCTTCGTCGTCCGATCGGGAGGGTAACCACCCACTAACCCACTACGTTAGTGGTGGGGCCCTCCATGACCCCCCACCCCTCAGAGGCTATAAAAAGAGCCACAATGCCTCCTCATTCTTCACTTTTTCTGCGCCCGGTCATCTTCTTCCTCAGGTGATAGCTCTGTCGGCCTCCTCCCTCGGGTCAGCATCCAATAGCCGCGAACCACCAGCGGCGGCCAGCGGCCACCAGCAACCATCAGTGCACCACCAACCGCGACGAACTACCAGCCACCAGCAGCCACAAACGCACCACCAGCCCGTCGCCAGCAGAAAAACGTCCAAGCCCCGGAGCGAACCCAAGGAAGAAGGCGACTCCTGCAAGCAAACGCGTGTCACCCCAGCGCCAAAGCACCAGGATCATCCATCGCATTTCAACACCCAAGTCACTCCCGCGGCGCAGCCTGTTTCCCGCAGGGAGTCATAGTCTCTCTCTCTTTCCCCCCAAGCTGTAACGGGAGCGGCCTGTCGCCCTGATTCCCCAAACACATTGTAATCAGCAGAAGCTAGTGGAATTTGACCGGCACAGACCCAGTCACGTGATTTTTTACCCATTTAAGGGGTTTTTCCACGTCATCACACCTTGTGTCAACTTCGCATTTTCATTGACTGTGTGCGCGCTCGAACGCTCCATGAGCTAAGGCGGTCTAAGAACAATCGGCCCGACCGGGGCATCGAGTTAGTCCGCAACAGTTTGACGCCATCTGTGGGAACGTGAGTCCCAACATCCTTTGAAGTACAAGATCATCAGCATCGCCCCCTCCAAGTACTGCCTTAATGACGAAGAGAAGCACCCGTACAACTGAAGGCTCTGCCCTTGGCGGGCATCCTGAGCCTGCAGGTTCACACTCTCAGATGGACGTGCCTTTGACCGCTGAGGCCGCATTTGCTCCTGTCACCGCCTTGGAGAGACGCGTCCGCCAGATGGAAGAGCAACAAACTGAAATGCTCACCCTATTGCGCAACCTAGGAGTGCCTCCAGCTCCCCCACTGCAACCAGTTCAAGCAGATCCTCCACCACAGCCAAACCAAGGCGGAACCCAAGAGGTTCCTCCAAGACATGAAATATCCGAAGAATATTCTGAAGCTGCAAGTTTCGCTCACCCGGACCAGAGAAGAATAAGGGTGGACAATCACCATTACAATCCCGCCAATGAAGCCCGTCAACCTCCGCGTGAAAGGTTCACTCGGGAGGAAATCCGAGAAGTCATCGCTGAAGAATATCGTCAGGCCGGTGCAAGAGACATTCGTACCCACCGACCAATCTGTTAAGGCTCTCCTCTGGCGCCCCAGATCCTTGACCACCCAATCCCGAACGGATTTAAGCTCCTGAACATTGAAACGTTCGACTGGACCGATGATCCGCTAGAACATATCAACCATTTTACCACCATCATGAGAATTTACAATGCTCCAGATCAGCTGCTCTGTCAAGTGTTCCTAGCCACTCTCAAAGGACAAGCCCGAACATGGTTTCATTCGCTGAGGACCAGTACCATCACCAATTTCATAGAGCTGACAAGACAATTTGTCGACCAATTCATAGCCAATCGCAGGATCGTTCGCGACTCCTCCCTTTTGTCAGGGATTCGCCAGAACGAGGGGGAGACTCTGAAAGATTTTTTCCGACGTTTTACCGCTGAAGCCCGTCAGATTCCAGTGGTCGACCTCGAGTTATTGTGAGGGGTGTTCCTTGGAGGCCTCCGCCCGAGCGGCTTCTACTCAGCGCTAATGCGAGAAACTGTTCCCAGTTACTCTGACCTTATGCATCGGGTTGAGGCCCATATCACCGCAGATGAAGTCATTGAAGCCCACCGCCAGCAATTTGATGGCGCCCAGAAACGTAAGAGAGAAAGTGAGCCAACTCCTCAGCGTCAAGAAGGGAGATTCCGCGACGATCGCTGCAACGGACAACGTCGACAAGATCCTCAAAGAGATCAGCCGCCTAGAGATTTTACCCCTCTCAACACTACACGCACCAATGTACTATATGCTATACAGAATGAGCCAGCCCTACAGCTACCGAAACAGCTGGTTCATAATACCAAGAATGACCAGTCCAAATATTGTGAGTTTCATCGAACCACGGGGCATACCACGGAAGATTGTGCCCGCCTCAAAGAAGAAATCGAACGCTTAGTCCGCCTAAGACTTCTCGGAAGATTTTTGCAGGGATATGTGCAGGATCAACGTGACCCTCCTAGGCCGCCCAGAGATCAGCAGAATGCCCCCCCTGGGGGAGCAGGTAGTAGGCAGACGGTTGGGAATATTGAAACCATCGCCATATCACCCATCCTCTCCGCTCAAATCTTCTCAGTCAGTAGGCAAGGAGAGGCTCATGAAGACAAGAAGTACAAGCAAGACACCACCATAACTTTCGCAGATGAAGATCTTGTCGGGCTCAGAACACCTCACAAGGACCCCCTAGTAATCATTGCCGGGATCGGAGACCCGTGTTATAATGTCAAGCGAATTCTTGTCGACAACGGAAGCTCAGTCGATGTCTTATTCTCCGCTACCCTTCAGAGCATGAATATTTCCAATCAACATCTGACACAGGCAGCTGGACCTGTCTACGGCTTCAACAACCACCCAGTCCAAGTACTGGGGATGATTACTCTCCCAGTCACCATGGGAGAATTTCCAAGGCAGGTGACTCACGAAATCCAGTTCGTAGTAGTGGACTCAAGCTCAGCGTACAACGCCATCTTCAGAAGACCCGTTCAGACTATCTTCAAAGCCGTCCCCTCGATTCTTCACCTCGCCATAAAGTTCCCCACTCCGGGAGGTATTGGAGTCGTCCACGGCAATCAAGAGGCCGTCAAAAATTGTTACTCCAAACAAGCACAGCCTGTGAATGCCACTACGTTGAACATCGACGACTTCGATCTACGCAACGAAGCAGTATTAGAGCGAGGGATGCCTATAGAAGGGCTGATTGAGGTCCCTCTCTCGCCGACAAACCCAGCTCGCACCATCCAGCTCGGATCGCTCCTGTCACAACAAGAAAATGGAGAAATGACAGCCTACCTCTGAAACAACAAAGATATCTTCGTCTGGGCCCCTGAAGATATGTCTGGCATAGATCCTCACGTCATCCAACACTCTCTCAACATCAACCCTGCATGCAAACCCGTCATCCAAAAGAAGAGAAACTTTGCTCCTGAATGTCTTCAGGCAATCGAAGAAGAAGTAGAGAAGCTCCTCAGCGCGCATTTCATCCGAGAAGTAAATTACCTAACCTGGGTAGCTAATATCGTCTTAGTGAAGAAGTCTTCAAGAAAATGGAGGATGTGTGTGGACTACACCAACCTCAATCAAGCGTGCCCTAAGTGTCATTACTTTCAGCTTGTCCATCCCCACGTGACACAGTCTTTCATGTCAAATAGCTGTACTATCACTGGCCTTCATCCGATTATCACCAAAACTTGTTGATGATCCAACCAAGTTCTTCTCCTTACTCCCAGCATGAGCTACATTCACTGAGTGCAAGACAACCTTACACTCCTTCCTGAGATGACCATGCTGTTTGCATCTATAGCACCTTGGTCCTTCCTTCCTCTTCCCATCACGCCTAGGAGAATCACTCCTCTCTTGCTGATATGAAGTAGAAGGACCATCCTCCGCAGCCTCCTTCATCTCCTTGTAGAACAATCCATCAAGGGAAGTCCAAATCCCCGCAGCTGACCGACATTCACTGATGTGGTCCAAGAGCTTTGATGAGATTGCCTGCTTGAGAATAGACTCCGCTCTCGCATTTGTCTCCTTCCAAGCTCTCATCGCCTCAACATTGTCAGCAGTAACCTCTTGTCTTCCTGCTCTGCACACCACCTCCCAAAGGTCCTCGCCAAGAAGATAGCTCTCCATACAAGACTTTCACTTCTCAAAGTTAGTCTCTATTAGGAGATCAATCCAAAGATCACTTGCATCTTCCGCTGCCATGGTTCTACCACTGGTTCCCTCTTCACAAGAGCAACAACCACTTCAGTTGATCACTGCTTATCCACTCCAACCTCCACCCTTTGATACTATGTTGAATTTTTCGGATCTTGGAATGAGCAGGAGTTATCTCAACTAAAGTTAGTTACAACCAGAAACACATGCAGCAACAAGAATCTTTATTGATAACTGCAATCTTCTTGACAAGGCGAGACATACATGACGAGACATGATTCGCCAAAACCACTACAGGGAGAGCAAAGACAATTACAATTACAAGACAAGACAAATCGCGCGGACTGAACAAGTAGCCACCGGATCTACTGCTGCACTATGGAGTCCGCACAAACCGCCAAGTCCGCCAGGTCGCCAGATCGCAAACCAAGCTGCGCGGACTATCCTTTATTCCAAAGCTAAACTCTAGCCGTCGATCTACAAGCCGCCTAACCGCGAGGTCGCCTAGCTTCCAGACCGCACGAGCTGCTGATGCCAAACTGAACATGCCGCCTGAAGCAAACGACTTATTGAACCCCAAAACAAGTTGCAAAAGAGAAAACAGCCTGATCGCTGTCCGCGACCTGCTGTTTACCGCATGTTGCTTAACCGCAGAGTCCGTACTGTCCCTGACAGCAATCAGAGTCAAGTCCTGGCTTTCTAGCGCTATCTGCACCAAGCTTGTCAAGGCGACAAGACGACCAAAGCGTTAAAGGGTGTACCAAGGCAAGGCGACGCCTAGGCGTCGTCTAGGCGACCAAAGCGTTTAACATGCTCAGTAAAGTGTAACTCCCTTTTAAATCACAACATGCAAAATAATTGGAATGGTTATTTTCACTCTCACTCACATGGGGTAACTGAGTTAAAATCACTCTTCAACTAGTCAATAGTTCTTTACATTATCAACAAAATATAAGTATTCGACAGTAAATATTGAACACCCTAAATAAATTTCTAAATTTCATAAAAAGCATCCACAACCACTACAATGTTAGTGGTCACAAAAATAAGTCAACTATGACATTACAAAATTATACTTAAACAATGTAAAAAATATATGCATTTGAAAAACATGAATGTGGGAAAAAAAACACACGTGATTATATCTTTGTTAGTGATGATGTAAGTTGATTTAAATGATGGTAAATGTAACACAAAATCACCTATCTGTAGAATAAGATGAGAAAAAGATGATTTAGTTACTAGTTTGTGAACTAATAAAATTATGATATGACATTATGACGTCATTCAAACAGAAACACAATAACATTCAATCACATGCATTGCTCAAAGTGAAGAACATGTTATATATATTTAACAAACATATAGTCATTAAGAAAAATTATCAAAGCTTGAAGACCAAGGAAAAAGTAAAGCTACAGTAGCAGGTAAGAAGTCTTCAATATCAAGTTTTCAAAATAATAAGTTAGGCACTTAGGCCAAATTCGTCTTCAATATCAAGTTTCTAAATATTAAGTTATCATCTTCTTCATTTGAATGTCCCTCCTCCACTAGATCAGTTATGCCTAAATCGTCTTCAATATCATCATCATGCACTTCTTCTTCAATCTCTAATGCTGTCTCATCAAATGACTCATCACTTCTAATCCTCCTTGATCTATTTTTATTTTGGAATGATGTAGATGCTCCAAATTCTCTGTTTGTCATGCTCCACGTTAAATCTTCATTTGGATGAACCAAATCATCATCTGGATGGCCAGTCATCCACTCACTGCTCCAATTATGTTCTTCAAAAATCAAAGGATTAAAATTTCTGCAGTTTTCTCTTCTCTCTTGAAATTTTGCTTGAAGACGTCGATTATATTGAATGTAGACAAGATCATTCAATCGTTGATTTTCCAATCTATTCCTCCGCTTTGAGTGAATCTAAAGAGAGTAAAACTTTTTTAAAAAAAAAATCAAGAGATAATTAAAGTTAGTATAACTTTTTTTAAAAAATTAAAGTTACTTACAAACTCAAATGTGCTCCAATTGCGTTCACAACCTGATGATGAACAACAAAGACTGATCAATCGTATGACTATTTTGCAAAGATCTGGTGCAGAACTTTCATGTCTTTGCCACCATGAAACTGAAAAATTAAAATTTTAAGACATAAATTATTAACATATTAACATGAATAACATAAAGTAATTGAATAATATATACTCACTTAGACTTAGTATTTCTCTTTGTCTAATCGTCATCTCTTTAGCAAAAGTCTCATTTGCTTCACTATAATGAGTAGCTTGCTCAATAATTTTATCTTGCAAATTTATATCAGGTTCAAGTCTTGCTACTACATCGTTGAATGCATCACTTATATTATGTCATGATTTTTCCGGATGCATAAGAAGACATTTGAAATATTTACTTGGATTGACAAAGAAAGCTGCAGAAGATAGTGGCCGATCCATTTGAAGAAGAAAAAGAAGAAGCCGAACCTTAACATGCGGGAGACGGGAAGAGCCTAGGCGAAATCGGGAGAGCGACGGGATGCGACGGCTCAGCTTCGACACAGAAATTACCTAGCGACGGAATCGGGAAGAAATAGGGATGCGCGGGCTGGGTTTTTGCGCCTAGGCGTCCAGGCGTCGCCCTGGGCGCCTAGGCGCCTCTAGGCGGGCGCCTAACACAAGTGATGTTAGGCGTGCATCGCATAGCGCTCTTGTCGGCGCCCGAGTGCCTAGGCGACGCCTTGATAACATTGATCCGCACAACCTGCACAGCACAAACCGGTCAACTCCATTAACCCGGGCGGATACCAAAATCCAGTCCGCAGTAATTGTTCGCGGGCTCACTTACCGTTCATTCGCTCTGATTGGCGACCTCCGCGGCTTTCGCTAGCCGCTCCTCCAGAGCTAGACCAAGGCTTCTGCCAAGCCGGTCTGTCGAGCTCCAGTCCAGTCCGCTGCTTGCCGGACTTCGCGGATAGAGTCGCTATCCGCCCAGTTACCTTCTGGGATCCAACTGCCTGCTGAGCAAAATGCCGGCCTGGCAGGCCGCCGCTTCTGTTCGCATAATCCGCGCGAATAGACCTCCCAGGCCGCCAAAGAACAAACTTTCTGCAACAGCTCTTCCGACCTGGCTGTCCGCCACTCCTGTCCGCGTAGTCCGTGCGGACAGGTCGCCCAAGTCGTCCACTCACCCACTTTCATTTCACCATTTTCAACACACACTGCTTACATATCCAACACCAAAAAACACGCTAAATAATGTGTAAAATATGATGCATGAATAATGCTTTTAACAGACCACACTTATGTGCAAAACATGAATTTATAAGTGCAAATCATTGTGTTATGTGCAAATAAAAAAACAAAGATATTATTTCCACCATTACAATCATGTTGATTTCTACACACGTGCACACAAAAAATCACCCAATTCATAGAGAAGGTAAGGAGGAAGAGGCTGATATCTTCGTCTAGAGGTTGTTCTATTGAGTCTTCAAGATCTTCGGGTTGACAAGCCTTATGCCCCATTGAACCAAAATGAGGACGAAGTGTTCGAGAAACCCTAGATTGGAAATCATAAACATCAGTACCATAGCTCCCAAAAACAGCAAATGGCCGGCGAAAAAGAGCATGAAGGCTGCTTCACTTCAGGACGAACAAATGGCAGAAAAGGTTTGGCGAACAAAATACCCAGTGAGTTTACAGGATATTAGATTTTGGGCTGCACCTAGCGAGTTTGGAGATAAAAAAAAGTGTTTTAAAATAACTATAAATTTCTAATAATTTGATTGGTTTGCCGGTCATTACAAAACACCTTAACAATTAAAAAAATAAATATTTATAGACAAAATCATGAATTCAGTCCCTAATGTTTGAGTTTTTTAAGAAATCAGTCCCTAATATTTAAATTTTAAGATTTTGATCCCAATGGTTTAATAACTTTAAGCTTTTAGTACCTAAATGTACTAAACAATTATTTCTAAAAGGGAAAGATATATTTAGGGGGCAATTAAATGATAATTAAACAAAATTATTTACTATCTTTGATAATTATGCGTAATTTTTTATTACCCTCTCTGCTTCCCGGCCCTCACCAGTTGCCCCGATCCTGTTTCAGCCTCTTCTATGTTGTTAACACTAAAACTCGATTATGTCCATGCAAAACTCGCGGCGCAATAGAGATGAGAATGTCTCACTCTCCGTACTCTCTCTCACAGCAGAGAAAGCTTGCATGTTTAATCAGATTGCGGCGGGGGTGAAGAAGCAGAGTTGCGGTTCCTGTGACACTACTGATTGGTTAAGAAGCTAGCTAAAAGATTGCGGCAGGCGTGAATTGGATGAACACCCTTGATCGAGCAGGGCCGAGTGAGTTGGAATCGTCTCCCTCGGCCGAACTGGCCGAGTAGGCTCCATCACGGCAAGAACATAAGGAAGAGAGTTTCAGTGTTGATGGCGGAGAAGAGGCGGAGAAGAGGCTGAGAGAAGATCTAGGTGAGGGTCGGAAGACAGAGAGGGTAGTAAATAATTAGGCCTAATTACGCCATCAACAGTGGAATCTTTGGGGACTAAAATAACTACACATAATTGTACAACCCCGGATTCGTGGAGTGGGGGTCTCCCGGCAGGCGCAAGGTTTGTTGTGCAATTTTAAGCTTTTTTGAGGGTTTTGCACTCTTGGAGGCCAATTTAGTATGAATCTGTGTTTTATACGAGTAGGGGGATAAAATATTTTTCTCCCCCCGGCCCCCTCGGGGGGTCACCCAGCATTGAGCCCTCGCCCCAGGCCGTCGTCTCGCCAGGCCGCCAGCTCGCTCTCGCCCCAGGCCGCCGTCTCGCTCCAGGCCGATGAGCTCGCCACCTAGCCGCCCTCGCCCCAGGCCGCTAGCTCGTCAGGCCGCCAGCTCGCTCTCGCCCCAGGCCGTCATCTCGCCAGGCCGCCAGCTCGCCAGGCCGCCAGCTCGCTCTCGCCCCAGGCCGCCAGCTCGCTCTCGCCCCAGGCCGCCAGCTCGCATTGTCGCCTGCTCGTCCGACTTGAGGGGATGCCCCTGGTGGACTGCATTTAGCTGTTTAGAACAGCGGGATTTGGCTGTTGGCAGGCCAATTTGGGGGCATTTCAGTAATTTTAAGACAGCAGGATCTGGTTATTGGCAGGCCTTCCAAGAAAACTATAAATAGACCTTTGAGGGTGCCTTGAAGAGCATTGCTTCTTAGCCACTTGAATCCCTCTGGTTTCTTTCTCCAAGGCACCTAGCTCAAGCATTGGCTAGGGAGGGGGAGACCTCAAAGGTCTTCCGGGTGTGAGGTGGGACCTCCACACTAGAGCCGAGAGTCTGTTGCTAGTTTCCTGAGCCTTTGGCCTGTGACGTTCTCCTAAGTGTAGTAGGTGTGAGGTCACCTCTTTCTTGGGACCATGAACTCCACAAGATACCAAGTTTTTGGTTTCAACATTTTGGTGCGATGAATGTGGAGAGTGACCATCACAGAAGATCTCGGGAGAGTGTCATGACCGGAGATCAGGAAGGTAGTGATGATCTCGGCGAGCTCCCCAACCCATCACCCTTCGTAGGAAGAGAGGAGTTCATGGCTTCCATCCAAGGCATCATGGAGATGTCGCGAAGTATTGCCCCTCGGGCTGACAGCTCAACCCAGACCCCCCAGGGACTGTCTCCCAGGGGTCTCGGCGAGCTGACCCAGAGTGGTCTCGGCGAGCTGCCTCCCAAGGGCATAGGCGAGGTAACCCTAGCAGGGGGAGAAGGAAGTGCACCAGGAAGAAGGTCTGGGAAGGAAAGAATGGGAGAGGGGGTCGAGTGAGACCTCCCCGGCCGGGAGATGTTCCCCAGCCCGGCGAGTGCTCGCCTCCCAAGAGACCAGGTCGCGCGGGTAGAGCTCGCGAGACCACCAATGAGGGGGTCACCCTTCAGCGAGCTGATCATCTCGGCTCCCGATCCCGAGGGGTTCAGAGAGCCTGACATGGCCTACTATCCCGGGAAGGATGACCCCGTACAGCACCTGTAGTGGTTCGAGGATGCCGTCTCCATTAGGGCGATGACAGATGCCTTTAAGTGTCGCCTCTTCGCGATCACGTTGAAGGACAAGGCAAGAGACTGGTTTCATCAACACCAAGTGAGGTCCATCTATGGGTTCGAGGACTTGAGTCGGAGCTTTCAGCTTCACTTCTCCACCTCCAAGAAGAGGAATAAGAATCCTGAGTCCATCTTCCTGATAAAACAAACGGGTCGAGGAGTCGCTGGCCCATTACGTTGACAGGTTCCAAGAGGAGATCCTGGACATCCAGGAGATGTCGAGGTATGTCCTCTAGATGACGTTCACAGTGGGGTTGCGCGAGGGATTCTTCAAGATGAGCCTGACCCGAAAGACTCTCCTTTCCTTCGAGAAGCTGATGGAAAGGGCGGCAGAAGAGATAGTCATGGAGGCGGCCAACCCGGCATTTGTTAAGAAGTTGGCAAGGCTAACAGAGGCGGAGCCGAAGGAGCAAGGCGGCTCGAGGCATCAGGAGGGAAGACGGAGAGAGGAGCAGAGAGCTCGGGGGTTCCAAGGACAGGAAGGCCGGAGCCAGGTTGGAGGCAGTAAGGAGGACCTGCCCAGGGTCCAGGAAGATCTCTCATCCAGGGTGGGGGAAACTTTCACGGGGACCAAGGGAGGTTCAACTTCCAGAAGCAGGCCCCAAGACAGCTCCTTCCCCCACCACAGCAAGCCTTGGCAATAGACGGAGGAGGAGGAGGCAACTGGAGAGACCGCCGAGCCCGTCGAAGGAGGGGAGGAGGAGCATTGTCGTACTGTGACTTCCACCAGTTGGAGGGTCACGCCACGGCTACCTACCCCGAGTTCCTGGAAATGAGGGAGGCAAGAGGCCCTGCCCAGCAGCAGCCACCAGTGCAGGTTGAAGAGGTTCCACCCAGAATGGGTGGGGGATGACATATGTGAGGACCGGGTCAATGTAGGACCCCGAGGTGGTATAGCAGTGATCCGCGGTGGAGTAGGGATCAAAGCCACTCGAAAGGAAAGACTCCATGTGATGTACCGACGGAGCATTGCTTCGACATCCCAGACCCCGCCCCAGGAGGAAAAGATCACCTTCTCGGTGAAGGACATGTCGGATCACGAAGATCTGTTCTGCGATGCGCTGGTCATCCAAACGGTCATAGAGGGCTACACCGTCTCCCAGATCTTGGTTGACAACGGGACCTCCGTCAACGTCGTTTTCAAGAAGGCGTTTGACGAGATGAAGGTAGAACCGAGGAGGGTGTTGGCCTCGGACGGACCCATGTTCGGATTTTCAGGGGAGAGGAAGGAGGTAGAAGGTGAAGTAGGACTTCAAGTAAAATTGGGAGGGACTTCAAGAAACTGCCGGTTCGTCATTGTTGACGCTCCAAACAGCCACAACACCATCTTCGGAAGGCCCCTCATCAACGCCTTTCGTAGTGTGTTGTCATCTTTCCACCAGTGTCTCAAGTTCAGCTCAGGAGGGATTCAGGTCAGGATCAAGGGAGATCTCAGATGGTAAGACAGTGCTACATCACGGCCGTCAACACCATCTCTTGGTTGGCCAAAGCAGAGGAGATGGAGAAGATCATGGAGAGCTTGAGCAGGATGGAAGTGTCTGAGGGGTAGGAGTTGGATAACGGCCATCATGCCGAAGCCCCCTGAAGAAGCCTCGCCTCGGCGGAGTCCTGTATTTTTCTTATGTTGTAGTGAGTTCAACCCCCGACCAGCTGAGTCGGGGGGGGGGGGGGGTATGTAACCCATCTTTTTCCCCCGTTTGAGGATGTTGGAATTGATAAAGCTTAGGTGACATGCCCAATTCCCAACCCCCGAGAGGATCTCCTCATTCCAAGCTCCCACCAGTTGGATGGGTCGAATATACTTCGGGGGGAGGCTAAGTTCTCTTTGCTCCGAGACGGTCCCGCTGTCCAGGCTCTCGCTAGCTGGCATGGTCAGAGTACCTCTCGTGGACGACATGTTCTCTTTGCTCCGAGACGGTCCCGCTGTCCAGGCTCTCACTAGCTGGCAGGGCCGGAGTACCTCTCCTGGACGTCATGTTCTCTTTGCTCTGAGACGGTCCCGTTGTCCAGGCTCTCACTAGCTGGCAGGCCCGGAGTACCTCTCGTGGACGTCATGTTCTCTTTGCTCCGAGACGGTCCCGCTGTTCAGGCTCTCACTAGCTGGCAGGGCCGGAGTACCTCTCGTGGACGCCATGTTCTCTTTGCTCCGAGACGGTCCCGCTGTCCAGGCTCTCACTAGCTGGCAGGGCCGGAGTACCTCTCGTGGACGCCATGTTCTCTTTACTCTGAGACGGTCTCGCTGTCCAGGCTCTCACTAGCTGGCAGGGCCGGAGTACCTCTCATGGACGCCATGTTCTATTTGCTCTGAGACGGTCCCGCTGTCCCCGCTCTCACTAGCTGGCAGGGCCGGAGTACCTCTCGTGGACGTCATGTTCTCTTTGCTCCGAGAAGATCCCGCTGTCCAGGCTCTCACTAGCTGGAAGAGCCGGAGTACCTCTCGTGGACTGCATGTTCTCTTTGCTCCGAGAAGGTCCCGCTGTCCAGGCTCTCACTAGCTGGCAGGGCCGGAGTACCACTCGTGGACGTCATGTTCTCTTTGCTCCGAGACGGTCCCGCTGTCCAGACTCTCACTAGCTGGCAGGGCCGGAGTACCTCTCGTGGACGACATGTTCTCTTTGTCCGAGACGGTCCCACTGTCCAGGCTCTCACTAGCTAGCAGGACCGGAGTACCTCTCGTGAAGGCCAAGTTCTTTTTGCTCCGAGGTCGTCTCGTCACCCAGGCTCCCATTAACTGGCATGATATGTTGACCCCCCGGGGAGGCCGAGTGTTTTTACCCCGAGGCCGTCTCGTCACCCAGACTCTCATTAGTTGGCATGACAGGTTGACCCCTCGGGAGGCCAAGTGTCTTTACCCCGAGGTCGTCTCGTCACCCAGACTCCTATTAGCTGACATGACAGGTTGACCCCTCGGGGAGGCCAGTGTTTTTTACCCCGAGGCCGTCTCGTCACTCAGGCTCCCATTAGCTGGCATGAAAGGTTGGCCACTCGGGCAGGCCAAGTGTTTTTCACTCCGGGGAGGATCTCGCCACCCAGGCTCTCATTAGCTGGCAGGGCAGGTTGACCCCCCATGGAGGTTGTATGAACTCGACTCAAGGAGGCTGTATCTTTTCGACCGCGCAAGAGAATTACACTCAGCGAATACGTTGGGTTGGATGCTTCTTTCCGAGCTTGTGTTAATCTCAAAAAGAGCGAGGATTGTGTACAACCCCGTATTCGCGGAGTGGGGGTCCTCCGGCAGACGCAAGTCTTGTTGTGCAGTTTTAAGCTTTTTTTAGGGTTTTGCACTCTTGGAGGCCAATTTAGTATGAATCTGTGTTTTATACTAGTAAGGGGATAAAATATTTTTCTCCCTCCGCCCCGTCGGGGGTCACCCAGCCTTGAGCTCACGCCCCAGGCCGTCGTCTCGCCAGCTCGCCAGGCCGCCAGCTCACTCTCGCCCCAGGTCGTCGTCTCGCTCCAGGCCGCTGAGCTCGCCACCTAGCCTCCCTCGCCCCAGGCCGCCAGCTCGCTCTCGCCCCAGGCCGTCGTCTCGCCAGGCCGCCTGCTCGCCAGGACGCCAGCTCGCTCTCACCCCAGGCCGCCAGCTCGCCTTGTCGCCTGCTCGCCCGGCTTGAGGGGATGCTCCTGGGGGACTGCATTTAGCTGTTTAGAACAGCATGATTTGGCTGTTGGCAGACCAATTTGAGGGCATTTAAGTAATTTTAGGGCAGCAGGATCTGGTTACTGGCAGGTCATTCCCAGAAAACTATAAATAGACCCTTGAGAATACCTTGAAGAGCATTGCTTCTTAGGTACTTGAATCCCTCTGGTTTATTCCTCCAAGGCACCTAGCTCAAGCATTGGCTAGAGAGGGGGAGATCTCAAAGGTCTTCCGGGTGTGAGGTGGGACCTCCACGCTAGAGCCGAGGGTCTGTTGCTAGTTTCCTGAGCATTTGGCCTGTGACGTTCTCCTAAATATAGTAGGTGTGAGGTAATCCCTTTTTTGGGACCCCGAACTTCACGAGAGACCAAGTTTTTGATTTCAACACTAATTATCATCTAATTGTCTCATAAACATATCTTTCTTAAGATAATTGTTTAATACACTCAAGGACTAAAATTGAAAAGTATTAAACTTTTGCGATCAAAATCATAAAGTTTAAATCTTAGGGACTAATTTCTTAAAGGTCCTAAACATTAGGGACTAATTTCTTAAAGATCCTAAACATTTGGGTCTGAATTCATGATTTTGCCATATTTTTATACATATGATGATAAAATCAAACTATACCATGCAACTAGTGCTTAGACCAAAGATTTGTTGTGGGGCACTCGACGTGCCTGTAAATTGATTGAAACGAATCGTCCTAACTCGAGTGCCGATCTAGTGAACAAACAGTCACAAGTCAGTTGGCGCGGTCGGGAATGTGCGTAGACGTGCACGCGTCCCCCGAGGTCATGAGCAATTCTTTAGGTGGTTTCCGTTGATGTCCTAGGGGGTTACCGGCAGTTCCCTCTTCCACCATTATAAACACAAACACTACTCATAAACGTAGGAATTTCCTTCAAATTAAAATTTTTTACCGTCATAAGTTCATAACTGATACCCGTCTCAAAAAAAAATCAAAAATAAGCGGTGGTCAAACAAAAACACTGGCAAAAAAGAAATATTATTAGTGAGCTGGTGGAAGGAAGTTGAAAGCGGCGAGGAGTTTCAATAATCCTATGAAATAGAAGAGTTTAGGTTACAAGATTCCACCGTCTCTGATGAAGAAATTGTATGAAAATAGGCGGCACAGAAAGCTGCAAATGCCATCAGATTACTACGTACCCAGCCATTAAAATCAAACCAAAATCAACCAAAGTCAAACCAAGACACCCTAAAAGCAATGAATTTATTTAATTATATATATTATATAAACTAAGCCAAAATTACTCACACTAAATAAATGTCATGATCAATGCGCACGAGACTTGGGGGAAAAAAGTAAATGCTATATTATTATTATTTGAATAGTCTCTATTTGAAATCAGGGATCCCACGGCAAAAAAAATTTTTTACTTTTGATTTCAACAAAATAACCAGCTGCTGAAAATGCTGTTGGTTTTGGTTGGAATCCATTTCGGGTCAAATATATTTTTTGGAAATTCACTTCAAAATGGCTTGCAGCCTATATTAAGAAAATAAATAAAAGGGAAAACTATTTTTCCTTTTGATTCTCCCGTGAGTTTTGAGAAACGGCCACATCATTATAGCAATATTGCTGGAGCTATTTCAGTTACCAAAACTGTAGCCTTTTTTAATGGCAGTAATTTGGCCTTTAGCAATTATAAAAGGATCGGCTCTGTTTGCTGATTGGAGACAACCGCCAGTAGAGAAAATACAAGAGAACCGCCTGTAGCGTTGAAGGTGAAGAAGTCGCTGGCGTTGATGCTCTTTGGAGTTGAGAGGCGGTGTCAACGACGTGCGCGGTTGCAGTTAACGTCGACAGTGGTTTCCCTCCGGCGGCGGCGTTATTCTCCGGTGGTGGTGCGGTTGAACGTCGGACCTCGGCGCTGAAGGTTCGGTGAACCTTGTGCATCCGCTGTGCTAGCGGATTGCAGTCAAGATTGTCCTCTCTCTTGCGGACCGAGCATGTCCGGCTTCTCCGCGGCATTTCTGTATCGGGCGTTGATTGTTATATTGATATTTTGTTATAAAATATTGACGGTATTTTCTGTATTTTGACTGTCCTGAGAGAATATCGATCTCATTTCCTAACAAATGTCATGTCTGCTTGCGCTGTTAGGAGGAAAAGCTACTGTGGAGGCTCCGTTTTGATCCCGCGCTCCCCCCTCCAGTTCGAATGTTGTGTTTGGACCCGCGGGCTACTCCCGCCACCGTCGCGCCAAATGAAGCCGAAGCCTTAATCCCTCATCTAGTCATTATAGCCTTAACGAGTAGTACCCAAGAGCACTCCATAGCCTGTTCGTGCAACCACCATGTTCTTCTTCCTTAGTAAAACTATTATCCACATTCACCAGTAGTACTAGGCGTGTTCAAAAAGCCTCCCGGGCCCGGGAGGCCCAGGCTTTCCCGAACCGGGCCCGGGCCCTGATTGCAGCCGGGCCGGACTTCTGGCGTGAGGGGGCTGCTAAGGGCCCCAGGGCCGGGCCCAGTTTTTATAAAAAAAATAATTTTTTTTAAAAAGAAATATGCGTATTTTAAAACTGCGTCTTTTAGGCGCATTTTCAGAAGAAGTGTTCAACATGAAAGTTGTAGATCTCGACGATATCTACAACTTTCATGTTGAACACTTTTTGATTTGAAACCGTTTAGGCCCCCGAAAAAAATCACGCGAAACATTTTAAATGTTCCGCGTGATTTTTTTCGGGGGCCAAATCGGGGGCCTAAACGGCTTCAAATCAAAAAGTGTTCAACATGAAAGTTGTAGATATCGTCGAGATCTACAACTTTCATGTTGAACACTTCTCCTGAAAATTCCCCTAAGCCGCAGTTTTAAAATGCGCGTAGGAGCCGGGCCCGGGCTTAGCCCGGGCCTAGAAACCGGGCTTTGCCGGCCTGACCCGGGCCGGGCAAATGCTCATATATGGGACCGTGTTAGGACCCATAGCCCGGCCTGGGCCCAGGACGGGCCTAGCCCGGGCCTAGCCGGGCTTTTATCAGGCCCGGGCCGGCCTCCCGGACCCGGTTTTTATGCACACACCTATTCACCACAAATTTAAGAAAGATAAATTCTAATTTGTAACTTTAGTCTAGCTCCTTTTACCACTGTGGTGACAGTCAAGAACGCGATAGTTATGAACTATCGTCAAACGTCCGACCTCACCTAAGAAACTTCAAACTAAATTTCATTTCTTGATGGCGGCCACGCAAAACGGAGCCTTAGGGCCTGTTTGGGAAGGCTTTTCAGAAAGGAGAAGGAGCGGTGACAAAAGGATGGTAGGAAAAAGAGCTTTTGGAAAATGTCTATTAGAAAAGGAGAACTGTTTGGGTGAACTTCTTTTGCAGAGCTTTTCAAAAAAAAGAAACACTTTATAAATCGTTTGACAAATCTCTGTTGCGGTAACTTTTTTTATTAAAAATGTGCGTCCGGGGGAAAAGACGCAATTATTTCGCCGGGGCAGGTTTTTTTCGCCCGGGAGCGAATTTTTCGTCGGGTGGCGGTTTTTCTCGCCCTGGCGTGAATTTTTCGCCCGGGCGTGAATTTTTCGCCCGGGCGCGATATTTTCGCCCGGGGGCGATATTTTCGCTTGGGCGCCAATTTTTCGGCCAAACCCTATATTTTCGGCCGGGTCCCAATTTTTCGGCCGGGTGCCAATTTTTCGGACGGCCGCAAATTTTTTGAACGGTCGCGAATTTTCCGGATGAGCATGAATTTTTTTGGATGACGGCAAATTTTTCGGACGGATGCGAATTTTTCGGACGAGAACTAATTTTTCGACTAGGCAGGAAAATTTCGCCCGGACGCGAATTTTTTGCACGGACGAGAATTTTTCGCCCGGACGCGATATTTCTGCTCGAAAGCGAAAAAAAATAGCTTACAAGTGAAAAAAATACACGACCGGGCAAAAAAATCACGAACGGGAAAAAAATCACGTCGAGGCAAAAAATTCGCTCCCGGGCGAAGAAATAGTGCCCAGGCGAAAAACTGCTCCCGATCAAAAAAATCGCGCCCGGGAGAAAAAAATCGCGCTCGGGCGAAAAAATCGCGTCCGGGCGGAAAATTCGCGCCCGTGCGAAAAAATCGCCCCCGGGCGAAAAAATCGCGCCCGAGCGAAAAAACCGCGCCCGGGCGAAAAAAACCGCGCCCGGGCGAAAAAACCACGCCCGGGCGAAAAAACCGCGCCCGGGCGAAAAAACCACGACCGGGCGAAAAAATGCCCCCGGGCAAAAAAATGCCCCTGGGCGAAAAAAACGTGTGCGGGCGTAAAAATCACCCGCGGGAGAAAAATCACGCGATGGCGAAAAAATCGCGCCGGTGTAAAAAAATTGCCCCCGGGCAAAAAAAACCGCGTCGGTGCATAAAAATCAAATCCGGGCGAAAATAGTGCGTCCGGGCAAAAAAATCGCGCCCGGGTAAAAAAATCGGCTCGAGCGAAAAAATATCGTGCAACGACTAAAAATGGCACCCGGATGAAAAAAACGCACCAGAGCGAAAAAATCACGCCGGACGAAAAACCGGCTCGGGCAAAAAATACACGCTCGGGCGAAAAAAAATCATGCATGAGCAAAAAACCGCACTCGGGCGAAAAAAACTCACCCGGGCGAAAAATCGCGTGCCCGGGCAAAAAATTCCAGCCCGGGCAAAAAATGCCAACCAGAGCGAAAAATGCTAGCTCATGCGAAAAATCCGCGTCTGGGCGAAAAATTCGGGCCCGGGCGAAAAATTCGCGCCGGGCAAAAAAAACACCCGGGCAAAAAAATTACGCTCGGGAAAAAAATCGCGTTAACACAAAAAATATCAAGTTGTAGATTTTTTTAAGAGATAAATGTTTTTGAATGAGAAAGCGCTTTTTGAAAAGGTTGAAAAGTAGGTGACATGTGACTTTTCCAAAAGATGAGCAAATGGAGTTTTTTGCGGTAGCTTTTCCCACCGATAGACAATCCAAACGGTCTATTAAGTGTGGTAGCGTTTTCCAGAAAATGAAAAGGAGCTAAAAAGCCCTCCCAAACAGACCCTTAATTGAACTTTAAGAAAAGATGTTTTATCCAAACTCACAAGAGCACAGAGGTCACGCAAAACGGAGCTTTAATTGAACTTTATGAAAAGATAGTATATAAAAAAAACAATGGAATTAATTTTAGAGTAGAAAATTTTGGTATTCTATGGTGATTGTTAACCACAACCGTTATTGGCTAGTCGCACTCAAAAATCTGCTAATTTTTCGCGCCTTTTCGAAATACGTCTTGTACATGCAATTTCAGGAAAAGTGTTCAACACGAAAGTTGTAGATTTCGTCGAGATCTACAACTTTCGTGTTGAACACTTTTCCTGAAATTGCATGTACAAGACGTATTTCGAAAAGGAGTAAAATCTGAGCATATTTCCAAAGTACGCATTGTACATGCATTTTTAGGAAAATTGCTCAACACGAAAGTTGTAGATCTCGACGAGATCTACAACTCTCGTGTTGAGCACTTTTCTTAAAATTGCATGTACAAGACGTATTCGAAAAAACGCGAAAAATTATGATATTTTAGTGTGCTACTAACAAATGACGGGTTTGCGGTTAACAATCACCCATTTTATTCCCAGTAAAATATTAAAAAAAATAGTAGATGTCACCATCTATCAAGCTTATATGAAAAAAGAGCATAGACTTGTAAAATTGACTTTTTAAAATTGACTTTTCAACAAAAAAAAAAAACATTTGTAGAAATTGACTTGGGTACTGAATTTCAATGCGTGTAGAAGGAAATTCGGCAAGTAGAATTAAAATTAAAGCACAAATGCACGCTCAAGCAAAAAGTGTGCGTCTTAGCGAAAAAAATTGCGTACAGGCGAGAAAGAGTGCCCTTATGAGTTCGCGATTCCGGAATACTCAGCCTTAAAACTAACGGCGAGACATAAACATTCGACGGAGGGTTTTATATGTTTACTTCAATATCTACGGCTTTGAACCTATAAGTCAATCCTAAAATCGTTTGTCCAAACAGCAATATTGATTTTCGCATTCTCAAAACTAATTCTTTAATACAATAAAGACAATAAATGATATTATTTTGATAGGAATGAAGTTTCATTTATAAAACTTTTGGGGTGTAAATAGCCCACTATTCATGACCCCACTATCTTAGTGGAGGTGTGGGTTCGACCGCCGCGCGCGTGATCGGCACACGCAATCGCGCTTGATCCGCGCACGCAGGATCCCAACCTCATGAACCGGCCGAGTCCGGCTAGGTGGCCGGCACCTCCCACCCCTCACTCTCTTCCGGGCGGATGCCCCGAGTCGGCGAAGTTTCCAGCCGGCGAGGAGACCGCGCCTCGCGACCGTTCTTCTGCGGCCGCATGGTGCGACCACTCCGCTGGTCTCCCCGACCGGCAGGGACGCACCCCTCCCATGGTCGCTGTCGCTACCGTGGGAGGCCGCGGGTGGTGGCTAGCCGCGCTCGGTCCTCCGGTCGGGTGCGCTTGGCCAACAGCGCCTGCGCGCTCTGGTTCCGGCCGGCCGCACCTTGCGTCGGTCGTTACAGTCTTCTCGGCCGGTGCCGGCCGCTCAAGTGGCAGCCGGCGCTGGGGCCGAGCCCGGCGCACCAACCGGGTGCACCCGTCCGGCCGCACCCAACCCCCGCCCGCCGCTCCGGTCGGCCGCTTCCGCGACCGACCTATGCCGAGCCGATGGTTGACGGCCGGCCGACGCCGCACCGGCAATTTGCGGCCGGCAATTGCGGGAGGCCGGCAATTTGCGGCCGCACCCAGCCCCCACCGTGGTACCGCGCCCTTCCCTCCGCCGTCCGATCGGCCCCGCCACGATCACAACCATCCGTTTCGGGGAAAACCAACCGCGTAACTTCCATCGTTAGTGGGGGGATCATTGTCATAATGGTGGTTTGCATTTAGTAAATACTGCACGATATATATATATATGCTCGGAACTATGCTTAATATAATAATGTAAGTGGTTACGGTGTGCGGATAGCCGCGTAACCACCGTAACCATCTCATGAAGGCTATAAAAAAAACCTCAGGCCTCCTCATTTCTCACATTTCTCCTCCGTGTTTTCTTCTTCTTCCTCGGGTCGGAGTTCTGCCGGAATTCTCCCACGAGCCACGATTCCTCCACAAGAATTCTCCTGCGTGTCACCGCCGCTCCACCAGAAACTCATCAAAGTCTGCAACATCACTACAAAGAAGACGCTCTGGCGGTTGTAGGAAGAAAGCCTCGTTCGTGCTCATCCTCCAGAAAGCCCGCTCCAAACTCACACCGTGCATTCCGCGCCCGCCCACGCACTAAGATTGTGAAGGCTAAACCTCGCGTGGAGCGGCATGTTGCCCGCCGAGCGCCAAAAATTCTCTCTCATCTCCCAAGTGTAGCGAGCAGCGGTCTGTCGCCCTCGATTTTCAAACAAGTTGTAACCCAAAGCTGATAGTGGAGTTTGACCGGCACAGATCCTGACACGTGATTTTTTTACTCGGTTGAAAAGTTTTTCCACGTAAAAATTGCATTGTGCACTTGACTTATTACTCTGTGACTAATTGCGCACTTGACCGCTCCTGGGCTAAGACGGTCGCATCTAGGCCGGTTTAGGAGTGTCGGGTTAGACCGCAACATATTTAATCACTAGATTTTGATTGCTCGTATGACATAATCAAGATGTTAAAGCAATATTTGTTTTGGTTTCTATACCGAATCCTCATCACCTAATTGACTTCGTTTATCCACACTCTAGATGACTACAAACCCTCTCCTACCCAGAGATCCCACAAAAAGTTCCTTGTTCTTGAAGTCTTCGCAAAGACGATTTCTATTTCTAGATCTACCCTGACCTAGACGCCTTCGCAAAGGCAATTTCCGCGAGGCCTACCCCAGTTCCCCAACCCAACATCTGCTAAAAGAAATACAAAATAAAGAAGGCAAAGACAAAGAAAAACTCCTCAAACAATGGAGCCCTTTGATGGATGACGCTACCCGGAATGTGGCGTTAATGCTAACGCTAATGCACAAATACTATAGTTCAATTCTACAGACCTGTAGATTGTATCTTCACTACAGCTGCCGTTAAGGATAGTGTCCTTCATTATAGTTCAAAAGCTATTGGAACTGGCGATAATGGTAGCGCACTGTAACTTTGGCATATGTTTCATCACTAGCACCAGCCATAAGAATTAATGGTCGGAGTTACAGTTCATTTCTCTTGCCATTTGGTCCATTCAAATGTATTGATGTCTCCAACCTATGTACTTACCTACACACTATAACAACACACACACAACAACACTCAAGCCTCTATCCGACTATAGTGGAGTCGGCTATATGGAACCTTTGTCTTCATTGTGCCCTATTTTTGCACAAATTCTCAAATAATCCATATTCATAAGGGTGACTAAATTTTACGCTGGTCATTTACCTAACACAACTCTCACCATTTTTCATCCGGGCTTGGGACCGGCATAGGCTGGTTTGACTTGCCTACACACTATAAAAAAACTCAAAATTAGTATCAGCAATCACTTGTACTTAAAATTAATGAAGTGTGAAACCATATTACAACAAGTAGTCTATCATACTATCATTGTGTCTACTAAGGGCATACATATCATACCCAACTTCTAGAATACACATTCCAAAAAATTATATAGCAGCATATTGTTTAGTTGTGATCAAGTGGTTCCAATTTGTGACATCCAAGATGACTCTACATGAGCTCTTGCTGCATAACACTTAATTTGAAAAGATTTCACTTTTGTGGGGAGCCATGGTTGGTGTGAAAAGCTATCATGTGAAAAGGGGGTGAAAATAAGCCTCACTATAGTATTGGTTTTTGTCCTGCCTCTCAATAGGTGATGAATATATTTGTGTATAATATCAAAAAAATTGTATTCTCGCTTAAATATCGGGTATTTAAGAGATTTAAGTGCCAATTTATGACTTACAATTTTGAAACTCATAGGAAAAGACTCCTCAAACATGATATACTAATTACATGCAAGAGAAATAGTCCCTGGCCTATAGGCGACTAAGAGCGCTCCCTTTGGACAACTACCTCAAATATTTAGGGTTTAGAACAAGACCCTGGCCCCAAGGCCTATAACAATTAGATGAATTGCCAAGAATACTACTCCAGGTGTCGGCAGCTAAGTTGGCAGAGACTTGTTTAGAAGCATATCACAACTACTAATACAATTGAAAGATTGATGCAGAGCAGAGATGAGAACGAGTTTTGAGACTGTTCGGGACTGATTTGGCGACTTACCATATATGACGTGTCCGGATCAATAATCAGACTCCGCAAATGTGTCCAAATTCGCATTGTGAATCGATTTGATATATTATTTTACTATGTTTGCATTTATTTTGATGTATTTGGGTAGCCTCACCTCCGGCCAATCATAGTCGTTGATGGGGGATGTCCTAATCCTTGTTTTATTATAAATAGATGTGATGGGGGATGCCCTCCTTTCCCTCCTAGTCGCCAAGCCGTTAGCCGCCCCTCTCTGGCCCCTCAGTCCAACTGTCGGCCGCCCCTCCTCCTCCCAACAGCCCACCCCCATGCCGCAGCCTACCCCCACGCCGCAGCCCATCTCCTTAGCCGCCGCCCTCCTCCTCCCAGCAGTCCACCCCCAAGCCGCAATCCATCTCCCTTAGCCGCCGCCCCTCTACCTTCTCCCCCTCTCGTGGAACCACCCAAATCAGCCACCCTATTTCAAGATTTGTTCAGATCTGGACAAATCAGTCTCGATCCGCTATTTCCACCGCCCCCCCCCCCCCCGGTCGGGCCTCACTCCGGTCCGACTGATTTTGGCTGATTTTACGTGTTTCCGGTTTTAGCCCTAAATGCTTAATCTCAATCCCGATCTTTCTCTCCCGCAGCCGAGCTCTCCCGATCATTCTCTTCCCCGACAAAGGCGCTGCCCTAGCTCCCTGTTCTTCCCGGACGGAAGCCCCCGCCACCTACAGCCATCGTTCTTCCCGGCGGAAGGCTGACGTCGCCACCATCTGGTCTTCTTTTCGCGATAACTGGCGTCTTCCACGGCGATAACTGCAGGAGTCTTCCACGGAGATAACTAGCGGCGTCTTCCACTCTTCCTCGGCGAGTCTTCCACGGCGACGGCGGTGCCCGAGCAGCTCCAATCGCATCATAGCCTCATCGCGTCGCCGCTCCGACCCGGATATCTCACCTTTGGCTGCTATTTCGGAAAGCCCGCACCTCATCGCCGCTCCTCATCGTCGGCCTCTCCGGGTACGCCCATAGCATCCGCTCGACGTCTCCAGGCCTCGGTTTCATTACTATGCTTGCTGGCGTTTGTTCCCTCACCGGATTGTCAGTAGGTTTCTGATTTCGTTTTTTTTGCTTTTCATTACTCATTTTTATTTCTGATTCGTCTATTTCTCCATTTCCTCCATCTCTGCACTCCAGAACACATAAATCGTCGGTGAAGAACTCCAACGACAGGCTTCTCTTCCCGCAGGCGTTCATTCCCACGGGATCTTTGGTCAGTTTTGGATTTCATTTTCGTTTTGGATTTCATTTGAATTTCTGCTTTCAAATTTAGATTCTGATTTCTGCAAATTAAAATACTATGCAAGCAGGTCGAATCTCAAAGCCTAGGGCATCGTTGGTCATATGCCCAGTACCTCTTTGGGAGCTCCTGTCTAGCATTTCTCAACTCATAAACAGGGCATCAGTGCCACCCTCAAAGCTCTGGTACCTCCTTCCCAACTCTTGCCCAACACTTCTTAGTTCCTAAACTCTGTTACCATTTTACCATGTTTCTAATTTTGATATACTGCACTTGCAACTTACTTAAGTGTAATGAGAGCTCCAAACTAAGTCCTGATGGCAGAGCTATAGGACTTTCCATTTTGATAAACTGAGCAATAGGACTTTCCATTTTGATAAACTGAGCAATAGTGCTTGCCATTTTGATAAACTGAGCAATAGAGCTTTCCATTTTGTTGGGGAAGAATTGTAGAACTGAGCAATAGAGCTTTCCATTTTGATAAACTCTGTTATGTTTTTTATTTTTTGCTCTTTTTCCCCAATGATTTTAGTTTACTGGAGTGCCAACAAACAAGCTTAAATCACTATTGTTTTGCTGTTCGATTGTTGATGATATTGATGGTGAAGCCTTTAGTGCCGGAATAAAGAGATATAAATATGTTTTTTGATAATTTCACGAAGCTTCACCATCAATATCAATGTAAAGAGTATAAATATGTTTTTTATAAAGAGATATAAATATGTTTTTTATTAGTTTTTTTGATAATGTGAATTATTTTGCAATGTTATTGAAATCTCCATTTTTCCACTCTTGATGCTCTGCAAGTATCAATATCTAAGTACATCCTCAACACAGATGCCACCACCTTCATTAGACCTAAGTTTGAGCCTCGGACTATTTGCCCAGTCACCAAAATATTCCCCAGTTCTTACTCCAACACCAATTCCAATTTTGGCACAAATGAGCGTACACGATTTCATCGAGAGTGTATCAGATATTGTGAGTCATGAGCTTTTAGCGACACCAGACAGATCAACATGGGGATATTTGGTTCATTTGGAGGGCAGCCTACTACTACTGATACTTGGATAATGCAAGAGAAGCTCAATTTAGTTACCCCTGGGCTTCATAAGGAATATGATCATCTTCATTCACCATAGATGACACCATACAGATCTACATGGGGATATTTGGTTCATTTGGAGGGCTGCCTACTACTACTGATACTTGGATAATGCAAGAGAAGCTCAATTTACTTATCCCTGGGCTTCATAAGGAATATGATCATCTTCATTCACCATAGATGACTGCTCTTCAGTGGGGGGAATTGATGGGACCACGGATTGAGGATGGGCCGATACCTATCGGAGCCTGCATGAATCTACATACAGGAGCAGGAAGATCATCATAGAGATAGATGATCCGAGTCATTAGTCGCATTAAGAGCGACGACAAAATATTCTTTTATTTCTTGTATTTTTATTTCATGTAAAATTAGTATATTTATATTCCAAACAATCTTGGCGGTTCATAGTTGATGCTAAGACTGTAAATAGAGGTTCAGGGGCTGATTGAATTTGGAGAGAATTTTCGAACTCTCGCGATCTTCTCATGGTGCGGATTCCGTAGACTCTTGGTAATGAAGTCACGGTAACACTTTTACTAACCACCCCACTCACCATAACTACCCCACCACTCAAAACCCGCCCAAAAAAGGCTCGTAACCATTGTTAACCAGTGTTTTCTCTGTTTCCAGCTGTAACTATCTTTTCCCCTGCCCCAAATCAATATAACTAACAAATAACTATCATTTAACTACTAACAACTACCCCTTAACTACCCATTCCCACTAAATCCCCAACACTAACCACCAGTAACTGCTCCAATTCAGCAGTTATACTCCATCCATTTACTTGCATTCAGGAGGAAACGTGAATCCCAAATTTCATATAGTATGCACTACTCAAATTTCAATATTTTTGGTATTATCCTACTCGTCCGGCTCTCTTCCAGTCCAGACAAGATCCCCAAATCCCCTAATACCTCCAGCAACCACCTGCACATTCGAGGCTCAAACTTAGGTCTAATGAAGGTGGGCAAATAGTCTGAGGCTCAATATCTTACGCAACGCTTAACGTGTATTTAGCATAGACTTGCGTGATCGATTGGCATCCAGCTTCCTATAAGATCCTCAGGCCAAAATTCATGTGAGCCTGTCGAGCAAGGAAGGATTGGCCCAAGTTTCTGAGGCCAAATATTTCTTCCCTGTCGCACGAACTGACTGAACTCATATTAGAGTTGTGATGTCGCGTTTTATTCTTTATTCATCGTGTTATTTGTATGTCGAGTCTAGCATAAATTCTTTTTATAGAAGTCCAAGTGTCCCACATCTCATATTTTGTTTTTTGGTCTCCCTCTTGTGTGTATGAAAGATTGGTGATACTCAAATGTTGTTTTGCACCATTCAAATTGTTACACATTCAAATTCCCTCTCCTGGAATTTCTCTTTTGGTGATACTCAAATGTTACAGTAACATCTAAGTTTCAGATTGCAAATACCAAAATGATTCTTAGAAATAATGTCAGTATCAATCCTAATTTTTAAGCGATTAATAATTTCCCTCGCAGGCCTGGTACGGTCGGCTTGGCTGTAGGGGCATTGCCCCGTGTACCCTGAATGGAATTAAATTTTATTTGAATTTGTTTTTAGGTTTTTTTTTAACAAAGTTACAGTAGCATCTGTGTTGAGGATGTACTTAGATACCCTCTTTAAGTAACACTTATGTATTTGCCAATCAAAATACCCCAAAATTGCAAATAACGATTACATGTCTGCAAGAAAACAGATAATTCATGAGTTAATTACATCACATCGCAGACACTTGGAGATGACCAACCAAAACCATGCTGAGGCATGTTACAGTAGCTATGATATGCTTGTAATTATTAGTATGAGTACATGTTATTAATTGAGTTTTGGTTTTTTGTCTCAAAACTTGCAGGAGGTAAAAGGAAGCCACTCACTTTGCCTGATTCATCCCAGATTGTTTGTCTGTTAGTCATCATCGGCAATGAACGGTATCGACCTTGTGTTGCGGGACATTGCGAAAACACAACGATCGGAGGAGACCCTCGTCCGTCGCTGTCCTGAAATTTTGCCGGAATCGATACCGACCCAAACGCCGCCATTCTATTCGTCAGCATTTGACCGCCCCACTAGCGAGCCGTGCGTTTGTGGCAAGCAATCCGGCACGTTGAACAAGATTCAGGAGGATTGGATCAAGATCCAACTGAAACTGATCGAGGATGGCATGCGCCCTCCTATCCGAATCGATCCTCCCGTGCCAATGTGGAGCAAGCGTCCAGACCTGAACGCGTATCTGCTGAAACCGTTGTTCGTGATCGATCCGGAACGGCAGTATGGTGTCAACGTGACAGCGGGTGCATGCCTATCTTGCAACAAAGTTGGTTTTCTTTTCCGCAAGCAATTCAGTTCCCCGCGTATCATCGATTGCATCGACACCACCGGATTTGCTCTCTATGCTCGATACGTGTGCAAGAAGTCGAAGAGCTGGGCGGCTGTGGTTGCCACGTTCCATGTAATGGACGGGGCCAAAACCGAGAAGTTGATCCCGACACCCATCGTCCTTAACTATCCAGTGCAGCTGTTCGAACAAAGCGCACATGACGTCAGTCTTGTTCAAATGTCGTACGACTTGTACACGTCCCGTTCCGGCAGTGCTGATGTCGCTAGGGTGATTCGTTGTGCCCGAACGACCCGATACATGCGTCAAGCCGCGCTATATCGTGGCCACGTGTCGTGGTATTTGGAAATGCGCTCTCGGGATGCCGCACTCGGGCAATCGACGTCGCCTCAGGAACCGACAGTGTTTCCAGATTTTCCGTCGTTCTTTCAGCATTGCAACGGGTACAATGGAACTCTCGGGCCAGTGGAATCGACGTTGACAAGCCTGGTCAACGACTGCATTGCTCGCCAACTCCCGTTCTACAAACGAATGGAAGGCGCCATCACCGGGACTCATCTCTCGGCCGACCATCATCACAACGTGCCTGACGCATGAAATTAACAGATGAGTTCAACGGCAGGAAATTCGCCCCCGTTGCTGGATTGCACTCCGTCATGAACGAGCGCCAACAAATCCTCTCCATCAATTCACAAGCACAACGGGCAATGCAGAACGTCGATCTGTTAGTCGGGGTTTGCTGAGACGGTACAACGCTTATAGTATTGATACTTCGATGCTCATCATGTACCTGGACAAGTGCTGTGATGATCGGGAATGGCTGGAAGAGTTCGAGAACATCATTGTTCTCCTCGACAATCACCACCTGATCACAAGATACCGGGACAATTCGAACAGCACGGATCGTGCTCGGCACGACCAATTCATGGCTGTCGTGGCCGAAATCATTGTTGGCACTGGACAAGCTCCAATGCGGGAAGGCTCCATCATTGAAGCTGAATTGGATGCACTGTTGGATCGCATTAAAAAGTGGGAAATCGAGACTGATGTGCCCTCATCCAAGCGCATCGTGACGAGCAAACTTCTCGCTTGCCACGAGACACAGAAAAAACACATCAGAAATTGCTTAACGCCGCCCGCATCTGCGTTTGACTATCGTCGTGGATCGCTTTTTTCGTTCGAGTCTGCGCCGTGGATCAGGAAGAATGAAAACTTGTGGCGTCATGGACGAGCTATTTGCCCGGAGACCATATCCCTGGAAGGAGGGAACTTGTTGCTCCATGCCGTTGTCGCTCAAATCAACTTTCGAGGCGAACTCCAATTTGATCCTCGCTGGGCGTATTTGCCAATCTCTGGGATGCATATCATTCTCACTCAGTATCTTGCACTGTTTCCGACCGATGGCATCACTCCCTCGCCTACGTCTCTGTCGACGATGTTTCACATATTGCCTCTCTCGATTGATGATTGTGACGACGAATTTGGACTGACAACAGCATTTGGACAATCTCTTCCTCAACTACCCGAAATTCCTGCAGGGCAACTGGAATCACTTGGAATGGTCGCGGAATTAATCACCGATAATGCAATTTGGTCGAGTCACACGTTCGATGCGATTGCCCACGATGCCCTTGATGTTGCCGCTGGTGTTGTCGAGCGGGCTCACGATGATCATCACATCGTTGAAGAAGACAATGCTAATCCTTTGGTTGGCGTTGAATCTGGCATCAAATTCAGCAACACGCCCCATTCCATCCAGTCTAATCGCAAGCGCCGCAAGCCAGGACCAACATCGCATGAGTGCAGCTCTTCATCGAGTCACCATAAAAAATCTCGCAGCCTCAATGCATCGGGCAATGAACGTCAGTCGGCATTACAAGGGCTTAATCTATGGGAAGCTGTCATGAGCACTTCACCAATGATCAACCCCTTGGAGCGTCGCTTGCTCCGAACAATTGCCATCAAATTTCTTCTGCCCGATGAACTCCAGGATCTGAAAGATTTCCCTATAGAATCATTGCATCTTCCACAATTGCACCGAATCTGGTCTGTTCTTGTCTCGGCTCTGCGTACCACCAATTTTGCTTTCAAACGGTTTATTCGGCCGAAATCGGAACAAGTCCTAAAACAACACTTGGAGGATATGGTTGCACAGGCCCGATTCAGATTACCCATTCAACGAGCAGCGCCCAAACGCAGCATAATTGCTGCCCTAAATCAGGCCGCGTCAGTGATTGCTCATTTGCGGTCGCCCCATGCTGACAGTTTCAACATTGTTCAGTTGGAAGAGACCGTGACGACGACTACAACTCGAATCGTCACCTTGGCAACCGACGCCAATCACAGTTCACGCCAACCCCGTGCATCGGATCTGCAATCTGCGCCCGAACAACTCATTGAAGGATCATCGGACAATATCATTGATCGACTGGTTCAACAAGAGATTGATGATGGGCATGCCGGCAACATTCATTGGACTAAAGTGATCGCCCCCGCGTACGCCCGCATTGCTTCCCGTCGTGATGATCTGCTCGAGATGACCCATAAGGAGATCCAGAATCGTTGGGAGTATCTTACACGCCTCAAAAAACGTGCGCCATCAACCACATCAGCACGACCAGGTTGTCATTATCTTTTGCAATCGCATTCCGAGGCGGCCCATCAGCACGACGATCCAGGCTCCCTAAATATTCCGTTGTCGCCGCCGGCCGAACTATCAGTTCCAGAGGCATCTCCGACCACCGGGAATTCAAATCTACCGGCCTCTTCTACAATCATCAAGACGGCGGAGGAACCTGCTGTGGCAACACGTCTGCTGTCAGTGAGATTGTTTTACGTCCGCCATTCATGGTCGATCATCAGTTGCCTGGTTTGGATCAGATATTGGCGGCCAACGTCCCCTCCCCATCTGCAGGGGAGCCGTTTTTCCAAGCGGAGAGAAAGAGCTGCTCAACTACTTGCTAACCAGTCCAGCAGGCGCTCCATGTAAAATCGGCGACTGGTTGATCAAACGTCTTGGGAGAGTTTAGCCACGCG